>JADDOH010000496.1:0-339158 GCA_016648135.1 Agrypnia vestita
AAAGTTAGCTGCTAAACAACCGAGGCTGGTTAATCGCTCTCGGCCACTGCTGCTTCATGATAACGCTAGACCACACACTGCACAGCAGACGGCTACCAAATTAGAGGAGCTTCAATTGGAATGTCTAAGACATCCACCGTACTCTCCGGACCTTGCCCCAACAGATTACAATTTTTTTCGAAATTTGGATAACTTCTTGCAAAGGAAAAAATTCAACTTCGATGGGGCAGTCCAAACCGCCTTCAAAGATTTTATTGATTCCCGTCCGAATGGTTTTTTTAGTAAAGGGATCGATGAACTACCTATGAGATGGCAAAAGTGCATAGATAGCAATGGTACATTCATTGATTAAATAAATATATTATAATAAAAAAAAATCGGCTTTATGTTCCTCCCATACTAAACGCCAATTTCATATGTAAGGACCTAATATATCCCGTTTTATATTACCAAAAAGGATTCACCTGAACATATTCATATAAAGATCCACTCCAATCAATGTGATGATAACAAAAATTGTAATTATGAAAATTGTCTGTTTTTGTCTGGTAAGAGCAGTATCAAATACTTGGGTGTCATAATTGACAGCAATTTAAAATGGAAAGAGCAAATATGTTCCACAGTCACTAGGATGAGAAAGCTCATATACCTATTCATAAGGCTACGAAATATCTTATCAATAAACATGCTTAAGATGGTATACTTTGCGTTTGCCCAGTCCATACTGCAGTATGGTATAGTTGGCTGGGGTGGAACCTTTAAGTCTAATATACTACCAGTGGAAATAGTTCAGAGAGTAATTATCAAAGTGATTTTGAGGAAACCCTCAATATTCCCAACAAGGGAACTTTTCAACATTTTTAACGTCCCAAATATTATTCAAATCTATAAAAAATTTGCGATACTCCAAATTCACAAAATGTATATCAATAATAGAACATTTGGATGTTTTAGTAATAGACCGAGATCAGCTGGAAATATTTTGATACCTAAATGTAATACTAGCACAGCCCAACACCATTTCTCTTATCAAGGAGTATCATTCTTTAATGCTCTTCCCAATGAAATGAAGAAGGAAAAAAATTATAGAAAATTCAAGACTAAATTGAAAAATCTTCTACAAAAAACCATCACAATAACGCAATGAAAAAATCTTATCAAAAACAATCTATATATACTTTTAAATGTTATTACAATACCTTCTTAATTATTAATTTTTATAACTTAATTTAATGTATCCTTGTGTATACCTTATTTACTTATTCTAATGTCTCACATTTTTGTATTCTTGTATTGTTATATCTTACTTACTTAATTTAATGTCTTAATTTTTATAACTTAATCTAATGTTTCTTTTTCTATATCTTACTTATTTAATCTAATGTCTTACACTAACGATTTCATTAATAATAGATATATACATGTATGACAATGCCCCCACTTTTAAACACGAGAATAAATTCTCATTTAAAAGTGGGTAAGCGTGTAATATAAATGTGTATTAATTAAATTATTTTGAATACTCTTAAGTTTGTACATTTACCAAATAAATTTTAATAAAAAATTATTTTTTTTAATAATAAAAAATTAAATTAAATAATTTATAAAATAAAGATAACAAGGATTAATCAATATACATTACAGATGTTTTATGATATACTAGTTTATAGGAATGACTAAGTTTTAGACTGCAGACTGAAAAATACAACACACATAATATGGAATAAGGCGTTCATATTAAACATATATACCTACAACTTCCAAAAATTAATAGATACGGTAGTCTATCATGGGTAGAATCGTGTAAAATGATTACTTAAGTCGGCTATATACTTACCTTCTTTCCCATATAAAAAAATTATTTCGTCTTTATGAAATATAATATCTATAATATATTTTGATTAAACTTTGGTATGTTTAATTTTGCAAAATAAATTAAAAATTTAGAAATGCGTGTACGAAAGATGCTACTGCAGGATACCAACGATTTCTGTGCTAAAATTTTGCTATAAGCTCTTACAGAAAATGACTTTTGGTATAATCACTTTTAGCACCACCATGCATTGAGGCCTCCCACATCTAATAATGACATCAAAGTGTTTGTTCGTACCCACCATGTTCTGTAATTGATTCATAGAGTTCCCATAAGGCTCCGAGCTGCAGTTCCACGAACGCCCTCGTGTTTGTCTTCCGTGACTGCGAAATTAAAGTCCCCCGTCCCGCAAAACGATGGCCTATTCTGCAGAGCGATGGCGCACTTTAGCAGCCGCTCCGATACAAATAACGGAAGCTGTCGATAAACCTGATGAATTTATTGGCACTAAACGTTCTGGAACACTGTTTCATTATGTAACACGGCGTCACGCACTGTCACGCCGCGTCACGCAGTGTCTCCGGTGACGTGGCCCCTGTCAGTGCTGCTTTTGCGGGATACAAGATACATAAACATACAAATTTTACGTTCAATTTGAATGAAAAACATTGAAAAAACTAACCCATAAAAATCAAGTTTTTATTATACTCCCTTTCTCATTTACTTTGGGAAACAGGTTTGGCGCTTATCCTACGCGTTGGGCTCGAGTCGGGCGACGAAAGAGAATAATAAAAAATTTCAAAATATTCAAAATTATACTATAATGATTAAAAAAAAATTAAACGAAAATTTGTTAGATCATTTTTATTGTCTGCAAAGTTTCATCTCGATTGGTTCACGGTAAAAGGGTTAAAAATCGATCCAAAGTTTTTTCGACAGACAAGACGCTACGAGTTAAAATAAAGGGAGTAAAAAGCATTCAGAATATTTTGAATATGTTCAAAATTTTCAAGAACGCAATGCTGGATCTGATCCCAAGGGGGACAAAATTAATCAACAAATCGAGGCTAGAAAGCATAAATGGCGTTAGTGATTATTGCGAACTTTACTGGAGAGCAAAATAATGTTTTTTTTTTATTATTTAACGATTTTCATATGTGCTTTGGATAAACAAATGTGGAAAACATAATGTATAATGTTCGAAATAATCACAAACGCCTTTTTTGCTCTTTAGTACCTAAGAAGAAGTATCAATTTACTACATAATATATCTAAAAAAAATTTAGATAATTTTCTTGAAATATTCTGAAAGTAATTTGCACAGCTGCTTTGCGGAGGTGTAAGCCGTATTCTGAAACCCCCCGACAATTCGGATGGATGGGCATCGCAAGGGTTAAAGCCCATTTTCATCAGCACTGACATCCCGTACGTGAACTAGATGGCCAATGATTTGGATGGATTGTGGGAACACATTCTGATCTGTTCATGTCGAGGAACCTGCTATCGGGATGCTTAATGAATATTTAGCTCCGCGCCGGAGGCAGCCTTACATTCCACGTAGTTTATGGTGTATGTGCGAGCCACCGATCCGTTTATAGCTAAATTAATGATACCACCATAATATGCTTGATTATTGCCTACCAATATTGCGTGCTTACTTCTTACTGCGTGCTCCTTATTCAGTTTTTACCAATTAACCGTTAATTGTAAAATTAGAACAAATTAAATGCCAACATAATATGTTTTTTAATTAATCGTATGTTTAAATAAATTAGATACCATCATAATATTCTTTGTTAATTGCCAATCAATGCTGCGTCAATTCTTGTAACTGTTTACTTCTTATTCAATTATTACCAATTAACATAATAATCGTAATTAGTTATTTGAAAACAAATCAGATATCATCGTAATATGCTTGTTTAATGCCAACCAATATTGCATGCTTTCTTATTACTGTGTACCTTAAATTCAATTTTTATTAATTTATTAGAATATCCTAAGTAGTTATTTTAAAACAAATTAGATACCATCATAATATGCTTGGTTATTGCCAACCAATATTGCGTGCATTCTTGTGACTCTAATCGTAAGTACTGATTTTAAAACACATTAAATTAATCAACTAAAAAGACATACCTACGAAAAATAATCTAAATATATGTAGAAAATATTTACAAAGGGAAATATTTTTAATTTTTTTTCAATTTTTCATTTAAATTCATATAATTTTTAACATTTCTGTTTTATTATTTTTTACATTTGATATTTTATCTGCTATTTTACTTTGTATTCAATCATATTTGTTGTTTTTTCTATTTATATCTACAATATCTAAGAAATTAATTTATTTTATATTTTGCTCATCTTGGCACAGGTTCAATCATGAGTGGCTCATTTCCTTACATACATGTATTTAGGTTTAGAATGATAAAAAAATTAAAATATATGTATGAATTAAAATAATTGCCACACCGGGATAACATCGAGATATGCACTAGGAATATTCCCTTCTCCAAAAACCAGAGATGCAAATTTCGTCACGGTAACCATGATAATGAAAAATTTGAGACACATATGAGGGGTTTAGAAACATTACCACCACCATCCAATTGATGAAAATAGTGGACGATATGTAATAATTATCTGGCAATATCAGCCGTTTAAAAAACAGATTTCCCTCATCCTCAAGATAACAATATCGTTACGTTTGAAGGGGATCTTAGAAGGTGATCAAATTAACATTAATGAATAAAAAAAGATTTTTGAGAAACACGATGATTCCGTGTTTTAATTTTATAAGAAGAGGTATTGTGTAATAAAGTTAATATTAGAAGACCGAAAACGTACATAACTTTTCACAAAAGATATTCATAATATTTCCATAATTAATCCATATTTTGTTTTGTGTCGAATACTCAATAATGTGATTAACAGCCCTGCGCTTTAAACATAATTAATATAATTTTAAGTTGTATGGAGATTCCGATGCATAAGGTAGACACTAAACCCGAAAATGAGAAAGGGAGTATTGTAAAAACTTCGTTTTTATGGGTTACTTTTTTAAATAATATTTTTATATTAAAGTGTGTTCTAAGAACACAGTTAAATACTAGCATTGACCATAGTAATTAATAAATGATCTTATTTCAAACATATGTTTATATGGAACATTCAAAATTTGATAATGTGTGAATGTTATTACGATGGAAATGGTGAAAATTGCATTATGTAGAGTGATCACTTAAACCAGCTCATACAGGTTGTAAGCCCTGAGCCATAGTATAAGAGACTTCCATCCACTTTTCTCATATATTAATTAGTTTCGTCTCAATGAAACTTCTATAATTTATCCTTGCTTAATTAATCAACCAACTGGGGACAAAATCCAGTAAATGTGTTCTTAATACATAATTTCATATAAAAATATTGTTTAAAAATATTTTTTTATTTTAATGCTACTGTAGGGGGTGAGACTAAAGCCTTTTGTTACGGGTGAAGCTCCTCAAATGTGAAATTGTACGAAAATGGCTCTGTATAAATTATCCAATACCATCAAATCATCGCGAAGATCAAAAAAATACAAATATGATTATCGTCAGTCACGAGGGACCGACGTTGATGGATCGTTATTAAAACACCTCTTAAATTTAGCCACGGTAGAAGGTTCACAAGTTTCCTGTCCTTCAACTTTTCCTAAAATGTATTTCCGACATCAATACCACGCGCCCAGCCATACAAGGAGTAGCAGCATTGTTGATTTTTCGGCAGAAAAAACCAGATGATATCTGTCTTTTACTTGAATATTGCGTAATGTTCCTGGAAATACCAAAAAAAACTAAAATATAAAATAATTTTTACGTCTTCTTTTAAAATGCGCCGCCATTAAACGTCTAAGAGGTGTTCTTCTTCGCGTAAAAACCGAAATGTGGTGTAATTTGCCGAAAACGCCGTAAAAATCTCGCGTCCACTTCAAAGCAGAGACATAAATTTGGAACTAACCCCAAAGCCGAAATCACACGACCGCCCTCGCGGTTCTCCGGCCCTCGATCTGTATGCCATTTTGTGATTTACTCGTCAACTCGGGGTGCCCGCGTTGTCTTGTGTCAAGGCTGTAAGAGAGTGCTGGAAGACCATATTACACGTACGAAGATGGCCATTATGGCGTCTCTTTCGCGGTCATTAAAGATTCATATCGACGCTATTAAGAAGCGAACAGGGTGAAGTCAAATGTAACCAACTAGTAAGAAGTGCACACCATTTTACAAGATTATTACTGGATAAACATCAAGGAAAAAACGAACGAATTCGCCAAAGAATCAAGGGAATACATAAATGTTGTTCAAAAAATCTCCAAACTCATAAACTCCATTATTTAAAAATATTAAAATTACTTTCCCATCAAGAATGACGTACTTTTTACTATAAATTTCGAACTAAGCGCTTGCCATTTAGCGTAGCGTAGCGTCATGGATGGACATTGTTAAACAGAAACTTATTATATTTTTCCGCATTTTAAAAGTCATTATTTGCGCCATCTGTTAGGTTTAGTGACGGACATTATTATATAGAAAATTACGTATTTTGATATGTAGATATAATAATTTATTGCGATGTAAAATATCTACTCGTTGTGCATTGGAAACAGTAGAGATTTAATGCTAGAGAAAATGGAGGGATTAAGCTAATCCGAAAGAATCGCAAGGTCCAATGGATAGGATAATGCTTAACAATGTACATACCTCAGGCCGATACCTACAGATAATAGAAGAACAAGAATGCGAACTGCGACGATTGGCCCTATTCTGAAAATAACAAGATTGTTATTTGGTGATTGTTACCACAACACTCAAAAATGAAGAAACGTCAAGACCTTTGTCAAATATCAATATTTCTATCATTGTGACGAAAATGTTGGCTTTAATTTAATATTTGAAATCTTTGGATGAAGAAAATAAAAGATTTCTGCGAAACTAATTGATTTCTACCAACGTTTATAATAACATTTTAGTATTTATTTTATAAAATATTTAACAAAAACGTATATTAGAAACAAAACTCCAGATTGCAATTTGCGTGGTGATAATATGGCCGAACATTACAGAATAACTAATCCTTGTTTATAACAACACCTTAATGAGAAGTCAAAGTACAGTACCTTGTAACACGTTTCACCATAAAACAAACATTAAACACGACGTAGAAGGACCGGATGTCGGGATGGAAATAATTTAGCAACTAAACTTCCCGGGTAGGGGCGCGTCACGCCCTCCCACGTCCCGGCTGTTGCGCGTGTAATACGGTTCGATCCTGTGCCAATATAAAGTGGGATTTATGGTCACATGACAGGAAACTTCAAGGCGGCGAGGCTTTACTCTGATCTAATGGATACGGCGATATCCCGGATTACTCCTTTTTGGGGTGACCAGAAAAAAATATCGGCGTACTAATTGATTTATGAACAGCTACAAATTAATATCGTCGGTTTGTAAATTATTTTTACACACACCAACATGAATTTTAAATTTATAAATCATTTATTGACCCACAATGCCTTAAATGATTATCGAGCATAATTTTATTCATATGTTTGTGTACGCATACGGTGCATAGCACCATTTAAAATAAACAAAGAGAAATCCTTACAATTTAAACACTATTATGAAAATTACTCAAGAAAGCAATCAAAATAACAAGCACGAATTAAAATAAACACACTTTAAAATAACTCGACAAATTAAAAAAAAACAAACAAAACATGTATAAATTAAATTGAAACAGAAAATTAATTTTAAAATATTGATTATTTTATTTGTGTATATCTACTTTTATACTAGATATATACAAATTAAATAATCAATATTTTTTTAAATGTCAATCTACAATGTTGCTCAATCAATTGAAAAATAAAACAAAAAAGAGAATAAAACACTATATGTGGTGTATAAAAGCAAAGGTTACAAAACCAAAAAAAAAATTAATAATGTTTTAAATGCGGTTACCGAGGAATACTAATTTAAAATGTACTCAATTCTAAATTAAATGTTAATTAATTAAGAATTGAATACATTTTAAATTAGTAAATCCCTTAAAAAATTAGGTTTCCTATTAATCCCTTAAAAAATTAGGTTTCCTATAAACGTATAGTTAGGTTTTCTAAAAAATCTCGAATTCAGTACATTATAAATTAGTAATCCTCGATGACTGCGTTCAATTTTTTTTGGATATTGCTGACTATACTTTTATACCCCACATCTGACGTAAAAAATGAAAGAGTCAATGAATCTATGAGTAAAACAGTAAAATATTAGTAAACAATAATATAGAAACTAACACTGTCTCAGAAACGACCGCATGTTTATTTTAAGAATAATAAAGCTGTAGTGGAATATATCTACAAACTCACTCTACTTATTGCCCATTCAGTGTAGCTAGGCAGTGATGATTGTATGTGGTTGTTTGTTCGCATATGATCGTAATAGAATATATCTTTTGAATGCGTGGACAAAAAATCCTAAGATATACTTTCGAGAGAAGATCAGGATAAAATGTCTCTGAAAATATGTATCTTAACACTGGTATGCTTATAGATTGCCTGCTTAAAATACTTTAATTAAAATTAAAAGAAAATATTATGTATTTTAATAACTTGAACATTTGTTGGAAATAAAGACATTCAGTACACTATAAATATCAGGAATATGATTATTCTTTGATAAAAAACATATATTATCTGTGTCTTGCTTGACAGTTGGAAATTTGCTGTATTTATTATTTATTTACATGGTCTAAGACGTATGTCGAAAACTGTGATTTGAAAGTTTTGGTGGGAAAAGCCAAGCCAAACCAGGACTGAAGAAATCAAGCGGATCCATCTTGTGTCTCAACAATTTTTACCTTTTCAAGCATCTCGATGACTATTTACAGCTAAAGAATTTTATATTCTAATCCACCAGTACATTTATTCTACAGGCATAAATTAATAAACTTAGATTCATTGTCAAAAATACGTTGAATCAAATGGCTCATACTATTCATAGCTACTCGTCTAACAAAGAAATTAGTGTTATTCTATGTCATTATTATTACAATTTTTTTACTTTATCTTACATAGTAAGGATGTTATTAATTTATTCTTCATTTTCATTACCACACAATGCGGCCTTAGCCGGCCAACCATTCGAATGAAAATTCGAAATGTCAAAGTTTTTCAAAACAGATTTTCAAAATAATTAACTGATGCGTGATGAGATAATTTACAGCACATTAATTAGGACAGCAACATTTGCGACAGGACACGGTTCACAAGTAATTAATTATTTTTTAATGACACGTTGAAATGCTAAAAACATAGTAATTGCACCAGGATTATGAAGCAATTTAATTAACTGCCTTGTGAAATACTCGTATTTGGAAGGAAGTAGGTAGCACCTAATATTTTAAAAATTAATTATAATTTTTATGTTTACTATTTTAATTAAGATAAGAAATCTCACAGAGGCGAAGCTATTTGTATGGGAAACATGTTCAAAAGTCCATAGGCTAAGTCTTGACATGTGTTAGCTGGCTTAAGTAATCACTTTACACAATACTCATTAACAATTTTTTTTAGTTTTTTTGTTCTCAGAACATAAACTTAAAAAAAATTAAAATAGATACAGGTCTATAAAAGAAAATAATTGTTTCGAGAAGAATAGATTAATTTTAAGAAAGGTAAGAATACTTTTGTTCTTACGGTGGAATTGCTGAAAGTTGCATTGTATAACTTAAGCCAGCTAATACAGGTCATAAGCCCTGTGGCCACCCTACGAAGACTACTATACATGTTTACCTTATAAATAGCTTCGTCTCTATAATTTATTTTAATTAACAACTATCCCTCTGTGGACAAAATTCTGTAATTATAAAAATACACGTATTTTTTTAAATTATTTTGAGTCGTTGTAACACAGCAGTTCGGTGGTCGATAAATCAGAATTTATTATTGACTGTTAAAGGCAATTGTGACTTATACCTAGTTGTCTGGAAATGGAGAATCGTAAGTCATATTTTATCCACCAAAACAGGAAGCCCTCCACGCTGTCAATCCTGATTTAGACGAATGTCTGGTCGTAAAGCGTATGCAAATAACACGTTCCAACAACATCTGTAAATAATAATTACATAAATTAAACATGAATAACGCTCTCGTCATTAGAAATCTCATAAAAGTATACGACCTACAAAGCCACATAGTCGAAAGCCCCATCGGAACATTAATCTTTATGTATCTGAGCAGTAAACATTTTGGAAAATTGGAATAAAATATCAATAAAGGCCGGGACGCCGTCCCGAGATTAGTATTAAATTACAAGATTCGGATTCGGCTGATTATGCAAATGTACTCATAACGCGCGGCCATTAGTATCAATTTAATCTCGCGCTCGTACTTATTTATTGATTCTATCCAGACGATAAATTGCACCGCGGTCACCTCTCGGTCCATAATTAACGAGGAAGCAAGAAGCCAATTCGTCGGCTCGGGGAACGTTATTTACGACCCCCGTCCAATGTTATCCCCGACGTTTAGTAGGCGAGCGACATCATTCGGCCGGCCGTATATTTATATTTATACCAAGGATCCGTTCGACCTTTTTACGGACTTAATAATCGTAGAAATGGATATCGATATTTTTTATTGCACGCCGTTTACTGCGTCGTAAAGCGTCTGTAACTCCTTGGAATTATACTTCGTTCGATGATTAGTATTAAAAAGTATGCGGTTTCGCTGACTCTAATGGCGAAGGTGATGTTTATGCGGCTCTTAACATTGACATTATCGTAAAAATTCTTTGTGCCATGAGATTATCTGCGGATGGACTGTCGGCTGCTACATCCTTTGTCTAAATTGACCAACAAATAATCAGATTCAATAAACGTTTCGGGCAACTTAATGATTGCGCACGGCCGTGATGTAAGCGCGTTTACAACATCATTTATTTTTCAATTAAATTTCACCATTATTTCATTATCAACACTTCTAAATTATAGAATAAATTAATATATTTTGGCGGGTTCGTGGATGTAGGCATTTTGGGAGAAAATACCCACCCGTCTAAAGACATATTCTGGTGTCGACAGGTGACGCGTATCATGTGAGAGGCGCATGATGTGAGATGATTCAGCAGAGGCAGGATGAGTAGATAAACGCAGAGCATAAATTATACTCACGATTAACTGTGGCATTTTATAGGCAAGAATTTATGTGAATTATAAATTGGTGTTAAGTACGTAAATATTACTTGCGAGTGCTGCGGCGGTCAGCGACATAGTGAATGTACCATCGATGGCCGGGACCTGGTCAGCCGCATCGAGCTCCTGCTTGGTAACATCGTTCGATGCGTGGGGCTAGAGTCGCGACGGCTCTGAACCACCAAAATATGAAATAAAAACCTACACAGTCTAAGAATACTGGTTTGCATTATTTGATTTCCTCTTACTCTGTTATTATTTTTTACTCTTTCATATCTCATAGCAAAAGCTTTTGGAAACTTCAATCAATTTTTAATAGAAAATATTTTTTATACTTTTGTTTAAATGTCAATATATAATAAATAAAAGAGATAAGCGACATCAATGCTTATATTTTTTTCAATATTTCTGACCCATCTTAAAAAAAATAAAAAATATACACTTGGGCCTCATATAACACGGTTTTATATAACACTGTTTTATATAACACGGATGTATAAATTCGTATATTTTTTGTACAACACGCTTTTTATAACACGGTTTCAGAAAAATAAATAAATTAAATAATTTTTTTGATTTGTATATTGCGTCCATAACAGAATAAGCCACGAGTCTTGATGATCTCACTCAGCATGTTGAGACTTTCTCGTCAATTTCGTTTATTTGGAAAATTTTCAGTTACGCTCTGGTGGTGCGTTGCAGTACGTATTTCTTCGTAATCCGTAGATTTTTCTAGCTTATTGTTTGTATGTATGCACTTTACATATTCCATATTACTTATTGTTTGTATGAATGCACTTTACATATTCCATATTACGTATATATAACCCTTAGTAGTCCCTAATAGATTCCATCAGCCTTGCCAAATCCTTGGTTATTTGAAAAATATTTTAAGTTATGTACTCGAACTCATATTATAAATAAAATATGTAGTGCATTTTGTGATAGTAACTTGTGTTGATATTGTTTCTGCATCCGCTAAAGAAATAAAACAATCAACTTTAAATTCTTGTTGGAATAAGCTGTGGCCAGAAGTAGTCTCCGGATAAAATGTTTTACCACCAATAGAAGATGAATGTCAAAGGACAAAAAATATTTGTCGTGGTATTGGACAAGAAGATTTTAATGACATGGATATCCCTGATATTCAAGAAATATTGGAGGATCGTTCGTTAAACGAAGAAGAATTAATCGAAATTTTAAATGAAACTACCACAATTAATGAAAAAGTTGCAGCGAGATAGCTACATGTTTCACATTAAAAACGATAAATGAGGGCTTCAAATTAGCTATTAAATTAGAAAAAAAAATATTGAAAAGGATCCTATAATGGAAAGAAGTTCGAAATTCAAGAGGGAATTACAACAAATTTTGGAACCTTATAAGGAAATACGCAAAGATTTATAAGCTAAAAGCAGACAATCGCTTATTACCGATTTTTTGAGAAATTCAGAGCCCTCGTCCGATGTCTCACAACCGATGTCGAAAAAGATTAAAAATTAAGAATTATTTTAATTGATAGCGATGTTGAATGAATGCTACATTATATTTGTTTATTTTTTTATGGCTTTTTACATCAATAAACTTAATTTGAGTATGTTAAAAAAGAAGAAAAAAGAGAAGACTATACAATTACCATGTATAAAATACACGTTTACGAAGAGAAATTATATTTTATGTGTTATTAATGCTTTTTTCAATAAATATTTAAATTTATATATTTTTATTAAAAAAATAAAGTATATTTTCATATAAACTATCTTCGATATTTTTTTGGAAAGCAAACCCTAATTTTGTATGAACTTCAAACCTTGTACAACACGGATTTGTATTACACGAGGTTTTTGTGGAACCATATAACCGTGTTATACGAGGCCCGAGTGTATGTATAAAAATATATTATATATATATAAAAAAATGATAAAAAATAAAAAAAATGTATTAAATATTAAACATCCATTCGCTTTGATACAAGTCAAATAAAATGATTAAAACTATGCGGAAACCAGATTTTTGGGGGGTTTACAACTTTTATTTGATTTGTATAGAAACAAATAAATTTTTAATATCCTATATAAATTACTTTCATAATAGTCTAACGTTCTGTAAAAATAATTCAGAAATATTGAACAAAAATGCAAAATCTCCCTAACTGTTAATATTTCACACAAAGTATAAAGAATATTTTTATTCATAGTGAATGTTGAATAAACTAATCATCATATAAAAAGAATTGATATTGACATTTTGTTGATTTTCTGTTAATTGCTGCTAATTTAGTCAATAATAACTATGAGTTTTTTTCCAACTTTTATATGACGGTTTTGATTAGTTTTACAAAAGAAAAGAATAGAATTTAAGTTTTATAAATAAAATAAATTGGTTCATTAGAACTTGAGTTATGGTATTGGAGATAGCGCAAACGCGCTCCATTCGCTGCCGTCTGGGAAAACCGCCCGGTACAGACGTCAGATGAGGACTTTCATTACCAGTATTAGTAGTTTGAGAATTTTAAAAAGAAAAAATAAAGTCATCAAGCAAGTTTCATTGCGAAACTAAGTTTAATATATATATTGTGTAGGTACCCTCTTGCAAAGCTGATGTTATTTTAAAACAAACGTAATTGTTAAAAAATATTTTAAATAATCAAGTCACGTGGGGTACAAATAGTCCGCTAAGGATCTTCCGTTACGTGACGGTCTGGAACGCCCGTTACCCCGTTAGGGCATTATCGTTCACCTCAAATCCGTTCAGTAATTAAGTGAGAATCGAAATTTCGAGCTAACTTTGGTCACACATACACCATTTCGATACAACTTTAACAAATTTTAAAATTGATAACTAAATCTCGTACGCCTGAAAAATCGTGATACTATAGAAAACCGTCTCCAATCAATTCTATTCTACAGGTACCTTGATTTATTGCTGTAACAAATATTAATGGCCAACACGTAAATCAAATCAAAGTCCTTAAAATGGAAGTAACATTGAACGTAGCCATTAACTTAATTTTGCAGGCAAGCATTCTCTTAGTCACTCGTTGCCACATTTTATGGATGTCTGTGTACCTAAATGAATAGAGCAATTATACAGCATTTATGAGGGTCAATAAAGATTTATCCACAGATGTAGTCTTAATGGAACTGATAGTAGCAATGAGTAATTCTCCAAACGTGAGTAAAAGGTAACTTTGATGGAAAAATACGAGTATATATATTGTTCTTTCGAAACGTATTAAATCCAAAGATAACGTATTAGATCCTTACATGAAATTTCTTCTTCTTTTCCTCTTTAGCGAAATTCTGTGACCGCAGTCGCTACGGCTCAATTTGCTGGGCAATCACCTACCTTGTGTGGGTATATTAATCAGCCAATCTACGTACATCTCAGTCCTTCAGTCAGTATTTTCTTTTCATTTTTATTGAGGTACTAACAGAAAACTAAGTACAAAATACATACAACAATATATCACCTATTTCAAATCTAACCCACTATCCCAAATACAAGTGTTTCGGACTGCTTTAGCAACGTGCATATATTCAAAGTATCAATCCAATGCGGACTTGTATGAAACAGGCACATGAAATTCGCAGTGATTAGGCATACACAGTGCAATTGGCAAACAAGCAAACAGAGAAGGACCCACCACACACCCATGTTCGAAAATTTTTTAATGCTAATATGGCCGTGCTCAGCGCCCCACTGACCCTCATAAGAATGCGAGCGGGACGATGAGACTCCACACAAAACCTCTTCTCTGTCTCCGAGGCGCAGGCAAAAACAGCAATTGAAACGTACGCATTATCCATTAAGTGGGAATTACAAGCTGTATACAATAAATGCTACAGTTGAAGTACAAAATATTAATAAATAATTAAAGTCCATAGTATTCATAGCGTGACAAACAAAAGTGTTCAAAAGAAATATGAAACCGAACACAAAGTAAAACAACGCGACACCCGATACATGGAAGACAAATAACAATTAAGATAGAAACACAAGAAATAAACTAAACCAAATGAATGTGATACATAACATAAAATGTGAAATATAACGTAACATATAATAGAAATAAGCATAAACATTGTAATACCACATGTGAACATACAACTTAGGAGCCAGACTATAAAATAAAGGGACTCGCCGGTCTGGAGGTCCACTGCCGGCAGATACAATCACGGTAATGATCCTAAGTAATTAAATTATGCCTACAGAAATTTCGCCATAACGGAAAACGCTAGTAGAAAAAAAAAACTAGTACACAGCACTCATACTCCAGCAGGAGATCCCCTAAGAAACCAAATGAGTACGACAAGCATCCCTGAGAAGGTCAGCTTTTACTATGGTGACACCACCTACGAACAAGCAAATAAAATAAAATTGATAACAATCATTGATATAGAGCAGCGTGGGTATAGATCCTGTTGACTTGTGAAAGAGAGCTCGAATAAGATCTTCCTATCAAAGTTTTACCAGAATGTCGTTCAAAACCTTCACAGACCAATGTTCATGATACTTGCTTCCCACATTCGATTTCCTGTGACGTCACAATCAATCTATGCATTTTACTCAGTTCTGGATTTTTTTAGATGCGTTTCACTCAATGAGCCGCATGGCTTGTTGAACATTAAAAAAAATGGTATCATCAGCTTTCTATTGAGACGTTGGTATACAAACATTCTGGACCAGAAAGTGGATATGGAATATTCTAAAACTGATTCAATATATTTCGTGTTCGGAAGGAATATTTGTTATTTAGGATTCAAAAGTACATCACCGCAGTCACTACACCGCCACTAATTCCTAGAGGTGTTACTAACGTTACTATAAATGCTTTAGGTGCTTCGCATCATTTGTGTTGTAGAGTTGAAAAGCTTTGGACACTCTCAAATTTCGAACATTTATAAATAAACTTAAAAACAAAGATACCATCAATAGTGGATTATATAATTCGTTTCGTATCCACAATGTTTGAAAGTATTCAACTTTCAGGCATGCGCATTCAGTTCCACCTATAAAGCATTTTGAATACTGCATACGCATTCGTTAACAGCATCCAATGTACAAATATGAATTTTATGTTTATGGGTATAATGTGCCGAATAGTAAATATATTAGAGAGTTGATTTTGTGATCCATTTTGTGTGTTTGTATAATTGAATTATTTTTGCGTAAAAATGTTGTATCTCGACCATTTGGAAAAAAAAAATTCTGCATACAAATATTTTATAGTATATATATAAACTTATTTTCCAGCATCCCTTAGACAAAATGTCACTGACTGCTGCTGAAATATTTATAATATATACAAACTTTTTAAGTTTTGATTTTAATTAATGCATCAGTTCCGGTAGAACTCTTTCACCATCGGATAACAATAATAATTTATGAGCACTCATAAATGTTACTGAATTGCCCAATTCATCAACTTTACAGCCATCCATAAAATGAGGCAACCGTCCATTGGCAGGAGACACCCATTACAACCATTAAAAAAATGCAGTATCCACATAAATATAATTCATTCTGTTTCTACGTCACACTTTTGATGATAGACTGCGAGCATATGCCATGAACTCATATGCCTAATTAAATATTTCTATGCTCGTTTGGCAGTTTGTTATTTGACTAGATACGATAAACATTGCTCCCCGGCTGTTAATTTTTTTTAATGAATTTATAAATTTATTAACTTTATAAATTATAACACAGAAAAAATATGCCTACATATTCAATGTAACACTATTAACAACTTTTAATTATAGATAACAATATCAATTTATAAACAACTATGATTTATGAACTATCTCGTCCACAACACAAGTCGTTTCAGTTGTTTATTAAATTATTTTTCTTCATTTTACATTCTACATAAATTAAAATTTCTCCACCTAGGCAAATATTTTTTTATCATTATACTAAACTAAACAAATAAAAATATATATAACGAATTTTTCATCTAAAATAGTTTTCAATTTTGCAATTTAAAAAATAATGGTACTAGGTTCATCCATGATCCGGGGAGATACTAGAATAGCCACCCCTATCTGCTCTTCGGTGAGAGCGGTCAGCGGTTACCCGCCCCGGTAATCTCGGACACCCTGTAGGAGAAATACCTTTAGTTCGGTATTTCTGGGAAGCCTGTAAATACGAGAAGTGCCCTGGCTCTGGTCCAGTAATCCGGGACACCTTGTAAAAGAAGATCGTTTTCGGTTAACCGGTAGCCAACGCTTCTGAGATGGTATCAAAATGAGATTTAAGGGGATATCTTCTAATGGAGGTCGTTACTTCGCAGAAATAACGACGCCCATCACTACTTTTAATACGTACATTAATTCACTTGATACTTTATGAAATGTTACTTAATAATATTTGAGAATTTTTCAACAGTCATCATTATATTTATGCAGCGGCTATCAATTTAGTACAACGCATTTCTGAAAAGCACTGATGTAAACAGAAAAAAATATCGGATGCCGGTAAAAACTCCGACAGTTGAAATTCTCTATAGATAAGTGTCAATTACGTATAATAATAATCATAAAATTTTTATGGAAACATATTATTTTAAATTAAAACAAATAAGATTAATAACTTAAAGTAATACACGTAAAAATATACATTATCTAAAAATATAGTCACCACTAGGATATGATGCAGGGACTTTATATTGCCGTAAAAAACTTTATCCAATTAATCTACTGTGACACTATAAGCGTCGTCATATCCCATTTTCCGTCGGTGATTATTTCTTCGATAGATATTTTTTTAGTATGTATTTCTAGGTTATTAATCTCTTGTGTTTTAAATGATCATTACGATTATACCTTTAAGTACGTATTAAGAATCAAAATTTAGTTTAGGTTATGTTAGGTTATTCTTATAATTTGACCATATATAATATACCGATATTCGGGTTATAAACGGAAATTCTTCTATTTGAGATGTCCCACTAATTAGGTAACATGCATGTAATTATGTAGAATCTGACAATATTGTACAGTGTTACTGTAATTTAATTTGTCAAAACTGTTTACCGGTGATACATGTTAAATTTGATTTTTCAATAGATTTTTTCTGTGCCGCTTTCCAAGGGATTACTCAATTTTTTTTTAAATAATTATTACTGCAGCCGTTAAAAGTATCGAGATGCCTACATTTTTAATTTGTACAAAATCAAGTATCCTAATTTCGTATATCCGTCCGTAACTTTCTAGAATTACCATTGGAATGGAATGGAATAGAACAACAATACTGACTAGCAGCTAATGAGGCGTGGGCAGCCGGATGTGACACGTAAATCAGCGCGCGGCTCAAGCTATGCAATTATTATTATTACTTTTTTTTTACAAATACATTTTTTTTACAAAGTAGTGACAGTTACTTATGAATGGATGTTTCTCTACTACATGAGTGTCATAAACTCGTGTGTAGGAGAGGAGTATCATTACATTATACATTTACAAAGAATAATGTATAAAATGTACATATTCATCAGGTAATAAGTATATGTATAGACAATCAAGTAATAGTAAGTAAGTAATAGGTACATATATATAATAATAAGTAGTAATAATTAAAGTATTAAGTAGATAATAAAAAGTAATAAAGAGTAATAAGTAAGTAAAAATAATAAATATGTAAAAGTTACATATAAAAAATAAAATAAATAAAAAAATAAAATAAAAATTTAATCATTTCTGAAGGTATTTTTTCATCTGTGTTATCTTTATAAAATCTTAAATAACTTGGTTGACTCACCCTATTTATTAGAGCAAATAGGTTTAAGTTGTCCTACATACTCAACGCGTTCAAATAATTTATCTTACCCAAACTTTAGTAGGACTAACTACTTAAAAAACTGCTTTATAACTCGTTCCACCTCAAAATACAATCTATTAAATTCTACAAATAATCTAGACATTTTTACTGACAATTTGCTTTTATTTAAAATGAAACTCCGTAATCTCATTTATGATTATTGAAATAAATTTGACACTTCTTTAATTGAATCCCATTCCCTCCCTCTCCCTTCCCTCACATTTTATGCATTATCATAATTTAAATCATTGAATTATTTATTATTTATCACATATTCTTTATCATTGTTTTTTATTTAGTTTTTTTTACCAGCTTCGAGGAAACTTCACTGGTCATACTAAACGAATATTTTTTTTGATATTATATAAAATTGTACTGTACGTTTCCAAAAAAAAAAAAAAATTACTAAATTTATCCAAAATAAACTTCGCGATCACTAGTTAAGAGTTTTATCACTAGACCAAATAAACCGGTTCGATATTCACGAAAAATTTAAATACATAATATAGTACTTAAGGTGATTCGATTGTCAAGACTGACTTTTTTGATAATCTTCCCTTAGTTTGCAGGTAATATGAAACCGTGTAACATACATATTTTCATATTAAAGTGAGTAATATTTTACGTGATTTCTAAATATCAACGCTTTCCAAAAAGAAGCCACGTTCCAATCGTTATTTATTATTTTATGTATTCTCTTTAATACCAACTAAGAAATTTTAAATATTGCATAATTTTTTTTTCGTGTCACCTATATAGTTCACTGATAGGTAGTTAAAAAATTTAACAAAAAATTGATGATTATTTTCATATCGTCGCATAGCTTATTGGAGTGCGTGACTCTCTTTCCAAAATATGCATTCTGAGAAAATGGGCTCGATCTTTTTTTTTCACGTTATTAAAATAGTTCTGTTAGCATTAAATGTGATACTTTTCTTTTGGACATTAAAATATCATTATTATTTACTTATTTATTTTAACAAAAATGTATCAAATTCTTCTTCTTATTCTTATTCTTCTTCTTCTTCTTCTTCTTCGTCTTCTTCTTCTTTTTCTTCTTCTTCTTCAACTTTATCCTCTTCTTCTTCTATCTCTTATCCTAATGGGTCGGGGTCGCTGCACCGCATAGAAGGATTCAAATGTATGATAATATTTCATTGTAAAATAATAATAGAAAGCCACACAAATACGATCCTTTTGTACGTAGTATTTTTGATCCAAATCTCTGGTATGTCTGTATCAAAAAGAATAATAGACATACCAGAGATTTGGATCAAATCACCAACGCAGAAAAGCATTAGAAACGCCAATTTGGAAACCCCGCATTAGAAAAATTATCATTAGCGCTCAAACATATTTGTTATCAAGAATGTCTGGAACCCCCGCGTTTGAAAATTATCATTAGTGCACACACATAATTTGTTACTAAGAATATCACATTTATATCAGGTTGTAAATCTATCCTTAGTAATATTAGTGTTTGAACAGAATTTATTCTTAGAATCGTGCAGAAATACAAAAACCTTAAATAATTCTTAAAATTATGCGTCTCTTTTCAATATTTTAAATATAAATACAGGTTTTTGTATGTAAAATAATGCCCTTTTAAAGCGAAACGCGTCTCAGAAAATTAAAAAGTTAGAACTTAGAAAACAATTGTTTTTATTTTCATATGTGTGATTATGGAGTTCCATAAACTTACCTCTGAAACAATAAATCCCAGTCGTCACTTAATATTTTTTTTTTGAAGGCTAAATTATTTTTTCTGAGTAATTCATTTTTTTTCATAAATGTGTATATTCTGTAATCATAATGTTTGTCTCATGTATAATGAATAAAGAAGAATAATTTGCATCCACCGCCTGGCCTGGTGGCTGGATGACACACTTGCTCGCTTCCATCATTCAACATCCAAAGATCAGAGGTCGAGTCTCTCTACCCATCAGCCATGAATTAATCGTGCTTTCTCAGTGATTTAATATAAACATATAACGTATGTTTATCCGATTGTATGTAAACATTTATTCGTTTTTGGATTGCCTTTTAATTATTGGAAGTTATAGGTAAGAAAGTTGGTAGTGTAAGCACAAATTGAAGGAAAATATGTCACATGATTTATAATTTTCAACAAAAAGATACCACAATCAACGTTTGCTTTAAGACGGGTGTAGTTTTTATTAGTTATTTTTTTCTTAAATCCATGTTATGCTGATGCCATATCAGCCTTGCATTGGTATATTAAAATAATAATTACATTAATCATTCCACGATTTTAGATTAGAAGCATTTCTTTTCTAAAAGCATTTATAATAATTTGTACATCGTGTGATTATCTTACACCTACGCCATTTTGTCACATCAAATACGTATAGTCTTCTCCTACTTTTGACACTATTCGCCTAGAATTTCTACGACGATGCTGTTCTTCAGTTATATTTTAAAGTCTGGTTCTTGCATTTACGCTGGGACAGCATTTTTTTCTAAAAAATATTTAGAAATATAGTTTAATTAAAACAATAAGGTAAGCTATAGCGTCAAAATTTTCGGACTATTTTCATACTAAATAATAGATAAATATATTTTACAATAATTTGCACATCTCGAATTTTTTTTTTTCATTTGATTTAATTTTTTTAATTGCCAATGACAATGCATGAACTGCAAGCATCGTTTTTGAAGAAATAATAATATAAGCAATGGAAAATATTTATTTATTAAAGTATTACAAGAGAACATTAAGTAGCGTAAAGTAATGACAATGGGTACGCCAATACCAGTGATCTACGATATGAAACAGAAGTGAAGTAACTAAACATGACATTATTAATGAAAACATAAAATAAACCAGAATAATGAAAACTGCAGAATAAACATATACAAATACAAAATAAAAGAAAATTTAATTAAAATATTAGGTCCTTACATATGAAATTGGCGTTTTGCCGTACTGGCAAATTTGATCTCAAATATCTTCTCTTTGGTTAGGAATTCCAAATCCAAATTTATACAGCTATTTACTCATGTATTTGTGTTTTGAAAATTATAATTCATTTGTTTTTTCCTCAATTGTTTTTTTTCTTTGCGTCACTCAGTTTACAAAATGAAAAACTTGAAATATCGCGTTATTTACGAGTACGAGTTCCACCGTGGCACCAGTGCTGCAGAAACGGCTCGAAGGATTAATGATGTGTATGGCGACGGTGCCGCAAAAGAAAACACAGTGCGTTTTTGGTTCCAACGTTTTCGTTCTGGAAATTTCGACCTGCAGAACAAGCCCCGTGGACGGCCGGAGACCAAAGTTGATAATGAAGAATTGAAGGCTATTGTGGAAGCGGATCCATCGCAAACCACATCCGAGTTAGCTGCAGGGTGCGGTGTTAGTGATAAAACTGTTTTAATCCACTTGAAGCAAATTGGTAAGGTGAAAAAGCTTGAAAGGTGGGTACCTCACGAATTGAGTGAAGCAAATCAACAAACGCGCGTTGACTGCTGCGTTGCATTACTCAACCGGCACAATAATGAAGGGATTTTAAATCGAATCATTACCTGTGATGAATAGTGGATCCTGTACGATAATCGGAAGCGCTCATCGCAATGGCTGAACCCTGCCGAACCAGCCAAACCATGCCCCAAGCGAAAATTGACTCCAAAAAAGTTACTTGTGAGCGTTTGGTGGACTAGTGCTGGTGTCGTTCACTACAGCTTTCTTAAATCTGGCCAGACGATTACGGCAGATGTCTATTGTCAGCAACTGCAAACCATGATGGAAAAGCTAGCTGCTAAACAACCGAGGCTGGTTAATCGCTCTAGGCCACTGCTGCTTCATGATAACGCTAGACCACACACTGCACAACAGACGGCTACCAAATTAGAGGAGCTTCAATTGGAATGTCTAAGACATCCACCGTACTCTCCGGACCTTGCCCCAACAGATTACCATTTTTTTCGAAATTTGGATAACTTCTTGCAAAGGAAAAAATTCAACTCCGATGGGGCGGTCCAAACCGCCTTCAAAGATTTTATTGATTCCCGTCCGAATGGTTTTTTTAGTAAAGGGATCGATGAACTACCTATGAGATGGCAAAAGTGCAAAGATAGCAATGGTACATACTTTGATTAAATAAATATATTATAATTAAAAAAATCGGCTTTATGTTCCTCCCATAATAAACGCCAATTTCATATGTAAGGACCTAATATAAAATAATCTAGAATAAGGAAAATTCAAAATATAACATATGGGAGTGGGGATGAGAGAGAAAATGTGTGAGATGGGCTTATGATTGAGAGATGATGTATGTATGTGGTGAGGATAGAGGGTGTATGTAATAGTGATGGTTAAACCATTACTTTAACCGTTACACTTATTTGTGATTTGTATCTATCGTATCGATGATTGGTAACAAAGATAACTGCTGACTAGTACCAATAGTGTTTCACCGGTTAAATTACCATCACTATTATGCAACCGTAATGTGTATATGTGGTGAAATACGCATGTGTAGATGTTTGTCAAAGTGGACCCAATGAAGACACCGAACTGCTGTGATACAGATTCGTATACGTTTTTAAAATATGGCGATATAAATTTTAAATAAATCTGTCATTAAGTCATCATTGAATGATTGATGTGTATAAAAATACATTCTGAGTATTGATATATTTTTTTTAACATACACGGCCATATTATCCATCAAAATGCACATTACAAATAAAAAATAATTTAACCGAAAAAAATTAAAAAGAAAGAAAACTTTGGCTAACAAAATATATCGAAACAGAATACACAATATAAAGAATAAAACAGAGCAAAAGTAGACAGTGTAGAGTAAAATCCAATAAATTGTAGAAAAATCAAGTTAATTATATTACAGGCAAAATCAGAAAATAATCACTACATTGCAGAACACTGAGATACTAAATGTTAGAGAAACAAAAATTTTATCACAAAAAGCCATCCGAACATTTGAAAATTAAGTAAAAATGCAATTAAATTGTAGGAAGAAAATTTTCAATGAACATTTGTAATTATGTAAATCATCTGAAAATATGTATGCAACATACATAGATACGAACATAGATACGAATGTACGTGTATATGAATACATACTGACATTACCTTCTCTAATTATTCCAAGATAATCTTTATTTTTACACTTAACTTAAATTACGTCGGTAATTCGGCCGAAATCTTCAGCTTGGTCAGATATCTCCCAATTGCAGGAAGAGCAATCCAATATTTTAGAATTTATTTATATATGAATACATACTGACATTACCAACTCCGATTATTCCAAGATAATCTTTATTTTTACTTAAATCACGTAGGTAATTCGGCCAGAATCTTCAGCTTGGTCAGATATCTCCCAATTGCAGGAAGAGCAATCCAATATTTTAGAATTTATTTATGTATGAATACATACTGACATTACCAACTCCAATTATACCAAGATAATCTTTATTTTTACTTAAATCACGTAGGTAATTCGGCCGGAATCTTCAGCTTGGTCAGAAATCTCCCAATCGCAAGGAGAGCAATCCAATCTTTGTGAATTTAAAAGTTACTTCACAAATTTCAGGAGTCGCCTTAAGCCCGGGCTTAACGCAATAGTCAGTCTCCAGCCAAACGGTCTCTTCTCTGTAATTTTGTGGGCTGCAAAGCTGTGATTTTCCAAAATGGCTCTCGGGGGAAATGTCTAGAATTTCGACTCTTTTTTGCGGACCTAACTGCCGGCCTCCTTTATTTCGGGGACTTTTTACGGCGATCGGCGAAGATTCCGACTAAGCCGATTGCGCGACACGGGAGGGATGGCCCCTCAGGATTTATTTGATTGGCTGGGAAAAAAATACGGGATGTTTATGTCCATCACACTTTATTCCGGACGGGACGGGAACCGGAACGACGGGCCGGCCGTCTCGGCGCGGGTTTATGGCGGATGTCAGCTTTCGATGGGGCTGTTTGTCCCGTTTGAGAGGCGCGCTTATCGCGATGGGACGTGACGGGCAACGAAAAGTCCTCAAATTAGTCTGGCGGGCAATATTTTTTAAACATCAAATTCTATGAATTCCTTTTTTTTCGCTATACCTTTCGTGGACGAGGAAGCGGAGATAATCAAGAAACACCCCTTATTTATTTTAATCAAATATAATAAAAAAGTTTTTTCACATTTATTTTAAATATTATTATTCAATGAGACGGAGAAAGAAAAATCCTCAAATTAGTCTGGCGGACAATATTTTTTAATATAAAATTCTATGAATTCTTATTTTCATGCTATATACCTTTCCTTGGACGAGGAAGCGGAGATGATGAAGAAACACCCTTTATCCATTTTTGACAAAAAATAATATGTAGAGTCATCACACTTTTTATTTTGAATATTATTATTCTTCTTTTATTTTATTATTAATTTTGATGATAAGTGACTAACGGACATACATACATACATAAAGAGCAATACATTGGTTATTTCAAACCAATATCCCAATAACAAGCGTCTTGGGCCTACTCTAACAACATTTAGACATTTAATAAATCAATGCAACGCGATCAGGTGTGAATTGCCAAGTGTCCTGCACAGCGATTAGGAGTGTACAGTACAAGTGACGAATATAAATACAAAATAAAATTGATAAAAATTATTATTTAATGAACAATCTTTCGGACCTTGTCAGCCGTATTTATTTGGACCGGCTCAAATATTTTAGACAGTTTACTTACCGAACCTTTGGTTTGAGTGACGTAATACAGGATCTGATATTTATACTTTTCACAATTTTACCAAAATATTTCAATGATTGTTGTTTTAATTTCGCAAAGAACATTTTGTACATCAAGGAAACCTTTTATAATTTCATATACCTACATAGTATCGTTAAATCAGGGATTATTCTTCTAATAGATAAAGACATTAGATGAAATTAAATTAAGTTATCTCAATATAATTCAAATTGATTGCGGATGCCTTATCTATAAAGTAATATTCTAGTTATTATTTTTTGGATGGACTCTATATTTTTACACATTTGTCATAGTGCGGTGCCCGTTCATTTCATAATATATTTTTTACTAATAAATAATTAATGTACAGCTGAAATTAAAACATAAGTTCCATCATTTTTGACGGAAAGCTAGTCTAGTTTATTTATTTATTTATTTATCTTAATTATTTAGTTCCATACATTATGTTGTATGGGCTAATACCTAATTTCAGTTTAACATATCGCATTGCATAATCGAGTCGTTTAAAAGTTTTCATAAAAAATGTTTACGCTCCTGTTTAAACTTCTTTATATTCACTGTGTTTTGAATTATTTTTAGCAGACTATCGAAGATTTTAAGACCTTTGTAAATCAGACAATTTTGTGAAGTACGCTGTCGCCTCCTCTTGTATTGTAGAATGAAAATCCTTATTTAGTTTCATCCTGTTATCAAAGTATTTGGGTAATAGTCTGTATTTGATTTTAAATATTTGAACTAAAACATTTTGTATATTTTATTCTTTGATTTACTGTTTCTAATTTTAGTTTAATTCTAATTTAATTAACTTCATCTAACATTTTTTTTTTTCTTCTATTACACTTCAATATTCAAATATAATATTCAAATACACACATTTTTTTAAAATGTTACAATAGCGCCGCACTGAAAAGAGCGGCCGAATTGTCAAGAGCGACAGCGAAATTCGAGTCAAGGCGGGGAAAGGTTGTAAGGGTTAGAAAGGCGACGGAACAAAGGCGATAGCGGGCGAGGACAAAGGTGGGGCCGCTTGACCCCCGGCGGGCAAGTGTCCCCGGGAGGCGGCGGGACGGCCCAAACTTTTAGTGCCGAATGGATTTCTTGGACCGGGAGGTGTAATCTCCCGGATTAAATTGGAAAATCATACACGTCACTTTCGATACAGTCGGGACGATGTTTTAAAGTTATCTTTTATTCGGAATGTTATTTTTCACAATTTCGTTTTACAGGATTTACGGATAACCCGTCAAAAATGACGCTACTTTTCCGTGTTAATTTCTAAAGAATAATTATTTATTTATTTACAAAAAAAATATATAAAAATTAAAGACAAGAAAAAAGGAAAAAATTACTCTAAAGAAGTTACGGACGTTACACAAAGTTACGACGGATGGAAGGACGTAGAGACGGACACTTGTTAGGTGGCAGATTCGCATAACCAAACTGGATAAAAATATGAATCAAAAAAAATTTTGAAGACATTCTTTTAATATGGGGTAACAGTTTCAACGCGAGAAGGTGAAGAAATGGCACATGAGTGTGAGAGGATAATTGCAGAAAATACTGCCTATATTGCGCATCAATTCTTTTTGACCCCTTGGCATAATAATGTTGAACGTTCTTTTTATTTCCTTTATTTTCTAGCCGAAGTTAGTTATCTTGAGATTTTAGAAATACAAACTCAACATAACCCTAATTTATTGAATTTGACATTTTAGTTGTTGAATCAAAGTTGAATCTGCCGACCAATATTTGAAATCGGAACATTTTTTCATACTAATATTGATGAATCTCGGAGCTACATAGGCATTTAGTTTCAATAATAATGGGTAATTATTAATTTTAATAAAAATAATCACCAAACATGTCGTAAATTTTGAAAGTTTTAGAGCTCTAGCTAGTCGGAAAGATGTGAAAAATCAATTACAAGATTCCACCACAAAGAAATTTATATCCATTTTTCTGACCTGATACTGAAATTTATGAGATCTGGAGAGCATGGAGGGTGTGAGTGAATGACTACAAAAGTTTAGAGAGTAAAAAAAAAATCGTGGGTTACACTGACTGTATGTTAAAAAAGAAGCATTGAATTAATAATGTACTTTTATACCATATTTATGAAAAAAGAACTGATTCGTAACTGACGAATACTAAACCAAAGGCTGTAGATACAACGAATCGATTTTCAGAAGAAATAATAAACCTTACTAATAACAGCACATATTTACAATGCTTTATGATAGTTACGCGGGAGTTTGTCTTTGATTTCCTTGTAAAAGATGATCCACAAGACATTTTTTGGCGTGCTGTTGCAATTTATGTTAATGTTCGGTAGTAAAAGGTTTAAGGCGCTGCACGAGAACTTTCATAATTTAAGTGTCGACCGTGCATGAGTTGTATATAATGAAAGAAGACGTCCGCAGCGTGTGTGCAACTGCATAAATCGATGCTATAAAGTGGTCTCCGGCCGGGGGCAGACGTCATCTTCAATTCGAATCATCACATACATAAGGCACTTGGAATGGACACATAGCATTATTACAGAACGATACTCAAAGTTGACACGATCTCTTTTTATTGGAAGTCATAATATTTCCCAGCACTCGGGAAGATTTATAAATAAGGCACTAAATGGTTATGGAACATACCATAAAAATAGAATGCAAATAATAACAATAAAGTAACATGTTAGTTCCAATAAAACAGTTTTACATGGCGTAACCCAGGGTATTGTACTAGGCCCCATTTTATTGTTATTATATATTATTGACCTAGTAAATTAGAATTTGATGGTATTTCTGTGGCATTTGAAGATGATACAGTTTTGATATTTAGTGGTGATACTTGGGAAGAAACCTATACTGAAAGCAACGAAGGTTTATGGACATTAAAAAGATGTCTTGATAATAATCTTCTTACTCTTAATTCTCAAAAAACTATAGGTATTATTTTCAGTATTTCTTCTAAAAGCCAACCTTCGCTAGACCATGATCTGAAAATACACACTTGTGTATAGTAATGCAATTGTCAAACCTTGGAAAAAGTAGATAATATCAAGTACCTTGAAATAATTATTGATAAACACCTGAAGTGGATCAACCATATTACTATGTTAACAAATAAAATTAGAAAACTTACATATATCTTCAAGAAATTCAGGAAAATACTGAAAATAAACACATTGAATACCGTACATTATGCTATTTTATAATCATTACTAATATTCAATATTATTTGCTGGAGAAACTGCTACACGACCACTCTAGAGCATTTTAATAATGCACAAAAATTAATCTTAAAAATAATGTTTAAAAAAGTTCTCTATACTCTTCACAACTTTTATTCAGTGAACATAAAATTATGACTGTCAGCCAACTGGTCATTTTCCAGACTCTATGCAAATTCTATAAAGTCAAAAGTATTGCTAAACGAACCCAGCAAATGTGCCATATTAGAATGTCTACTTCCCTTATGTATCAGCCAATAAATGCCAAGACAATGTTTGGACAAAGAAATTTTATTTACAAGGCTCCTTTGTTTTTTAATGTCCTTCCCCAAAACATTCAGAGTGCCAATACTTTGTCACTTAAAAAAAATGGTTATGGGTGTTAAGCTGAATGATAGAAGTGATATTCATAAATATGTCTTTGGTATCCATTCTGTCATAGTCAGTTTACCTACTTTTGCCAACTTTTACCGTTTCTATACAACACTATTTGTAAATAATGACATATACAATAATGACAATAATGATTCAAACACTCAACTACCAAAAAAAGGTCATAATTTATTAATTGCTCATTAAACTTTATTTTTTGAATAATTATTTAATATAGGTAGGTACGCGAATATTCATATATTTTTTTTATATATATTATTTTCAATTTTGCTATAGCTTTGGTATTCAATAATATCTACATGTAGTTACTATCCATACATGTGATTCTTTATATATTATATTCTTTTTACTTTCAGTATTGCTTTTGTATTGTATAATATCTTCTGTATTTACTATCCATATTTTATATTTGTATTATTTTGTTCTCACTATATTGTCAGCTGCTCATCTCGGCACAGGTTCTTTCTAATAAGATGAGCGGCTCCTTTTCCTATGACATGTATAAAGATGAAGATAAGTAAATAAAAAATAATAAAAACGCTAAGCAAAGTACCCGTGACCTTCATGTTATGTATCATTTTATTATTTATTTTATTTGCCTTGTTTGTTATTTTGAAAAACCTATTTTCTCCCAAATTATTTTAATTTTATACATACTCTATTTTTTTAAACTAATATGTGAGAGCTCTAAGGGAATTTTTTCACACCACCTTACATAATTTATGTTTACCAAGCTTCCCATTTTCATCATCTTTTTTATGTGGTAACAAGGTTTATTTATTTTGATTTAAAGCGCTAATCGTGCTACCTTAATAAGGCCAGTGCTATTCGTGCCAATGCCAATGCCGTGTAACGGCGTCTGATGCACAGCAGCGTCTTGTGATCCCACCCCGTGGTGTCATTAGGCGGGAAACGATGAGAAATGGCGACTGTTTGACAGTAGTTATTACACCTCGGCGCGGTGGGAAGTGGACGGTATGATTACAAGTTGGAATTGATGATGAGGGTGGATGCTCTTTGACGTAACACCCAACCTAACTGCATTTCCTTTTAAGTTTAAAAAATCAGAACACAAAGAGAATTATATAAGAGATTTTTATCTCCAGTTTATTAATTGATTTATTAGGTATATAACTAATATTTTTAAATAAATACACGTTCAGATAATATTTCCTCCTATTCTCACGGTAACAACAAATAACGATGTATAATAATCTGAAACAAAATAAAGTAAAGGTTGTATGAGAAATATTAAGATATCTGTCTAATGCCATCACCTCACAAATATTAGGTCCTTACATATGAAATTGGCGTTTAGTATGGGAGGAACATAAATCCGATTTTTTTTTATTATAATATATTTATTTAATCAAAGTATTTACCATTGCTATCTATGCACTTTTGCCATCTCATAGGTAGTTCATCGATCCCTTTACTAAAAAAACCATTCGGACGGGAATCAATAAAATCTTTGAAGGCGGTTTGGACTGCCCCATCGGAGTTGAATTTTTTCCTTTGCAAGAAGTTATCCAAATAAAAAAAAAATGGTAATCTGTTGGGCAAGGTCCGGAGAGTACGGTGGATGTCTTAGACATTCCAATTGAAGCTCTTCTAATTTGGTAGCCGTCTGTTGTGCAGTGTGTGGTCTAGCGTTATCATGAAGCAGCAGTGGCCTAGAGCGATTAACCAGCCTCGTTTGTTTAGCAGCTAGCTTTTCCATCATGGTTTGCAGTTGCTGACAATAGACATCTGCCTTAATCGTCTGGCCAGATTTAAGAAAGCTGTAGTGAACGACACCAGCACTAGTCCACCAAACGCTCACAATTAACTTTTTTGGAGTCAATTTTCGCTTGGGGCATGGTTTGGCTGGTTCGGCAAGGTTCAGCCATTGCGATGAGCGCTTCCGATTATCGTACAGGATCCACTTTTCATCACAGGTAATGATTCGATTTAAAATCCCTTCATTATTGTACCGGTTGAGTAATGCAACGCAGCAGTCAACGCGCGTTTGTTGATTTGCTTCACTCAATTCTTGAGGTACCCACCTTTCAAGCTTTTTCACCTTACCAATTTGCTTCAAGTGGATTAAAACAGTTTTATCACTAACACCGCAGCCTGCAGCTAACTCGGATGTGGTTTTGCGATGGATCCGCTTCCACAATAGCCTTCAATTCTTCATTATCAACTTTGGTCTCCGGCCGTCCACGGGGCTTGTTCTGCAGGTCGAAATTTCCAGAACGAAAACGTTGGAACCAAAACGCACTGTGTTTTCTTTTGCGGCACCGTCGCCATACACATCATTAATCCTTCGAGCCGTTTCTGCAGCACTGGTGCCACGGTGGAACTCGTACTCGTAAATAACGCAATATTTCAAGTTTTTCATTTTGTAAACTGAGTGACGCAAAGAAAAAAACAATTGAGGAAAAAACAAATGAATTATAATTTTCAAAACACAAATACATGAGTAAATAGCTGTATAAATTTGGATTTGGAATTCCTAACCAAAGAGAAGATATTTGAGATCAAATTAGTAGCTTGTTGGTCTTGTGGTTAGGACACTCGCCTCGTGATCCAAAGGTCGCGGGTTCAAATCTCAGCCCAGACTAGCAAGTTAGTCCTATTTTCATAGCACAAGCGTTTAGCTTAGTTTGAAAATAGTAAGAATATTGATGTGACACGTATTCCGTGTTCGCATCTCTATTTTTTAAAAGAAAAAAAAAAAAAAAAAAAAAATTTGCCAGTACGGCAAAACGCCAATTTCATATGTAAGGACCTAATATAATATAATATGTACAATGTTATACAAAGTATCTGGTAGCCAGCTTTTGTTACTAGCTAGTAACAAAAACTTCTTTACATATTAGCTGAAATGTTAATTGTTAAAGAGATAGCCACATCAAGTTTGCACTATTTTTTTCAATATTTCTTAAGTAATTTATATTAACTACGAAAGATTCATTTGCTATGATACAAGTAATATGGTTTAGGGGTAATATTAACAAAATAAAATGATTAAAACTTTTTAAAAAAATCCTGGTTCAAAATTCCGCATAGTTTTAATTATTTTATTTGACTCGTATCAAAGCGATATTTTTATATTCGATTTAAATTGTGTTCATGATATTTCAACATTTTACAGAAGATAGGTCAGAAATATCGAAAAAATACAATTTCTGATGTCACTTATCTCCTTAATTAATTTCATCCAAAGTCTAAAGAATATTCAAAATTGAAAGAAAAGACTCCCTCGAAGTTTGTGCTACTAGCTACAAGACACCCTATGTGATATGCGGATGTATCCGAGAATATCCGATATGCCCGAGAATATTCAAGATATATCCAAGAAATGGTTTTAAGAAAATGTTTTCTTGTATCTTGGATGCTCATTTACAATTACATGCTTATCCAATCAAATGCACTATCCGATAATGATAATTTTGAATATCCATCCATAACTGCAACAAGAATCCAATAGCTAGTCTCATCCCATTTTTATAATTAGTACTAGCTGTTCGTACCCGGCGTTGCACGGGTTAAAGATTAAATTGAAAATAAATTTGTGGGGGGAAACAAAGGTAACGGTATAGATTTTCATCGAAAGTATATCAGGGGGAGGAGAAAAGCTAAAAAGGGAGGGGTAAATATAGCCTATATTACCTACCGAGTCCTAAAGAAAAAGTTTCCAAATTTTGAGTCCAATTGGGCAAACGGTACAGATTTGCTTCGAAAATATATTAGCGGAGGGGAAGGGTTAAAAGAATAGGGGGATAATGCCGCATATCATACCCGCTGATTCCATAGGAAATAAGTTTCCAAATTATGAGTCCGATCGGTCAAACTGAAAAGATTTGCATCGAAAATATATCAGGGGAGGAGAAGGGTTAGAAGAATAGGGGGGAAATGTCGCCTTTGTTACCCGCCGAGTCCTAAAGAATAAGTTTCCAAATTTTGAGTCCGATCGGTCAAACGGTAAAGATTTGTATTGAAAATTATGTCAGGGGTATAGGAAGGGGTATGAGAATAGGGAAGAAATGTTCCCTGTGTTACCCGCCGAGTCTTAAAGAATAAGTTTCCAAATTTTGAGTCCGATCGATCGAACGGTACAGATTTGCATCGAAAATATGTCAGCGGTAGGGGAAGGGGTATGAGAATAGGAGGGACATGTTTCCTATGTTACCCGCCGAGTCCTAAAGAATAAGTTTCCAAATTTTCATTCCGATTGGTCAAACGGTAAAGATTTGCATCGAAAATATGTCAGGGTATGAGAATAGGGGGAAAATGTTGCCTGTGTTACCCGCCGGGTCCCAAAGTATAAGTATGCAAAATTTGAATCGAATCGGACAAACGGTGTGGATTTGTATAGAGAACTTACAGACAAACATTGAGTTTTATAGGTATAGATTTCTTTATTATTTTCATATTACTACAGCAAAAATATTTTCTGGTCTTGTAAATGATAATTTATTGTTTACTGTTGTTTAAATTAATATTTTTTGGTAGAGTTTCATAAAAATGATTTCATTATCGCTCAGATTAAGTTAAAGAATAATTTAATGAAATCATATCAAATCTTATACGTTTTTTTAAATGAAAACAACCTTTTCCTGTTATTTTGAATCGAACAATTAATAAAAAAACATTAATATGACATATTTACTCCCTTTATATTAACTCGTGGCGTCTGCTTGCTTGCTGTCAAAAAAAACTTTGGATCGATTTTTGAACTTTTTCCTGTAATCCAATCGAGCTGAAACTTGCCAAACAGACTCGTGGCGACGATCAAGAATATCTATCAAATTTTCGTTAAAAATAAAATAATAATTATAGTATAATTTCGGATTTTTAGAAATTTTATTGGTTTTTTCAAATTGGAACATTAGAAAACTTTGATTAAATAACCGATCGATAGATTTGACCGATAACGTCACGGAACATTTTCTAAATTTAAATTACTCCGTCGGTATAAAGGTCATCATACGACAAACATCACTACTAATTTCGAAAATTTACAAAACAATTGGTTCACAGATGACAGCAAAATTGGGTTTTTTGGGAAAAAATCAAATAACAATTTATTTCTTTTAGATTTCCGCTTAATTTTGAAGAATTCTACATTAGGTACTCAAATCTGATTCTGACTAAATCATTTGACGCTGGAAATTATAAGGTACGATATTGATGATAATTGAATGTATCAAAATCTTGACATCTCAAAACATCTGACATTTTAGAAATATATTAAATTTCTGTAAGTTTAGTGTTACGCTATATGTTTTAATTCGTCTTTAATTATTGTTATATTTTACAAAGAAAGGGAATATAGTAAAAACTTGGTTTTTATGAGTTACTTTTTTTTTCCTTTAAATATCAACCGATATTTCAGTTCCGTATCGTCAGTTTTCGTTGCGATTGACGCAATTGACGATACGACATAATCGTAAAAATTGACGATGTATGTTGTATCGTAAATTTTTATCAAACTTTAATATAAAAATTATAAAAAACGTTACCCGGTAAATCTAATTTTTCTCTTGCAAATAACGTAATTAAAAAAAAATAGAATATTTTCATTAACTCGGAAAATAATAATATTGTTTCCTGTAGTTGGAAAATCGATTTCAAACTTTAAATGCGTATTTCTCAAAATTGTTGTTTTTTACCTTACGACAAGATAGAATTGGGGTGACGATTTGTATAGAAAATATATGTAGGGATGGTGAAGGGGGAAATGTCACCTATATTACCTTCCGGGTCTTAAAGATTAAGAATGCAAAATTTCGGTTAGATCGTTCAAATGGTATAGATTTGTATAGAAAATATATCAGCTTGAGAGAGAATGGGGTCATGAGGGAGGAGAAAATGTCGCCTATATTACCAGCCGGGTCCTAAAGAATAAGCATACAAAATTTAGGTCAGCTCGGTTAAACAGTGCAGATTTGCAAGGAAAATATATCAGGTGGAGGAGGAGGGGTAAAGGAGAAGGGAGGAAATATTACTTATGTTACCCACCGGGAACTAAGGAATAAGTATACAAAATTTGGGTAAGATCGGTTAAACGGTACAGATTAGCAAGGAAAATATATCAGGAGGAGGGGTAAAAGGGGAGGGCTTAAATGTCACATATGTTATCTAGCGGGTTCCAAAAAATGGAAGTGAAAATTCGGGTCAGATCGGTGAAACGGTGTAGATTTGAACAGAAAATATATCAGTGGGAGGGGTGGGGTGAAGGGGGAGGGATAAATGTCATCTATGTTTCTCGCCGAGTCCTAAAGAATAAGTATGCAAAATATGAGTCAGACTGGTTGAACGGTATAGATTTGCATGGAAAATATATCTGGGGGAGGTTATAAATATCGCCTATATTGCCCGCCGGGTCCTAAAAAAACGGTGTAGATTTGTATAGAAAATAGACAGACGTTGAGTTTTATACATAGGTATAGATACTTAATAATTACTTAATGTTATGTAAGTTGATATTCAAAAATAAAATTCGTTATAGGTAGGTAGTTCTGTTATATATAAATAAATGACAAATATCTACAAGTTTTATTTATAGAAAATTATTATTGGTTATCCTTCACCTATAATGATAGCAGTCGTGTTCATGGAACTGCACCTAATTGCAGATGACGGCTCCACCTATTGCAGTCCATGGCAATTATTGTTCATTCAGGAGTGACCCCAACATGCTGTTTCCTTTCAGTTGATGCGGTTCCGTCAAAAAGATAAACAATTTTTCAATGGTATTCTCTTCTCTGGTGACATTACCAAAATATCTAAGAATTCGGAGCTATACAGTGAATGGTACCCACCTCCTACCCAGGATCGTTCTAAGAGAAATAGCTTCCATATCAGTCCTATTCAATCGACTCTACATTGACATTTTCAACTAACAAGCAGGACCGTGCTGCTCCGCACCGGTCGTATAAACCGTTGCAAAGCGGCACGGCCGCTAGATCAAAGCCATTCGCTGTCCCCACCTTTAGAAACTTCTATCAGTAATAAACATAACATAAGAGATATTAGGTCCTTACATATGAAATTGGCGTTTTGCCGTACTGGTAAATTTGATCTCAAATATCTTCTCTTTGGTTAGGAATTCCAAATCCAAATTTATACAGCTATTTACTCATGTATTTGTGTTTTGAAAATTATAATTCATTTGTTTTTTCCTCAATTGTTTTTTTCTTTGCGTCACTCAGTTTACAAAATGAAAAACTTGAAATATCGCGTTATTTACGAGTACGAGTTCCACCGTGGCACCAGTGCTGCAGAAACGGCTCGAAGGATTAATGATGTGTATGGCGACGGTGCCGCAAAAGAAAACACAGTGCGTTTTTGGTTCCAACGTTTTCGTTCTGGATATTTCGACCTGCAGAACAAGCCCCGTGGACGGCCGGAGACCAAAGTTGATAATGAAGAATTGAAGGCTATTGTGGAAGCGGATCCATCGCAAACCACATCCGAGTTAGCTGCAGGCTGCGGTGTTAGTGATGAAACTGTTTTAATCCACTTGAAGCAAATTGGTTAGGTGAAAAAGCTTGAAAGGTGGGTAAAAATAATAATTATATTACCAAATAAAAGCAAAAACAACCAAAACAATGAAATAAAGTACAATGAAAAGAAAACATAGATACATATTATTTGGAGCTTGAAGTTACAGTTGAAGATATAAACGCTCTATGGGTATTTATTTCCTCTAAAATTTAGGCTTGTCTCCGCAGGATGTTCACGGTATCCACGAAGAACGCCTCGCAGCACAACGTTTCTAGAATCTCTTGTTTAGATTACTTCTAGTTTTGGTTGTAGCGCTATTGGGATTATTGGTATTGTTAGGAGATTCTGAGATTTTCCCAACAGTGTGAATGTTTTTGGAAAGATCTGGAAATCGGTAGAATGCGCGGGTTTATGCGGAAAGATTCAAGAGATCGAGGTCCTTATAAATGACGTCGCGGCTGATGGTATTTGTTCTTATTTGAAGAGAGTGAACAAAGAAGTGAACTTTGTTATAGACAAACGGGTAAATAATATTTACCAAAGACGAGTAGAATATTCTAATTCGATGAATAAGTGTGAATTGTATTTCATTTGGATCCTCACCGTGGTATAAAGAATTCACGACCCATCAGACCACAAAATATAGGCATTAAAAAAAACGTGATAAAATACCTTCAGAAATAATTAAATTTTTATTTTATTATATATGTACCTATCACTTACTTATTACTTTACTTATTACTTTTTTATTATTATATATATGTACATATTACCTGGTGAATATGTAAATTTTATCATGTAATTCTCTGTAAATGTAAAATGTTACGATACTCATCTCCTACACACGAGTTTATGTCACTCATGTAGAAGAGAAATGTACATCATAAGTTACTTTCTCTATCTTGTAAAAAAGTATTAAAAAAAAAAATTAATAAAAAAAATGTGATTTTCCTTGGACGTTTTTTTTTTGTGTGTTTCGCTACAGTAATAGGGCCACATGGCGTATTATAGCGTGCCAAATATGAAAATAAAAATTAAAAGTGTATTACAATAATGTTTGTAATAACCTTTGTACGTTAACAAAAAGATTCAATAAATTATATTTATCTTCGTTTTTCGCTACAGTATAAATGTTTATTTCTATCCAATATGATTTATCGCATTAAACGAACTGTTTGACCCTCATTAAGCCATCAACATTGATTAAGTGTGTCCTGAATATACATGGTTTACAAAGATAAATGAGCTTAAAATATCTAAAATATTTTGAAAATCTCATGTTTATTAGAGTGAGATTATAAAAATCGTCAATTAAGAATAATATAATACATATTCACTATTTTAATTGTACAGGAAATATCCCTTAAGAACTATTGTTCAATGAATTTTTGGCGCGAGAAAAAATTATTGTTCAGATCAAATTAATATGAAGACAATTCGACAGGAAAATAAGGATTTAAAACGATGAAAAGGGCAAGAGATTTCTCTAGCATAGTTCATTCAAATAAACGAAAGAAACTTTTAAAATTTTTATTATTCTTACGATGGAATTGGTGAACCTTGCATTGTGTAAAGTGAACACTTGAGCTAGCTTATATACGTTGTAAGCCCTGGGCCATCGTTTAAAAAGACTTCCACACTGTATGAGAGAATGTAGAAGTCTGACTATCTTACTGGATAAGGCTTACGGCCTGTCATTTCATCAAAAAGAATATTACGCCATTCTCTAGTAAAAACACAGAATCTCATTGTTTTTTATATAGATGCATGGTACAGAAATACCGTGTATACAACTTGCCAAATTTGATACATTGTGTAAAGTGATCACTTAAGCCAGTCAATAAGGCCTGTGAACACCCTGACTTCCATAATTTCCTATATAAAATAGCTTTTTTCTGAGAGTCATCTATAATATATCCTGATTAATGGGAAGCTTGTTTAGGTAGCATCCATAAATCACGTGGTTCCAAATCTTTTGAATTGGAATCCCCCCCCCCCCATCTAGGCCTACCCCCCTTCTAGTGGAACGTAGTTTTTTCCTATTAATTCTACATCGTCAGCCCATCTCTTTTGAGATCTTCCGATGCCTCTTTTATTCTCCCAAGGTCTCCATTTCAGAACTCTGGGAGGCCATCTTGCATCATCCTGCCTTGCAACAGCAACTAAAATTATTGGGTATAAAATTCTCTGCATTCTGCCTGTTCCCTCCCTTCCTCAAACAGGCCACGTAGTTTCTTAATTCTCCCTTAGTGAAATAACTTATTCAAAAAATAAAATATATACAAGTATGTCGGAATATTTTAAAGTTACAGATTACACACAGACCGATTCGGTACATGTTATTATGGACAGTTCGTTTTGTATACATTTTATTTCACTGTGTTTTTATCGCTGTAAACGAACTACGTGACCCTCTTTAAGCCGTCAACATTGATTATTTAAATAACGAGTGTTTTCAAGACGTTTTCGCTAATAACAACCGGTGCAGTGCTTCGCAAATGCGAGATTTACACAGCTTTGTGCGGCGTGTACGGGCCCATTAATAAAAGCGAAAGGCGAAATGTCATCGGCGCTTGTAAATTACAGACTACGCATACCAAAAGATGTTAAATGGGCAATCCACAATCAAAAAATAAAATTAAGCAAAACGTACCGTCGTGTAAAAAATGCCATCATTCATATCGCAACTTTATAACACAACAAACGAACAAAAAAAAAGTACAAAAAACGACAAATAAAATACTGACATCGATATCGATTGAGTGATAATAAATATTAAGCAAAATGGCACTTATCACAAAGTTTCAATTTATTTAGAACATTAAAAATAAAATTAAATTTTTGTTAAGTGACTTAATTTAGCTTGCGGTTTTATTATTTTTTGCACGTCGTACTTAACACGTTTATAATGACGAGGATCTGTAATTTAGTTCCCGGGCAGGCGTATTTGATAACCTTCACGATTTTTACGATACAATTTATGGATTTTTTTACTCTTTTATTACCTAGCGTGATTGCTGCATAGAATCTGAAAACCATAATTTTCCAGGTACAATTTTATTTGCCACCTTGTTAAGAAGGTGAATTTATTATTCATTCGTCGCCTAGACAACAAAGAAAATTAACCACAGATGCAATTAGAATATTTTATATTTGGATTTTAATGATTAAGTGAATAATATAATTATTTAAGTATTTTCCGTACACATTTTACTGTAAATAGTTGCGGATATTTTATACGTACCGTATTTTTTTCCGAGAAACGATTCGCGACGTTTCGTTGAATGCTTATTCAACGTCATCAAGAGGCCCTTTACCCGCGGAGGTAGAGGGCGGACTGATTATATGCACTTTGTTTTGGAGTGTTCACTTCTTCTACAATAGAGAACGCCAGTGTGCAATATGTAGGTACTAGTTACGTCGGCGGACTTTACTGCGACGTCTCTCAAGGGTTGAATCAATGTCGTAAGAACAGGGCGCCAAATACTTGATAGTTTGTAACTGTCATCTTTATTGAAATTGGGATGTTTGTATATTTCAATGGACTCCGCCTTCTACCTCCGCGGGTAAAGGTCGTCTTCCTGATGACGTTGAATAAGCATTCAACGAAACTTCGAGAATCGTTTCTCGGGAAAACATACGGTGCGTATAAAATATCCGCAACAATTTACAGTTAAATATGTCTAACGACCGTAATAACAACCTTAACTCTTTAATTTTACGTACATCTCGAAATGAAAAAAAATAGTTTTTTTTTAATGTTCAACACATTTATTATATTTTTTTATTTATTAATCTATATTTTTCATCACCTTAACAGCACGAATAACTGGCTACTTAAATGCTGATTAGCAATGTGAAATATTTATTATTATTGGAAATTATCAGAGAATTCTTAATTTTAATTACTCTTATTAATTTTATTTTATTTTTCATTTATTTAAAATACGACGAAATACAAAAAAAAATACTTTGATGCGACTAACGTACACTTTTACGCGATAGAATCCCATAGTTTAAATATAGCTATCATTATATGTTTATCTTACATTGCTTTATGACATAGACGGACAGAAATAATGATCCTAATTTTGTATTAATTACATAAAATCTATTTTAATTAGACGAGTGAGGAATTATCAAATAAGAAGTAAATTTAATGCTGGCTATAGTGACTAATTCCTCTCTTTCTGGCACTGTCAATACTTGCTTAATATATAGTTCTTCATTCATTCGCTCAACATCCCTAAACCATCTGAGCCACCCTTTTTTAATTATATTAACTATGCTAAGATCGGCTCTACATTCTCTCCTAATATTCATTCTTTACTTTATCATAAATAGATTAAAGGGTTTATAACAGTCATCTTCACTCCTCCTCATTACAGTCTCGTAGCTAGTAGCAAAAAAGTCTAGGGAGTATTCTCCATTCAATTTTGAATGGACAGTATTTTTTATATTTTGGATGAAATATTGACAGTCAATGGCGATAATCGACATCAAAGTTTGCATTTTTTAAAAATTAATATCTCAGAATATTTTATTTTTAAAATTGCATGAAGAGGAGTCCCCTGAAGTTTTTGCTACTAGCTACGAGATAACCCAGGGTATATATATCACTCTTGGCTCTACAACCCTGGGTGGGTCTTGACCTCCTCAAGAGTCTTCCTCCACTTATCTCTATTTTGTGCCAGCTCTCTCCAGTTTAAAAGCTCCAAGGCAGATACGTCTTTGCGAACGTTGCTGCTCCATCTTAATTTTGACCATCCTAAGCTTCTTTGCCCTATCGGTCTTGAGTTCAGCCGGGACTTCGGTGCTTGATACTCGGTCATTCCCTCCACATGACCCGGCCACCGAAGTCTTCCCACTTTTATAAATTTGCTCATTGTTTTAACGTCGGCGCCAAAGTCCATTTTCTAGAACCGGTCCAAAGATACACCTCAAAATTTTCCTTTCAAAAACATCCAGTGCTCGCTCATTCCTCTTAGTTAGTACCCACGTCTCAGCTGCGTATGTGAGAACTTGACTAATAAACGTTTGGTACACTGATATCTTAGTGTTTGTGGACAGCAGTCTGGATTTTATCTGCTTTTGTAGGCGGAAAAAACAGCGATTTGCGCTCACTATGCGTTTCTGGATCCCATCTGTAGTATTATTGTTGTATGTTATCAGGAAGCCTAGGTATGTAAATATTGGTACCGTTTCAAAATGAACGGTATAAACTTTATCAAAATGTTTTTATTAATGGTACTTTGCAACGTAAATAAAAAAAATTAAATATTATTTTCCCAATCACGAAACACGAGGTATTTTCTTGGTTCAACACGTAATAAACATGAGCAAGGCAGGGCGATAAATCGGCAAAATAACGGTGCCGGTCCTGGGTCCCGATAAAGAACGTAACGTAATGATTATGGCACGGGGCCCGAAATCGTTGAAACATTTCATTTAGAATAGTTATTGAATCTAGACACGATTGAACAATGCCAGACGTGTAATTACTATTAGTGAAGTCAGCCGGCCCGCGGCCCACGGTTTGACGGCTGCTAAATGGCGGGTCCGACAGATAAACACATCTGATTCCCGGGGTAATTTATCAGCGCTTTGTTGTTTGCTACGCGGTGTATTTATCGCATATTGGCTGTCGGTCCCGGGATGGATGGCTTTTCAAAACTTCTCAAAGGAAAAATATTAATAAAACTTCAAACGGTTGCCCACGCGGTCGTGAATTTAGAATTTCATATGCGTGAATCTCGCAGTTATATTTTGAACGTAGATTATATTTTCTCAGAAGCACCCCAGTACAACTTCATAACATATACCGTGAGTTTTATTTTTACCTTAATATTGTAACGAAATGGCAAAAGAACTTACTTACAGAATCCCTTGTAATATGACAATAATAACTTTGAAACCTCTAGGATCTTCTAGTACATTCTTGAATATACTACCACACTCTGTAATTAGCTACAACACTCTACAGACGACTGGAAGAAACGAAAAGCGACGAGAACCTTCTCCTAAACACCAGAACAATTTAGAAAGTTCAAAAACACCAGCATTTGGATACAAAAAGCACGGATCTGGACCGCCGCGCAGTTGGTGTCGTGTTTTGAAACTTCGTTCGGTGTGAAGTCGGCCGTGAGCCCAGCGTGGGCAGTCGTGAGATAATCGAAGCGATAATTTGAAAAAATTTAACACATTTCGAGAGGGACAGGGAAACCCTTCCTCGAGACAATCAATGAAAGTACATTCATTGTCCTAAAGAAAGGAGCATCGCTCTCGAAACATGTTGCATTTTATGTGTGGCTATAACAAAATTTTCATTATTTTGTTTATTAGAAAAACCCCGACTCTCTCTCATTGACGGGCAAACATTAAAAATATTTAATTATTTCTCCTTTGCATATTATGATTTTTTGAATTTGCATTTTTTTTATATCTCATTCATTACACAAGTAAAAATAGTAGAACAATAACGGAAATGAGGAGATATTATTGATTTGTAAATTATTACGGCTGTTTATATAGTTGTTATTTTCTTAATGTTACGATTTTATGAGAGAAGCAATTTTCTAGAGTTGGAAGGGAGGAAAGTGAAATAGATAGCGATAGATCAGAGCTGCGGCCGGCGTTCTACGTTCTCTATACAGGGTGATAAGAAAATCCGATCTCAGTGTCAAGACAAAACTGTCTGTTTTCAAATGTATGCAAAAAAGTGTACGAAACAAAATAGGTCATGACGGGGTAACACAAACGGGGGAATGTGGAAGCACCCTGTCGCTTTTAAGCTCCTAACCTTACTAGGACAAGGGGATGAAGATGATGATGATGATGTTATATTAAACATTTTTTTTTAATTATTAAATAAATTAGAAAAGACATACAGAAAAAATCAAATTAACGAAAAAATATTTAAATGGATATCCATTCCCGGATAGAATGTGAGGTCCGTGGTTCGTGTCCCGGTGGGATTTAAATATTTTTTCGTTTATTTGATTTTTTCTGTATGTCTTTTCTAATTGATTAATAAAAAAAATTAAAAAAATGTTTAATAATTCACAGAACTTTGTTCTAAAATTGCAATATCACAATAAGAATGTGTTTCCTTTAATATGATGTTATATTAGTTAATTTTTGTCTTATCTTTCCTAAGAATATTACTTATTTGTAATTTTCTTGCGCAAATATACCTATATACTTACGAAATGGTAAATAAAAGGAATTTAGCACTATCACAATCCCTCGTAATATGTCGACAATAACACTATGAAATCCTCTGGAATGCCTTACAACACTCTGGAATTATTTGCAGCATTCGGGAGACGTCTGGAATAATCTCGGAGGTTCGAAAAACTAATGTGTTTCGTATAAAAGGTGGAAACAGGCGTTTACCGGTGTGACGTTAACCTGCGATTAAAGCCGTTAGCGAGAGCAATGTTATCAACACATGTGTGATGCCGGCGATAACAGATTAATCGAAATGACAGATATCGGTTGAAGTATTTACATGGAGAATTAAACAGAATATTCCAGCAAGCGATAATAAAGAATGCAAAATAGTATAAACTAAATAATAGTACATAAACTTAATTTGTGTCCAGTGACATTGTAAATTTATTAAAATGAATATTAAATCAATAGTAAATTTCCAGTATTTTTATTTACCTCCCTATTTCGTGACAGTACAAATGTATTAAATTGCTCAATGTGTCATCCAATACAACATCCAAAAAAATATCCAATTAACACAATTGTTAGTGGTGACATAATTGCTTTTACAGACTCCGGACAGCTGCACGGTGATGCAATATTTTTGCCAACAAAAAATATCCGAATAAAAATGTAACAATTGCACAGCCACTGGTCCGCCAAGACGGGCTGTCTCCATATTGGACGGTAATGCCAGTGATTAGCGGAGGAGGCTACATTTTACACTGAACGGCCGGGGCAGAAAATAACCGTCGTGGAAAGAACAAGCTTTTCAGTCCCCCAAATCACAGGTTGGCGGTGGCAAATTACGGGAATTATGGGATAATCACACACGTCTAGGTCCCGCCGCAAGAAACGGAACGCGATGGATTCTTTGTGCCTTTTATCGAAGGTTTTTTCATAGCCTCCCTCGTAATTACACGCGAATTTTCCACCGGCAATTTCAGATTAATAAGCTGTGATTATCGGGAATTATTGCTTGCGAAATGACGAATCGTAGCGTCGTGGGTTTTTTTGATTTATGCCGGCTTTCGTCACTTAGCATCGCCGTGTTTTTCTGTTCAATGTACGCGGATATAATTTTGTTTATTAACCATACACATCCGGCATGCCCAAATTAATGACATCCGAGTTTAAAAGAAATACATATATATTTAATTGACGAATATTAAAACATTACAGCAGCGTTTATTTATATTATGAACAATTGTGCAGTGTTCAAAAAATGACTGTATTTAATTGCATGTAACAAATAATACAACTGATATATAAAATAGTGGTTACATATTAATCACAAAAAAACACTTAGTTATTTAAGTATTATAAATAACCAAATCCTTTTTTCAAATAGTAACCTTTTAAATTTATTTTCAAATTTGTTCGTAATAATTTTTCAACCCCATTTTATTTTATTTTTATTTTTTATTTATGTCTATACTTCCAATTTAATTTTTTACTGATTAATTAATTAAATAGTGAGTGTTTTCTTTTTTAATTGATATATTATTAATGTTAACAATAATATGATTCTTTTCGTGGTACAATATTATTTTTAAATTAAGTAATATTTGTTGTCGAGTTACATGTTTGTCATGACTATCCTTTGAAGAGACGCAGTCTCTATCATTAGCAGATGTAAATAAAATCACATTAACAGGTGCTATACAAAGTTGAGTTAATTTTTATAAAATTGAATAGATTTTATTTTAATCTATCCCACCTGCGTGTATCATTCTAAGTCCTCATTCAAAATATATATTTTCAAAATCACGCTTTATTTTATTTACATATTACCTAGTTAAATATTATGATTAATAGTCTAGTTCACCGTCTTTCTAGGTATATAAGGAACAAAATCAACAGAACAAATCTCTAGGCCCAACTATTGGGGTCAGTAATGACCTGTTGATGGTCTATTTGTTAAAAAATAAAAATAAAATAAAGTAATATATGAAATTAAGATAACAGGAAACATATAAAATGGAAATAGATACATTATTTGCAGGTTACAGGTGAATTATATTAATTTATTAAAATTTTAAAAATCATATATAACAAAATGAACAACAGATATTTCCGGCGTTGCGTGATTAATAAACCTCACCCTCTCGTCCATATATTCCTACATCATCGCACCAGACAGTAAGTCAACGGACATTTTAAATTACAGATAAGATATCTATATTACTTTCATAATATTTTTAAAAATCTACATTAATTTTATATAAAGCATCATTCGATGTTCTTCCTTGAGAAGATTAATAAATATTAATATGAAAATTTTAAATGGCACGGGAAGCAAATTAGACTAATTCACATGCATACAAATTTAATTTAATTGTTTGCAAAATATGATTAATTGTTCTCGTTACATGAGAAAATAAGTAAATAAGCAGAAGATCTAAAAGTTTTCAGCATTTAATTCCTTCTGACCGCATTTATTTATGTTGAGACGACAGAACTGCCATCTGCCGGCAGATTTCTTAATTAAGATATAAAATAAATATATAATTAAAAACCCATCTTTCTTTGTGTTACTTATAAAACTATAGGTTGAATTAATTGGGTGAGATGCCTTAAATTTTTAATTAAATTCAAAAAAATAGTAATATAAAAATCCATATTTTAACAATTTAGTATCTAAAAAAAACATAAGAGAATATAAGGCTTCGTTATATCAAATTGGATTAGAGTAAAAAATTCGTTTAAAGCGTAGATTTTTGCGTTCTCCACCAATCTAGTAATCCATTTCCGTAAAAATCTATGCTTTAAATGAACTTTTACTTTAATCCAACTAATTAACAATTAATTAAAAATTAACTAATTAATTTGATACAACCGGGGCTAAGTCGATTAAATGATTTTTAAAGTGCCTATCTATGTTACTAAAATTGATTAATAATCCAAGTTCTTGGGTTTAAATTAAGCATATCACTATTATTATATTACAAATATTAATTTAAAAATATACTTTTACTCTTAAAATTTTCTAACATTAATAGTAGTTAAAAATAGTCCGGTATAGCAGGATATTATACAAATATATGCTTTAATACAATCGTTAATTCGTATGTCTATAGTATTGATATCCACATTCGCACTTAATGTTTGATTGACTTTTCGATTCGGACTTGATTTTTAATTGAAAAATTAGTAAACTTCTTTTTAATTTAAGAATAAGAATCCATAAGGTTGGTGCTATAAATACAATTCTTATTATGTACTATTTTATAAATGCTATAGAGAAAGTTCGTAAGAAGCGGTGTGGACGGTCATGTTGCAAGGCCTAGTAACAGAAATCGGTGATGGCCGGTTGCTTTCTGATTTATAAATATAAATATATGTTGTCAGAGACAAATGATAAAACTGGTAATAATATTTTTGGGCAAATCAGTTTCGTTACATTTAAAAAATACCAGAAAAGATCATGAGTTCAGGAACAATTAAGATTACTTTCAATGAAATGTTACAAAAAATGTATCAACAACTTCGGCTATCGCAGTAATTTAATTAAAAAAAAGTGTATATTATTAACACATAATGATTTGCTCCAACCTTGTTTATTTGTGAATTACAATAAATTGGGAATTCGGCACAATCACGATGTTTTCAATAATATTTTCATTTGAACAGTTTTATATAAAAAATAATTAAAACGGCGATTGTAGTTATAATATTATGTTCAAAACACGTGATAATTTTTATTTCAAACTAACATTATAATAAAAACCACACTTATATTTAAATGTACCGAAAAATAAAAAAATATTTTTCGGACAAAAAATAAAAGGTGGGCGCTTACACTATTGATTAGATTACAGAATTCTGTTGTGGAGGGAAAGCACCTACGCCTATATTTGGAGATTGAAGCAAAAAATTTTTTTCGAAAATTTATCTTTTACTTTTTACTACATTTAAATATAAGCATTGTTGGTATAATTTTCTATTTTTTGGTCTTACTATTACCCTGCGTACAAAATTACTTCAGTAGGAAACTAGAGCCATCTTTTGGTCAGCACATTGACTTATTTCCCGCATAAATTATTAAAAAAATTATAAATTAGTATTAATATTAGGTCCTTACATATGAAATTGAGGTTTTGCCGTACTGGCAAATTTGATCTCAAATATCTTCTCTTTGGCTAGGAATTCCAAATCCAAATTTATACAGCTATTTACTCATGTATTTGTGTTTTGAAAATTATAATTCATTTGTTTTTTCCTCAATTGTTTTTTTCTTTGCGTCACTCAGTTTACAAAATGAAAAACTTGAAATATCGCGTTATTTACGAGTACGAGTTCCACCGTGGCACCAGTGCTGCAAGGATTAATGATGTGTATGGCGACGGTGCCGCAAAAGAAAACACAGTGCGTTTTTGGTTCCAAAGTTTTCGTTCTGGAAATTTCGACCTGCAGAACAAGCCCCGTGGACGGCCGGAGACCAAAGTTGATAATGAAGAATTGAAGGCTATTGTGGAAGCGGATCCATCGCAAAACCACATCCGAGTTAGCTGCAGGCTGCGGTGTTAGTGATAAAACTGTTTTAATCCACTTGAAGCAAATTGGTAAGGTGAAAAAGCTTGAAAGGTGGGTACCTCACGAATTGAGTGAAGCAAATCAACAAACGCGCGTTGATTGCTGCGTTGCATTACTCAACCGGCACAATAATGAAGGGATTTTAAATCGAATCATTACCTGTGATGAAAAGTGGATCCTGTACGATAATCGGAAGCGCTCATCGCAATGGCTGAACCCTGCCGAACCCAGCCAAACCATGCCCCGAGCGAAAATTGACTCCAAAAAAGTTACTTGTGAGCGTTTGGTGGACTAGTGCTGGTGTCGTTCACTATAGCTTTCTTAAATCTGGCCAGACGATTACGGCAGATTTGTTATTGTCAGCAACTGCAAACCATGATGGAAAAGCTAGCTGCTAAACAACCGAGGCTGGTTAATCGCTCTAGGCCACTGCTGCTTCATGATAACGCTAGACCACACACTGCACAACAGACGGCTACCAAATTAGAGGAGCTTCAATTGGAATGTCTAAGACATCCACCGTACTCTCCGGACCTTGCCCCAACAGATTACCATTTTTTCGAAATTTGGATAACTTCTTGCAAAGGAAAAAATTCAACTCCGATGGGGCAGTCCAAACCGCCTTCAAAGATTTTATTGATTCCCGTCCGAATGGTTTTTTTAGTAAAGGGATCGATGAAATACCTATGAGATGGCAAAAGTGCATAGATAGCAATGGTACATACTTTGATTAAATAAATATATTATAATAAAAAAAAATCGGCTTTATGTTCCTCCCATACTAAACGTCAATTTCATATGTAAGGACCTAATACTACCCAGCGTAAAAAATCACTTCGGTAGGAAACTAGCGCCATCTTTTGGTGAGCTCACTAACTAACTAATTCCCCATATAAAATATTGATTAATTTATTATGATGGATGAATTGATTTATTAGTGTTTGTGTAGAATATCTATAATCCAATCCACAAGATATTTTTAATACGTACCTGCAACATCATTAGCCTGCCGGCAGTGGTTTTCCGGACTAGCGAATCCTCAGTGTTTTACAACTTTCTTTTCATTTTTCCCTCAGGGGAGTGACTTTTCCTCACATACATGTATATTATTGTACCATATCTCATTCTATTGTATTGTATGGTTTGCTATTGATGACAGTGAAGCAGTTTTGTGTGGAAGCCTCCCCACGCAACTTGCACTCATGTGAGTTTAAGTAGTGGCACCCAATTCGGCATTAAAAAATGCCGAATTGGGTGGCAAAAATGTAAGGCCGATAAAAATAAAAATCAATCGATTCAACTCGATTGGGCATTGGTAAGCGGGTGAAATATCGATTGTAAAATTCTATCCAGACAAATAGGTGAAGGTAATAAATATAAGCGTGGTAAAAATATCGTTTATTTTCATCCTTCTTTGTGCTCCTCTGTCTTTTCGCAGCTTCTCAATCATTATTAACTTGAGGATGACATTGTAAGAGAACGGCGATCTTCAGTTGACCGGTACAATAATCATCAATCCATGGCAACGACGGGACGCAGCTCAACCCCGACCTATCTGAGGACGAGCAACCTACCCACCAACCGCCACCATCCCTCACAAGTAGAAAAAGTCGGCGTTAATGACATGACATTTATTTCGTAGCGAAGGAAAACGCCACCGATTTACACGACGTCCATCAACCCTTTAAACTACCCTAACGAATAACGGCCAGAATAACGTTTTACGAATTTATTCGTGGCCAAACAACTGATAATTAGGTATCTTAAACATTACTTTTTTATTTATTTATGTACAGGAAACTAAAAATCAAATTAAATGTGAATATTAAATAGTATAGAGACCATCTTACAAGTTTTCACAGAATTAACATGTTACGTATTAACATATAACAACAATTTATTTTTATTTAGATGTGAATTACACTTTTTTTTGGCCTTGCTTGCTATGTACAAGGCTTATAATGTATCTCAATAGGAGTTCAGGTATTCTGCTCTAATTACCACCAGCTTTGTTGGAACGGGAGGGATTTGTCCGTGGAACTTAGAACTTCTTCGCATTTGCCTATGTGGAGAGGGAACCACGGGAAACCTCTCTCAGAAGGAGTAGGACCTGAGGGGACCTTCCTATACGTTCATATAACGTTAGGTTTTTGTTTTATTTGTTGTTTATTACTTTTAATGTCCTGACTACATTCTCCAAGAAAGATACCACCTCTCGTGATAAGTCCTTATGACTTATACTGCACGATGCCTCCAGCTTGTGTCTTTGTGTGCTGAAATGGGGCAAAACATCAACAAGTGATAAATACCTTGTATGGCATTTCCGTTACAGGGGCATGTGTCGTCATTAATTATTTTGAGACGGTGAAGGTAACTCTTGAATAGGCCATGTCCTGTTATCATCTGTGTTAGTTCAAAGGTCGGAGTTACCGAGGCTCTGAACTTCTAAGCATCCAGGACAGATGGGAAAAACATATTTGTCACCTTTCCCGTCGGTTCGGACACATACCTTTGCATACATACATATAGCAACAATAACTTAACTTGTACAAAAAAATTAAAGGTTTCCATGAGAATCAAAGAATTAAAGGTAAAGGGGGAATCAGGAATGGAAAGGAAAGGAAAAATCTACTTAGTAAAAAGAAAAAAAGAGCAAAAAAAATTATTACAAAGATATCTGATCTTTACATCTGCATGTACATATACAAAATAGAAGATAAATTTGAAAAAAAGTATAAAAAGGTTTCTGACTGAAATGAATATCCAAGAGTTTTAAATTTATAGATTGATGAAGTGAAGAGATTCACATCTTTATTCAGTGAAGAAACTGTTTAAATGTAAGAAGACATCAAATGAGGGTTGAAGGCAAAGGCAGCAATATCCAAAAAAAAAAATTAAAATGTTTTGAATGTCCTAATTTGAGATTTTATAGGAAATATTTATATTTTCCCTTCCAAAATTATGTTTTCCAATCATTTTTAAGGAAAAGGCAACAATATCCACTTCAACCTATCAACCACCAAGATGTGCTATGTGACAAAATGACCGCTTCATATTAAAGTAAGAATTTTAGATTGAAACATCACATAGCAAACACAGCAGAATCCAATTGTGAAAATAGCAAAATCGGCATTTTGGTAGCAAACACAGCAATATCTTTTTTTGTCCTTTTTCTATTTTCAAATAGTAAATAACACGGAATACGTGTCGCATCAATATTTTTACTATCTTCAAATTCAGCTTAATACTTGTGCATGAAAATAGATCTAACTTGCTGCTGTCCTTGAACGGGGCTCGAACCACCGATTACTGAGAGAGTATTAACCGTTATACCAACAAGCTACTCGATTAAAAGCTAATCGCTTAATAGTTAAATATTTATTTATACACGTACATAAAAGGAAAACAGAGATGGATTTTTTTTAAAAACTTATTTCCAATAAGATGTAAGCTTCAGATAAATTTCCTTTTTTTGTAACAGTTTTTTTGTATTTGTCTCAGAAACACCTCAGTGGGATATTACTGCTTTTGCTTTTATACCCCTCAAATATTAATACATACTGCAATACATCTCAAAAATAAAACAACTAAAATTGAGAAATACTATTTTTATTTTGTGATGAAATGAATCGCAAACAATAAAAAACACATAGGTACCTAACAAAATAATACGCTATGAAATAACTACATAGTGTCAAAATTTTCTTATGTGTACGCGATTGCTTTTATTACATGCTTTTATTAAGCTAATTTTCAATATTTAAGTAAAGTGGATGACTATACATAATTAAATAATTTTTTTCATGATTTGGTCATTATTTTCATTAAAATTAATAATTTTCATTATTATTGAATATTTAATGCCAACGCAGCTTAGAGATTCTTCAATATTAGTATAAAAAATATTTCGTATAATAATATAATAAATATAATTTTATCGGCAGATTCAACTTTGACATTAATTAGGCTTTGGAATAAACAGTGAAATTCAATAAAGTAAGATTTGTTAAATTTAGATTTTAGAAAAAAACGGTTGGGCAAAAAAAAACGTACGACGTAATTATGCAACGGGTTCAAAGAGTGTTGATGCACAATGTACGCAGTACTTTCTGCATTTATCCCCTCACGCTCATGTGCCATTCCTTCACATTCTCGCAATGAAACTGTTACTCCATATTTAAAGCATGTCTTCAAATTTCTTTTGATTTCCGTGTGTCTTTCCTTTAATCAAAATAATGTCTAGAGCGACGGACTTTTCCGGAATGACAAAAAATATTTATATAAGTTAAAGAAATATTGTGTGATCATGTGAGTTCTGGGTGTATTTATAACTATTGGTGATTTACAAGAACTGTTTGTTTAAAATGCACAAATAAATTTTGGAGAATTTGTTTTACCTTAGAGGGTTAAATGTTTGAATCGTGGGAGCGATGACAGCCCAAAGATTGATCACCTTAATTTCCGATGGACCAAAAGTGGATGGCTTATCTCTTCCGCAAGTCTGGTGGATGTATAGAAATATCACTGTTGGGCATCCAAACTGATTTATTTTATGTATCGTATGTTTAAATATGTACCACGTGTAATAATCTCAAACTAGCAGTTAAGTAATCGGCTGTCGCCGATTGCTTGTTGCTAGGCCCTGCGGACGGCTATACTGCCCGCGGCGCGCTCATTTGTACCTGCAATCAGCTGTACTGGTCGCTGGACGGCCATAATTACTCGCTACGCGGCCTTTGGGGTCTGTAATTGGCTATCGACTCTAGTGGCCGCTATGCGGCCGATAGTGGCCACTACGCGGCTATTAGTGTATGCTATTAGCTATCATTAATATTATAGATGATGACCTGTCGCCGTGGATGCTATCCATTTTTCGAATATTTCGACACATTTCAAATAAAACATATGTTCTAACCTAAAACATCTCGTTTTTAAATGAATCAAATGTTAAATAATGTAGTATATAAAACTCATAATTTAACATTTTCAATAATTTTAATATCACATATTGAATGTTTAAACCTTAGTATCTCAAAACTATTCCAATGTCACTTTGTGTGTTTTACCTCTTAAGGGACGATGAGATATAATATGAAAAAAAGACATATATGAAGGTGTTTATAGAGGGGCCACAGGACTCATTTTAGCTGACTTTACATCATCACTTTACACAATGCAACGTTTACCGATTCTACGGTAGAACATCCACATATAACCAATTGTTAAATGTTGTGTGTATGTTCTTTATTTTAAATATTTAAAGAAACTATGCTATAGACCACGTGTGGCGAACCTAGGGCACGCGTGCTCGAGGTGGCACGTTTGAGAATTTGGATGGCACATAAGCAATTTACAAGTTCAAAAATATTTTTTTAATTTTTAAGTTTAAGGAATTAAAATTTTGATTAAATAATCCATTTTGATTTTCATGCTGGCAACACTGCTTTTGACGTTTCGTTTGAGGTTATGTACGTTGTAATTTGTTGTTTATCACCATCGCAGGTGTCACTTTCAGTGAAGATAAGTTCGTCGATCTCATCTCGCTGATAGTGGAGTGGTTAACATTGACCTGTTCATATAATATATTCAATATGTACAATAATACCCCGTTTCTGACACAAGTGAAAAAGAACAACATCACCTTTGAATTATGGTTTTCACCAAAAAATGATGTGATTAAAGCACCAGCAAGTTTTATGCACAAAACATGGTTGCAAGTTACTGAAAGATGTTATGATTCTTATAACAAAATCGGTAAATTTGATATCTGCACGCGGATTAAACAATCGAAAATTTTTAGAATTATTAAATGAGGTGAACTCAGTTTATAAGGGTTTACTTATGTACTGTGCGATGGCTAGTTAAGTCATGGAAAATTCCTTTAAAGATTCGTTGAGTGTTTGGATGAAGTTTAGCTTTTTTTAATTAATGAGAATCTCATTGAAATATATAACGAGTTACTAGACGTCGAATGGCTATCAAAATAAATGTTTTTTACTGATTTGTGCTAACATTTAATTGAATTAAATATTCAACTGCAAGGTGTTAACAAAAAAATATTGTTATGTTTAATTTAATCAAAATGTATCTGTATCTAACACTTTCAAATATCCAAAATACAAAAAAAAAAATTCAAAAGATAAACCAGATTAAATCGCATTATCACAAGAATTTTCTGTATTTATTCAATCGATTATCAAAGAGTTTTCTCCAAAATTCAAACAATTCTGGAGATTTGAAGACATCATATTTATTTTATATCTAGACACACTATCAGCAAATGATTTTTGAGTGGCTAAATCTGAAAGACATTGAAATGCAATTTATCGAATTCAGGAAATAAAAATTTGTTGATTTGAGAAATGATTTGGAAAAAATTGAAAGCGATCGATTGACGAACATAATTAATAAATATGCAGAAGAAGAAATAATGAGACATTGGAACGGCATTCCAGAAATCTTTAGCGATTTAAAGAAACTTGCGAGAGCAATATTATCAATTTTCTCTTCTAAATTGCTTGGGAGTCATTGTTTTCGGAAATGAATTTCATAAATTGTAATTCAAGAAAGCGATTGACTGATGAATCCAGTTGGTGTATTACGAAAAAAGACGAAATATGAACCAGATATCAACAATTTGTCATCAAATGTACAATAGCAAAAATCTGATTGATAAATAACTAATGTGTATTGATTATGATTTTATTTTTAAGAAACTAAACTATAATTTTTAAGCTTGTTAATAAAATTCAGAAAAAAAACATTTACTGCTTGGACACGTCACACAATCGAGAATTAATATTTGAGGATTTTTGCACGCGGACCCAAAAAGGTTCGCCACACCTACATAGACCATCTATAGTCAATTTTCAATTCCCATGAATGACATAATATATATAGATGATCGAAAATTTTAATTCGTGTGAATGACATAATATGCATAGATGATAGAAAAAATTTAATTCTCATAAATGGCATAATATATACAGATAATTGAAATTTTTAAATTACCATGAATGACATAAATTACATACAATACAACAAAATAAATACATGCGTAAAAAATTAAAACCATGATACCAGCGGCGACATAAAACGAAACATGACTCTACGAGTATGTCTCAATATAACTTTATCGTGAAAAAAGTACAATCAATAGGCGAATGACTTATTGCAAATCAAACAATATTGACATGTATTAATACAATTTGAAATATAAATCTTGTAAATAATATATTGGACAGCCCTGACCTTGTAGCGTGTATCAATTATAATATCCCGTCCTTACATAGAACTCGACAAATGTCACATTTCATTGTCAAAATTCCAGACGAATTACCAGTCAAATACCGTAATTAGCAGAATATTAAAGACTGGTAATGAATTTGGTTATAGGGTTGATATTTTCAATGACAGTCTAGTAAAAATAAAGTTTATACTTAAAGAGACAATACTATTTCATTACTAACTGCTGTTAATATATACATGTAATGATGTGTAATATATATTTTTTATACACATTACTGGTCTATATTTTATATTTTTAATGTAGGTATTTTATATTTTAAATTTATATTTTTAATTTTTATTTTTAATTTTAATTTTTACTCTTATACATTTTATTGCTTATACATATACCTACTTTATATTCATATATTCTGATATCGTTTAATGTATATACTTTTTAAATTTAATGTAATTTTTTTTTGTAAAAGCTTGTAATGGGCGTATATAAGTAAATAAATAAATCACCAGGAGTTCCCAGTCAGAACGTTGAAGAATTTCATTTACGTGAGCATGTTTTTGGAAAAAAGATCGAATTAAGAGATATATATACCTTCAGTATTTTTATCACAATTATCATTGTATTGTTCAGATTTTAATATAGCATAATATTCTGGTACATAAATATTTAATTTCAATGTTTTTTTTTTTCAAAATATATGTTGACGTAAAAGTCATGTACTCAATTGTACTCACTGCGCGCGTCTGCTAATCACATATTTCCATTTTTTCTTGTTAATTTATAAAAAAGATGTAATGGTATAATATAATAATGTATATGGCTAGAAAGTACATGTATGGTCTACGTATAATATGACAAGAACCCCGTATTATATCAAGACATTTACAGAAATTTCAAAACTAAATTGAAAAATCTACTGAAAAAATCAATCACAACAAAACTATGAAAAAAAATCTTATCAAAAATAATCAATATATACTTTTAAATATTATTACAATACTTTTTTTAATATTTTTACAATACTAATACAAATTATTAAATTTTTTATTACTTATATAATCTTTTTTTCCATACATTTTTTTTCTTACACTTCATCCCTTTTCACTAATCTAATATAATGCTACTAATGATTACATTAGCAATATATATATGACAATGCCCCCCACTTTTAAGTACGAGAATTAGATTATATTTTAAAAGTGGGTAAACATTAATATTCTCATTGTCTTATTCAAATATATGATATGTAATTAACACCATTATGTACTATGTAATTAAATAAATTAAATAAAAATTTACTATAACAAATTAGCTATTATTTTATCAATACGCCATCAAGTCCGCCTAGTGAAGGTCGTTACATAGGCATCTCATATTCATTCTCCATTTCACGTCAAAATACGAGACATTATTTCATCGCGTCTTCCTTTTCCACAATCCATCTTCCTCTGACTCCGCCATGACAGGTTGTCACATGTTTCACTGACGAGGACATCAGATATCTTCATACCCACATTATTGAGCTAAATGCTTTTTATATATCCTGTTATACGTGTTCTTAAAAAAGTAAATTTTGCTCAGAAACTACGAACGGGTATATTTTATTCCAATTAAAGCAATACTGTCCATCAACAATTTGCAATCTTTTTGTGCAATCGGTTTCTGCACTGTTATACAATCATTTTTCGGAGTTTTCATGCGAAACTTTATCGAGGGCCATTTTAAATTATATTGAAAAATATTATCAACACTTTATTTTCATTATTTGATATTTAAAATAAGGATAACGTTTTCAATGCTGATGCATCATCTTCAGTAGGTAATATAACTAATTCTAAATTAGAGGATTACATACTGCTTAGTATACCTACTTCTTACATTGTTACATAGGTAGGTACCATTTAATACGTTAATTCTTATTACATTATTTCTTATTCGGATTTCTTTATTATTTCTTATTATTATGTCTTATAAGATTGCATACCTACTACTTACTAGTACGCTTTTTCTCAACAATTAAAAAATCTTTCAAAAAGATTTTTTTTTTAATTTTTTACAAATACACTTTTTTACAAGATAGAGCCAGTTACTTATGATGGATTTTTCTCTTCTACATGAGTGACATAGACTGTGTATAGGAGAGGAGTATCATTTCATTTTACATTTACAGAGAATTATATTATGATAAAATGCATGATATGACAATTTAGTTATAATTAGTAAGTAATAGGTAAATATATATATATAAGTAAGTAATAAATAAGTAATATAAAAATTTAATTATTTCTGAAGGTATTTTGATTTGAAGGTACACTGATGATCCATCCGTGCATCCAAAGTCTGATAAAACAAATTATTATTGTTGATATGTATTAGTACTTCTTACCGTTTCAGCCAAAGTATTACAAATGCATATTTATAAAAAAAAATTGCGTCCTTACTATGCGAGATACTAAAAACGAGGAAGACTGCATATTTTGCACTGTGTTTTCTAAACAATGGATATTTTAAAATCATTTGGAACAGGTAGAAAAGTGCATGGGAAAATTTTAGATAAAATATTTCTTTTGAATGGCGTTGAATAGATTCCAATGAATTTATTGCGAATAAGCGAACTGTGATCCGAGCAAACGTAGACAACCGGCGAATAAAGAATATCTTTGAGTACAATATTCTAGTTGACGACTCTGCCAATTACAGAAAAACATTTATGTCAAGTTTGTGTCCATTGATTTGTATTAAATAAAAGTTTGGAATTGCTTTCGAGTGTTTCATTTTGTTTCCTACCGCGGCGAACCTGTTTGTTTTCTATCCATTATTTATTGTATATTTTTTCAACGGACAATATTAAATATATTATTATTAAAAAAATTTCCTTTTGTATTTTTTTCATTATTCACAAGAAATTCTTATTTTATTTTAATTAAAGAGACTTCACCGCGTTTTCAATAATCAAATAAAAAAAACACTTCTCGTAAGTCTCGACATGTCACCGCGAGTCCAAAAACGACTCGCGCTCAGAAAAAAACAAGGACATCTCATTGCAATGCAAATTTATGTCAGTCTCGACTTTCTTATAATATAAATAATTTCACGATGCATTCCGGTGACATTTCCCAACTAACAATGCGATCGCTCATTGTCAACAATGCGAACGAAGCCACATATTTCAAACCTAATTAAGCCGAAGACATACAGCAGCAGCGTTCGTTCGGATTTCTGAAAAGTTTCCATCCGTCACGATCAGAGTTAATGGTAAAGTGAAGTGACGAATTTAGAGTAAAAAATTCGGCTGCTCTCTGACAGATGTCACTAGGTGTCACATCAGATAACAAAGATGAATTGATTTTACATTGGTTGATGAAACGGTGTGTGTGAGATTTTCGAACACGTTATTTTTCTATGATCATATTTAATAAAATTTACAACACTTTTGCTCTGATCGTGGACATAGGTATTGAATCCCGTAAAAGTAAAAAAAACAAATATTTTAAGTCAACAAAAAGAAAAAAAATAACTTTCTTTCCTATGTTCCTTCCATTAGTTGGGTTAAAGCAAAGTCAGCTAGTTTAATGAGTATTAGTGTTAGTATTTTAACCGGTTTAACAATTGCCATTATTTGAGATTTGTGTCTGATTGTATCAATAATTTTTCGCAATTTCACTGGCAACCATCGGTAGTAAACAACAGTCATATCTTATAGTTACCAATCATCCACACAATCTGATACACATCTAAAATAACAATACCATGTGTAACTGGTTAAAATAATGATTGAACATCACTAATAAATATTGCATTTGTTTCCCAGTGTTACCAGTCAAAAAATAATAAACAAAAAAATATTTATATTTTCTCTTATAATTTATATAATGTATTAATTAACTTTTTCCTTGGTTTGCAATGCCTGACGGAGAAAATTGTAATGCAATAAGGAATCCGGTATGCATTTGTTTCTATTTCTCATATGATGATGATTACTTCTTAAAAATCATTACAAATCTTTGCCTCAATTATTGTTCATATATCCAGGTAAGGGAAATAAAATAAATGCAATTTCAAACAAAATAAATCTATTTTTTTTAAGAATAAAGGCAAGAAAATATATTCGTTGCCCTTTAATCTATAATTTTTCAGCAATAACTTAGTTTTCATACAAATTTCGAGCCCGATCGAGTTAATTCTCTTCATACCTACACAAATAATTTTGAATTCGTAGACAGATAAAAGTGATGTGTTATGAAAACAAATCATTCAAAGATGGACGCATTGAATAAATATTTGTTTTGCAGAATACATCATAAGAGTTACCGAGTTACAGATAAAAAATAGAACACACACGAATACGCGTAAAATTAGATCAATGACTACACATATTGACATTAACATGTTACTGTACAAATATGTCAATATGATTAATGAAACACATTGTAAGGAGCACAGTAGAACATTCTTGAAGAGAAGCCATTGCCATTAGCAATTATTTTGAATGTTAAAAAGTACGGAATTGCAATTTGAGAAATGATTTCAATCGCTTTACGATATCATCGAGACTTTTTTATATGATTTTTGCGTCTTTTAAAACCTATTGATTTGAATACAAATAATAAATATGTGTGAGTTATAATACATCTATTTCTAACCAACCCGTATCAGGAATCGGTTTATTTTATTGCGCTAAATTATTACGAGATATTTGAGCCAACAATAACCATTAAATTGGATACAATTAATTATTCGAATATTATAAAATGTAACTGAAATCAGTTGAATTTATAGCGACTTTTTATATAATAATTTCACCTCATGCGCGATAATCTTAAGTCCACTTAACTTAAGAAATTTAAATAAAAAACTTAGAAAAAAAAGAAAATAAATATATAAATATTCAAAATTTAATTATGATGAATTGTAGAAGTCTCAGAGAGACGAAGCTATTTGTATGAAAAACGTGTATGAAAGTCTCTTATACGATGGCCCAGGGCTTACAAACTGTATGAGTTGGCTTAATTTTCACCCTACACAATGCAACATTCACCGATTCCATCGTAAGAACATCCACGCATTATCAAATTTTTGAAAGTTCTATTTATGTAAGTATACGTAGATTTCGCAGCTAGTTATGATACCTCCATATAATTCCATACACGTTTCTCTTCGTGTATAAAGTATAAATAGCTTCGCTCATAAAAATAGCTGCGCCAAAAAGAGAGGGCGGAAGACGTGGCATGACCAGATTAACCAGATACTGTAAGATGGTCCCGTTAGAAGCTTCAAAAACCGTCGAGCGAATATATATGAATGTGGATAAAGCGAGAGATGTTTGTCAGGACAGAAGAGTGTGGCGCTCTATCCTCTCTGCCTACCCCCCACGGGGAAACGGCGTGATGGCAAGTAAGTAAGTAAGTAAGACTTAATCCAGCAATGGACAAATCCAGTAAGTATGTTCTCAGAACATACCTACATACCATAATATTTTAGAATATTCAAAAGTTTGATTTAAATATCAGGCGGTACGTACCTACAATTGTGTAAAGTGATCACTTAAGCCAACCATAAAAAGACAGGTCATAAGTCCTGTTACACCCAAATGACTTCTATACCTACTTTCCCATAATTAATACAGTTTCGTCTCTGTGAGATATCTATAATATACACTAATTGGTACGTACCTTGTTATTCGTTAAGCACGAGTAGTTAATGTTACTTATAGAGATGCATCGAAACGCACTTTTACCGATAGGATACCCAAACCGATAGGTATTTATAAAAAAGTATCGACGATACCAATACTGATACCGATGCGGACAGTGAACATTTCAAAAGGTGTAAAATGTTGTAGGTTTAGATTAGAAACAGGCGAAATTACTTGTGTAATATCTATTTAGAATGTTTAGTTTATAATGATTTTTTTTTTAAATTTAACAGAACATTCCGTTCAGATTATTATATTATTGCTGTAATGGTCATGACGCTAGCCTAGTAATCTGATGGTCGGTGGTTCGAGCCCCATTCCAGGACACCAGCAATTTAGTCCTAATTTCATAGCACAGGCTTTTGGCTTATTTTGAGAAAAGTAAGAATATTGATGCGACACGTACCTACTCCGTGTTCGGAATGAAAGTATGAAAGTTTACACATGAATTATCTATAGCGCAAAATTCAAATGTATTGGTGTATCGGTAAATTAATATAGCCGATTCCGATATATCGGTTTCGGTGTCGGTTTCATGCCTAGTTTCTTATATATTTTTTAAAAATAATAATGATTAATAATATTTTTCACCACATAAGTCAACTTACGTGGTTTAAAATCATAAGTTATATTTTTTAAACAATTACCATATTTTTTCTGTGAATATTGAAAATAACAACTATCGTTTTATTTTAAATTTATAAGTAGGTACCTCAAAACACTTTGCACGTTTTACATTCACAAAGAATGTAAAAAAATATATAAAAATTGTTATGAAATCATTAAAACTGTTACTGTAAATAAATTACGTAATGTAAATAAAATACGATAAAATAAATTTCCGAGATATTGTGAAACGTGGAATAAATAGCGTTTATGTATAATTATCGGAGAATGACATCACTATCAACAGAAATCATTTTGATTGGAAACATTTCTTGAATTTTTTCTGACTATCGTAAAAGCATCGGAATAACAACAAACACGACCATAAATTTGGTGATATTGACATTATTTATGAGGAGTCGGGCCAGACACCGCCTGTCAATTAAAGCGGTATTCAGAAGCACCAATCATACTTTATGTTTCACTAAATTCCGCATCATTTTCATTTTTTCAATTAAATATATTTATTATGTGATTATTTTTGTCATTTCTCAAAAATGCCATGCGAGAGAAAACATTCCACGATTTCTTTTACCTCCGGCATACCAATGTAGAAATTAAAATATCGTGGGGTGCTGTGGCTGCACTGATGGGTTATAAAAGCAAGGATTCATAGCAATATCCAAAAAAAAAAATTAAGAAATGTTTTGAGTGCAGTCACCGAGGATCACTAATACAGAATGGTACTGAATTATAGATTTTATGTATCTATCCTATCCACAAGCATGTTTCGTATAAATTTATTATTCCATTTCCTATAAAACCTCATAGTTGGTACATTCTAAATTTATAATCCTCGATGAGTTCATTAAAATTATTTTGGATATTGCTGCCTTTGCTTTTATACCCCATACTTGTTTTATACTCGAGAATTGGATAATACGCTTTGATAAGGATTAATATAGATTAATACAGAGATGAAACTATTTTTACAGAAAACGTGTATGGAAGACTTTATAAGGTGGTCCAGGGCTTTTGGCCTGTATGAGTTGGCTTAAGTGCTCACTTTACACATTACACAGTGCAACGTTCACCAATTCCAAAATAAGAACTTCCACACATTATCAATTTTTTTCAAAGTTGTATATTGTATGTTCTTAATCAGATTGTTTCACACATTCGAATGGACTATACTAGAGACATCTACGGTCCTTCCCATGACACATTATAGTATAAATTGATTTAGATGCTGATAATAATAAGTATATATTTCTTCGGGTAGCATATTTAATTAATTTAAAATACGTATGCTAGGATAGTATCTAAATGTATAAACTACCATACACTCTGCAAACATAACAACTCTTAAAAGCATTCTGGTTCAAAAGGCAGATATTTGCTATCAATTTTGAAGGCAAGAAGAAAAACTTACTTGTGTATATTTTAAGGTTCTTGGTTCATTAGAATACTTCGTGGGAGGGGTACTAAGGGTCACAATTTATACTTGTTCACTTTTGCGGATTATTTCTTAGTAGTAGCTGTCATAAAAATGTCTCTGTTTATCATATCGCTGGTAAAACATATCAGAATGAATTGTTTCTACGACAGACATGCAGTCTCATTGATTCGGTATATATATGATTTGTCACCATATGATTTGTTTTTGATTTGACAATAATCATATTTTTCGATTGCGGATTGTCAAAGAAATCGAGGCAGCAGAAGGCAAAACAGAAGACAATAATTTTTATCATTATTAATATAAACAATCATATTTTCAAAGAAGAGTTAGATTGCTTTCATCAAATAATAATCAATTATATTAAACTATTTATTATCAATATTTAACTACAGCCAAACCTATTTGATTATTAATTTTCATAAAACAAATTACACGAAAAAATTCATTTCTCGAAAAATATACGTTTACCACCGGGACATAATCCCGGAACTTTTGACGGAGATGAAACGGACAAGGTACATCGCTTGTTTCAGTATCAATGTTCAAAAATTAATCTATGAACAAATATCATTTACAAACAAGATTAGACAAGCAGAGCCTATAAATTTTATTTTAAATTATTTAAAACTAGCTGTAACCCGTCAAAAATGACGGTACTTTTACATGCCGGTGCCTGAAGAATAAGTATATATTTATTTGTAGCCGACATCCATGAAATAGCAATAATGACTTTTATCAAAATATTCGATAAAACTTTTTTTTATATTTCCCCTACCGGCAGTTAATGGTACAAATGATACGCGTCTTTGCAAAGCTCTGGTATATATTTATAGTGTCTTTTTGGCGGTCCACGGAGAGGCAGCGGTAGCAACATACGTTAAGCGGCCGGTTCAGGTTTGCTGGCCCGGGGTTCAAGTCCCATCCTCGGACGTTTAATTTTTTGCCGTGAATTCGAACGAAATTACGGATATTTACTCGAAGTTACGAACGGACGGACAGAAAAATAGACAGACAACGAAATTATTATTTTTGATTATCAAATTAAAGACTAACATTTTTTCGTATGAAATAAACAAGATGTAAAAGAGCTAGTCCACTTTAAATTCCGGAATAAACTTTCAGTCAAAAACATTCTAACATCAATAGTATTTTTTTTCAATACATATGATTTATCTTCTCTAGATTTAAATGAAAATTATAAATTTATTCGCTTTAATAGAAGCCAAATAAAATTATTAAAACTTGCAAGAAATGCTGCTTCAAATTTCTGCAGCGTTTTAATAATTTTATTTGACTTTAAGCAATATTTGGACAATAATATTACTACATTTTCGACTCGTAACTAAAAATATGTGGACTAGCTCTGTTATATTCTGTATAAACCCAAATTTTATTAAAAATTATCATCATTTTCATTTAAGTGATTCGAAAATCTGAGAAACTATGATGCTTTCAACAAAGATTTTGACAAAGTAGTTGAACAATCTCTTTCTTTCTTCGGGAATCTATCAATTATTTTTATTACACAAGACAAAGTATAGTCCAGTGTATTGTAGATATTTTTTATAGTGGGCATGACATTGGTATTTGTAGGTTTCAACTTGGATTCCTGGTGGTTTCCCTACAGTAATTGGACGTTAAAAATTATTATTTTAAAATATTAATACACGACATACGACTGAGATTGTATGACTTCAAAAATCAGGTTCTATGGCCGTGTTTTATTTAAATAAATAAACAAACGTAGCAAATGCTCTTTGACTCTGATAAACAAAGTTTATTTTACATTTTATTCGTGTATTGATAATTTACAATGATCTTATCCAACGGTTATGATAATATATTTATAGTACAATAATAACAATGGAAAGTTGTACAGGGTATTCGGAAAAGTCGATAAAATCTCTCATCTTTAACCGGAAAGCAGCGCCCAGCATCAGATATTGCCACATTATATCCACTTGCCACCTCCGAGCCGGCCCAGAGGGCAACCCCTCTCCTCTGACCCCGGCACGGGGGGTCGTGACCCCCTCGCTGATTTATCACCCGATCCAGCCTTCGTGCCATCAATTATTGTCGTGGGTATCACCAACTAACAAGATAGCGCAGTTAAGACATTTCTGTACCTTGTGGGTCAGATCCAGGTTTAAATTATTTAGAAAAATGTTTTTGATCTGTCCATGTAGTAAATGGAGCACAATTTTTTTGAATTATCCTCCCGGTGTTTTAAAAATCTCGGCATGCCGCCGCTGCGCTAAATGATGTTCGTCTATTTGCCGACGTAGAACAGCGATCTATAATCTGCGGATATCTTTTCAGTTGTCAGTTTTGCACTTCCTCACTCTCAAATAGTTTTGCATTTTGTTGTAGTATGGCGCTTGTGCTGTTTATTTTATGTATCCCAAAGAAGAACAACTTCTAACGCGTGTACTTAGTACACGCTCCCATTTGTTTTATTTAAACAATTGATTTAAAAGTTTTCAATATGTTTAAGTTGTGGCACAGAAGACGGCTTGTCTGGGTAGCCTCGTTCGAAAGAGATTCCTTCTTTAACCGTTCGACCATTTACAAGGGTTAAACTTTGTTACCTCTGCTAAATTGTAAAATTTATATTGTAATCGTATACCATGAATCTCGAATCGTCTGAAATAAATAAATAATCAATAAATATAGTATTGGTGTAATTCATAGTTCACTGCCATAAAATTTAAATCTACTTGTTTATTTTTGTACTCAGAGTAAAATGTTATTTCGTGACAATCCTCATTATTTTATTTCATGTGTTCATGTGCATATTATTATTACATTTTAAATATACCTATTTGGTTTTATTTTGAACCCAGATAGTAATTATTAAATCATTAGGTATCTAATAAATCATCTATTAAGGCGATCGTCCAGCAGAGTGAGCAAATTTCACCATTTTTTTCTCATATCTGCTTTTGCGTTTTTTTATCACATTTTCGTAGGGAAATATCTGATTTTAAAATTTATTCATCAGGTTACACATATTTTAAATACGAATATCTTGTTAAAATATCACAAACTAAATTATATAATTGATTAATAAATTACGAAGCCTTCGATGTTTTAAAAATGAAGAAAATTGCTCCACTTTGCGGGCCTTTTATGACTGAATGGCCTGTTGAGATGTCTTTTTTATTTAATAATATTACAAAGTTAACGATTATCTTAAATTTCATACAATTATTTCAAAATCTGTTAGTTCGTTTACTTGCAATTTATGTTTTAATATACTGTTTTTAAATTATTTTTTTTGGGTTTTTTTCAACTCTTTTTACTTGGTTGACAACTTTTTTACTTCAATAGTCAAAAGAATAGATATTATAATTTTATAATAAAAACAAACAAAAATCAAAATCTTTTTCGATATTCCTGATTTCACATATTTAATCAAGACGCAACGTATTTATGACACAATACGCAGTGTCTTGATTAAATAGCTAAAATCAGAAATCGAGATAAATTTTTTATTTTTTGTATTAATTGTAAAATAATAATGTACATTCCGTTAATTTATTAAAGAAAAAAGTTAGAATAAAGTGTCTAAAAATGATTGAAAAAAACACACTAAAATATAAATAATTTATAACACAGTGTTTTTTAAAACATAAATTGCATGTAAACAAACTAACAGCTTTTGCAATAATTGTAATAAATTTAAGATAAACGTTTACTTTTACTTTGTAATAAATACTATTGAATAAAAAAGGCCATTCTGTCATAAAGAGCCCACAAAGTAGAGCAATTTTCTTCATTTTTAAAATATCGAAGGTTTGGTAATTTATTAATCAAATATATTATAATTTAGTTTGTGACATTTTAACAAGATATTTGTATTTAAAATAAACGTAACCTGATGAATAAATTTTAAAATGAGATATTTCCATACAAAAATGTAATAAAAAACTCAAAAACGCTGCCTGACGATCGCCTTAAGAACATTCGCAGAGAAGACTGAAGGACGTAAATAGATAATATTTAATAATTAAATTAAATAAAAACAACTTTGTAAACACCACTGAAATATTTTTATTCACACCTCTACATGTGACGGAAACAAAGTTCCCTTCCTCAGGACGATAACCAGTTTACTAAAATTTAAGAACATATGTAGACTTAAAATTAACAAGGGGTGGGGGGGCGAGTGGAATGTAGGCGGAGTAAATGGAAGAGCAGGGGGGGCGGAATAGGTAAGTGTTTGGTAATGAGAGTGTTGGGTTTTTTTGTTTAAAATTGGAAAAATATTAAGAATCGGATTGTTTGGGAATTGAATTTGGCTATTTATTATATTGTTATTAAGATTGATATTTTTTCTTATTTCTAAAACTTCCAAACTATCTAATTGTCTATCATTTTTATTAATATGTAATATTTTAAGACCTAAATTGCTGTCAAAAGTATGGTTCTGTTCAATTAAATGGTTGGCAAATTCCGAATATCCATTACTATTTAAACATCTCAAATGTTCCTTAATTCTTGTTTCTACATTTCGGGTTGTTTTGCCAATGTAGAAAGCCGTACAATCTTTACATTCTAATTTGTAAATTCCCGATTTTTTAATAGAGCTTTCTTTATCCTTATTGTTTATGATGTAATTTTTTAATTTATTGTTGGTATAGAAAGCGGGAAGAATATTTTTAGGTATGTTTTTTGATATTGCATTAGATATTAAATTATTAAAAAATAGTAGTTTTCTCAATTTTTTATCGATATTATTTTTTTGTTGAGGATATAAATAAGAATCGTAATATTTTTCTTAATTTTTTTGTTTAAAATATTATCAATTAATTTCGAATTATAACCGTTATTTTTGGCTATTTGTTTAATTGTACTTAATTCCTTATTACAATTTTTGGTAGATAAAGGGATAGACAATAATCTGTTAATCATTGAATGAAAAGCTGAAACTTTTTCTGAAATTGGATGGTTAGATGTGTTGTGTGTCACTATGTTTGTAAAAGTGTCTTTTCGGAATATATTAAATTCTATTTTACTGTTTACAATAGACAACGTTAAATCTAAGAAATTTATACTATAATTGTTGCCGATTTCTAATGTAAATAAAATATTTTTGTGCAGTTTGTTTAAAAAATTAAGGAACATTTGGAGTTGTCTTAGAGTGCCAGTCCAGATACAGATCACATCATCTACGTACCTTTTCCAATAAAATACATGTTTTAATAATAAATCTTTACTGTTAAAAATCTTATTCTCTAGGTTGTCCATAAATATATCTGCAAATAATGGACTTGTGCTTGAACCCATTACTAAGCCATCATTTTGTTTATATACTACATTATTAAATTGAAAAAAAAAATGTTTAGGGATAATATTACATAAATTAATTAAATCACATGAAAAATCTTTTGATAGATCTGAGGATTTTAACAAGTTCTCTATAATTGTTTTATTTTCTTCTATTGGTATACTTGGAAAAAGATTGACAACATCAAATGAACAAGTAAAGCATTATTAGGGATTTCCATATCCTTAAGGCTATTAACCAATTCAATAGAATTCTTAATGGTGTGCTTAGGTTTAAAGACATTTGAATTGATAATTACTCTATTTATGGCTGCAGCAACATCATAAACAATAAGGATAAAGAAAGCTCTATTAAAAAATCGGGAATTTACAAATTAGAATGTAAAGATTGTACGGCTTTCTACATTGGCAAAACAACACGAAATGTAGAAACAAGAATTAAGGAACATTTGAGATGTTTAAATAGTAATGGATATTCGGAATTTGCCAACCATTTAATTGAACAGAACCATACTTTTGACAGCAATTTAGGTATTAAAATATTACATATTAATAAAAATGATAGACAATTAGATAGTTTGGAAGTTTTAGCAATAAGAAAAAATATCAATCTTAATAACAATATAATAAATAGCCAAATTCAATTCCCAAACAATCCGATTCTTAATATTTTTCCAATTTTAAACAAAAAAACCCAACAGTCTCATTACCAAACACTTACCTATTCCGCCCCCCCTGCTCTTCCATTTACTCCGCCTACATTCCACTCGCCCCCCCCCCCCTGTTAATTTTAAGTCTACATATGTTCTTTAATTTTAGTATACCGGTTATCCTCCTGAGGAAGGGAACTTTGTTTCCGTAACATGTAGAGGTGTGAATAAAAATATTTCAGTGGTGTTTACAAAGTTGTTTTTATTTTATTTAATTATTGAATATGTCACCACAAAGTTATAAAGTGTTTACCCAAGGAGATAATATTTATTTTATGTATGAAAAATTGTTAATCATTAATACGATAAACTAATGAATTTTAAGTTCACCTATTAGAAAATCTATAATAACATTTTAAAAATCTACTTCATTATCAATGTTCACTGTTGCCTAGCAAAATTGATACCACTCTATCCTATCTATCTATCAGAAACTAACAGCGTTATCCTTCCAAAACATATTGCATCATTAAAATGACGCAATTTATTTATGAAGCCTGGATATTTGCTTCTGGTTTGCGATAGGACAATATATTTAATGGATATTCTCTATGAATTCAGGCATACAATTATTTGAAGAGATGGACATTAATTTTTAATAAAAACTTAATGACATATTAACGTTGTTTACAAGTATTTCTTACGAAAATAATTATGCCCCAGCTGATAATGTATTATGAATCGAAAATATGTAATACTAGCTGTGCCCGCGCGGCCTCGCACGCGTAGATTTTTAGAACACTGTTTGGATCTTAGAACTTTCGTGAACCTTCTAGAACATTCTCCTTCCAGAACTTTCAAGAAATTCGACTGTACAGGAACCTTCTACACACACCGACACATTCCGCCACTCAGTTTAGAACCTTATAGAACTTTTGGGAATTTTCTAGAACCTTCTCCTTGAACTTTCTAGAGCAGGTTTTTCCGGAACCTTCTAGACTCACCGACACAGTCAACGCGCCTATTTTGAAACAATCTGAAGCATTTACGGCCTTCCCATAACAAAACAATGTACTAGAAAGCACATTTTCGTCACCCACTCCCATCCACGCACAGCCACCCCCACCAAACTCGCATATTTTCGATGTGACATCAAGGGCTATCCACCACCATAACCACCGAAGGGTGGTTGTGGCTGGTTGTGGAGAAAACTTGGCGGGTAGGGAAACACGGGTTTCTTTATATATATATATATATATATATATATATTACTATATGATTTCTTTATAATGTAGATTTTTCATTTTTATTTCATCTATTAACGCTTAGTTTAAAAATAAAAATTTAGTACGAATACTCAGTTAAGTCATTGTTTTAACAAAATTTAAAAAAAATTATGAAATGGTTCTAAATAAATAAATGAATTGATCATGGTTTAGGTTAGGTTTGGTAAGATTGAAGTAAAATGCAGAATATGTAGAATATGCTTTCAGTGCAGAAATAATATAAGATACTGTCCCATTCATTTTCTAGGGCAGTTAGTTTAACATATGTATAAGTTATATAATATAATAAAAACTAAAAAAAATAATAACATATATATGTAAGTAATATAATATAATTTTAAAAAATAAAAAGGTATATAAATCTATAAATTTATTTTTATATTAATTAATGCAAGAAATTTGTGTGCTGACCACGCGAGATTGTTTAATGTACCATTTGTGATGAACGACCTTGTTTTTCATACAAACATCATCCCGAAAATTATTTCAGTCATTAAATTGATTATGAGAAAATTGCTACTTAATTTTTTAATTGGTCTTCTACCAACTCGTTTCAACATTCTGGCTGTCATTTAAAAAATAAAAATAAAACGGATATATTTTAATATTAAATGTAATCTTGAACATTATTAATGATTGGGTAATTATATTATACTAGCACACTTTTTCTTGATTTGATGACAGCAATCTACAACCAAGAAGAATATTTTTATTTTAATGTTTTAGAATTTTTTTAAATAAATTCATCGTATATGTGAGATTTCTCACTAATTGAATCATTATTAATACATTTGAAATGATTTACTATAACGGTAAAAAATGAGCCAAAATCACTTACCCGAAAAGCAAAGGATTTTTTTTAAATAAAACTTGTTAACGGACTGAAAATGTATAACGATTTACCACAGCAGAAAAGACAAGTTTATTTGCACAGATTTAAAACATAATGCCCCGACTACTAAATCACTAATCATTAGACCAGCAAGATATCTTAAATAAACGAATAACTAATCAATATAGATATTATATAATGTAAGACTAACTAGTTAATACTAATGTTATATATGTAATTATAATTATCAAGAGTTTTTCTATACTATTTTTATGTTCGATATATTGTTCCAAAAACACGTAATTAAATCCATGAGAATAGATCCGTATGGTTCAATTCAATATATCTTGTAATTTCTTCAACCAAAGTGTACAAAAATTAAATAAAAATCAATGCTTTCGGTACATTTTTCATAGAAACTTTACGCGTACATAATTAAGGTCATACCTACTGTATAATGATCATCAAATATAATAAGCTCGATATTCTGATAATATGGGGGGTGAATGTATGATAAACATGACGAAACGGCTTTCGCTAATTTAGCAGACGCGCAAACCGTAATAATAATAGCATGAAATAAGTGACTAACGGCAAAGCCCGTAAGATGGCACCTTGTGTGCGATACTTAAAATAAAAAAATGTTATGTAGACGTTGGAGATTTGTCTTAAATTTCCCGAACTCAATTTACACTCAATTACCAATTCATTCCAAATTTAAAACCTATTACCACAAAAATATCCTCACTGAAGGTGGCGATAATTTAAATTTAAATAAGCTGTACGCTTCACAAACTGCGCCTAATCGCCACCGTGCATTCTTTGATAAAAAATCAAGATGTCCCCTTTATAATTTTAAATGAATATCTCCGATTTTTCACCCCGTGAACTTACAGCGCCCTCCGCAAGGGGTCCGCTCAATGGAAGATGAAAAATTAATCTATTAAGGAATTTTATTTCATCTCACCAGGCTCAGCGACAAATAGGTCCACACAATTAATTTGCCTGAATTCTCTTTATTCAGGTATTTGTGTATAACAAATTGCAGCCATTACGTATCCTCATCTGTTGCAAAAGAAAAATAGGCAAATTTAAAGACTTAAATTAATTGTGAAATATTTTTGTAGCTTGTTATTGATGTATTTGGGTAGGTACCAGCATTTTTTTTTACATAGATACCTATATCTATGTATGTATTTTATAATTGGTACAAGTTACAAACACACAATATAGGTACCTAATATTGGATTTAAAAATGAGAAGTGTGTTTTTTATATATTTTATTACGACAAATGTTACGGTGGAAAAATTTATTAAAAATAATACTTCTGGTGATGTATTTTTAGTTCAATAATTTTTTAAAAACCAAAAATCGCTGATAAAACAATGTCAATAAAATATAATAATTGCTGTATTTAAATAACAACTGCTTATTTGCCTTTAAGGGAGGTCCATAAAAAGGCTGCATTGCTGACATTTCAGCACCTTCAGGATGGACAACGAATAGGGATGATTTTAAAAAAAATTGCAAAAAATGCGTAATACCTACAGTTCTATCAATTTTTAATTATTTTAAACACAGTTTTACGAATATAAAACGAATTATTTTACGCTAAAATATTACTTACGTCCTATTTATGATGGATTAGAATAAAAATTATAAACGAGTCTACACAGAAAATAACCACGAGAGACCTACAACCATCAGTTAGTTCAGAACTAAAGGACGCGACTATTAGTAGTTGCAAAAAGGTGAAAGAGGCAAAATGCCTTGTAGCTTTCTGTGCTTTCTGCCTGCCCATGCATGATAATTAATCAATAATTAAGCTTGGCCCGCGTGGAATTCAGTTTGAGACTAAGAGTATCAGTGAAAAATCAATATAATCTAAACTACTCGTCCAAACAATGTTGTGTAAAAAGCAATTTTTATCTACATAAAATTTCCCTGACGATAAGAAAATTTATTTCATAAGAATTTCATATAATCTACTTAAATTACCCCCGAAAGCTTAAAATCAATTTTAATTATATATTTCATTTATATTTTATCAATTTGTGAACTAACCTTAATATATAGACATATATCGTTGATATACATATCTCTTAACATTAAGGCAGCGTTCGTAAGAAACGCATTCGTTCGATCGTTTTTTGTCGACATATGTTACCAAATTAGTTTCCACGAAAAGTACTTTTATTTTAAGAGGAAAATATATAATCTATGTCCTTTCTGATGATCTATTCTGAATATTGGTGAAAGAATTTTTGAAATCGGATTCGTAGTTTTGAAGATTACTTCCTACATCTAAACTTGCAAACTTTACCTCTTTATAATATTAGTATAGATAACTAATTTACAATTACTCATTTCTATAACACTATTTAATATTTTAGAAAAAAATTCTTCAATTAATTTACGAGAATCCGATTAAGAACCTCTGTCTTTACAATTCACAACATAAAAAAGTTGTCGCTCAAAAATATTTTTTTCAGGCTTTCAAGAGCAGATTTCACACTTCTGTTTTTTTTCATAAACCTTTTTGCATCCCCATTCTTCCAGCCATCTTCCCCATATTTCACCGGGGGCGGTGTCGCGGGAACAAAAATAATTCGGCTCTCGACACAAATTAGTCAGGCGTTAATAATGAAATGTTAACCGTGGGGTGGTTAATTACCGCGATGAAAATGAGGAAAAAGGGCTGTCTGGCGGCGCGGGTGCCATATTTTTTGGGAACTTTTTAAGATCGCTAAAAAATATGTTGTGTCCGTTTATGGAGTAAAATATTCGAGATAGTCGACCGAGTCGACAACAACAACAAGTAAAAATAAGTAAAAAGAACAAACAAGTAAAAATATATTAATTGTTCGACGATTATTTTTTCTTCCGAATGATGGTTTGAACTTTGTGGTGACGTTATTATTAAAATTAAACACAAATTACTTTGTTTTCACCATTTTATTAGATATAAAATCTACAGGTTTCGAGAACAATGTTCTCTTCTTCAGGATTTTTTGTCCACTAAAATTGAAATATAGATAAACCTTGCAAGTGTGTTATGGTGAAAGGGAGAATGAGGGGAGGGGTCGGAGGTGTTAATTATGGAATGTCATCTGAAGGGGATGGAATCTTAAGTGGAAAAATATTCAATAATGGGTTGTGTACAAATTTTGTCTGATTATTTATTATATTTAAATTAATATCAAGTTTTCCTAATTTCAAGTATTTCTAGAATATTTATTTGTAGGCTTAGAACTAGTATGTAAATATATAGTAATACAGGTTTAAAATTTTTGCGTTGTTTATCTTTTTCAATTTTAGTACACAAACAACCCTGAAGAAGAGAACATTGTTCTTGAAACATGTAGCTTTTATATCTAATAAAATGGTGAAAACAAAGTGATTTGTGTTTTATTTTTAAAATATTTATGTATTTCGGTATTATTGTTTGTTTTTCTTATTAAGAAGTATAATATAATTTCTATTGTGTGTACATTTACATGGCTATATCTATAAATCACGCAAAAAGATACTACATATTATGATAAAAGTACACAACCTTACCTTACCAAACCTAACTTGTGCTTTTTTTCTTGTATATTTTTACCAACATGAAATTTTCTGTACTGATATTAATAATTAATTAAATGAATTTAAATTTGAAGTTTTTCTTTGCGTAAATTATTTCGTGCGTATTTTTATTTCTCGTATAATTTATGTTAATAATTTTATCATACGTAGGTATTTTTTTCTTTTGCAGTCTCATTTTAACACAATCAATATTTTTTCTTAATTATAACTGGGTTATTAAAATATATTTAATAATAGTACTATTATATGTATTTTTGATTTTTTGCGTTGTATGGTAATTCTTTGTCCAACAGTATATATTATTTTAAAAAATTAAAAGAATATAGATATATTTTTAATTTGTTAACTATTAGTGATTCAACAAGAATTATAATCAAACAATAATTTCGTTGTCTGCCCACCCGTAACTTCGAATAACGTCCGTAATTTCGTTCGAACTCACGGCTAAAAACCCCAAACGGCCGGAGATGGGGCTTGAACCCCGGGCCAGCAAACCCGGACTGGCCGCTTAACGCATGTTGCCACCGCCGCCTCTCCGTGGACCGACAAAAGATACTATAAATATATACTAGGGTTTAGCAAAGACGTGAACCATAATTCCCGCCCAGCATAATCACCAGGGTTTAAAATAGAATCGTTAACTGCCGGCAGGGGAAATAAAAAAAAATATATATGTTGATAAAAGTCGTTATTACTATTTCATGGGTGTCGGCTATAAATAAGTAAACACTTATTCTTTAGGAACCGCCATGTAAAATTACCATCAATTTTGACGGGTTGTAGCTAGTACATAATTATCAACTAATATTTTATCATGTGTGTTTATAGCATTTTATTCTACATATTTATACTGTTAAATACTTTTCATTTTAATGAAATAGCCACATGGCAGGGCAAGAATCTTAAAGGTGGGCTCCAAAGAATTTTAGTAAATACATAGAGATGAACTACACACTCTGTTTCCCCATTGATACAAATAAAGAAACCCTAAGTATAAGCAAGAGAGATGATCTTGAAATTACCCGTATATAAAGGACTTTTCTTGCAGTAAGTAATACTCAATTTTGGTAAAATTAATTTAAAAAAATATATTTAATTTTCGCTCATTTAAATAAATGTATTTAAATTTGAAATGGATTATGCGATACAGTCCAGCAAAAACTTCGGGGGAGTCCTCTTCATTCATTTTTATTAGAAAATATCATTAAAAATTAAGATGATATTTCGACATTTACCAAAGTACCTCAAAGTTAACTCAATTTATTTCCTGTGAAACGTTGGATTCATTAGTTTATATGGAATATTGAATTTTTTTCGCTTTAACACAAGTATATTTCGCTAATACGCTGAATATTTTAAATATCTCCTTTGGTTTACGAATATCAGTACCCAGATCAATGGAAAGCATAGCTCTAAAAATATTTGTATTGTTGTCCACCGTTTATTAAAATGTTAAACAAATAAAAATTCTCCTTTTTACCAAACTGACATCATTTCACTCTGTTTACATCTTTCGCAATGAATTTATCCTACGATTGAATATTTGTTATTATTATTATTTTGAAATAGAAATGCAAACACAGAATACGAATCAATTATCCTAATTTCGAATGTCCGTCTGTCTGTCCATAACTCCCTGGAATTACAAAAAAAACACTGATGATGACTAGCCGCTTAAGGCGAGGGAGCCCGAGTAGGACACGTCAATCAGCGCAGCTCAGGTTACACGCAAGGGTCGTTAATAATTATAATTATGTCCTGTATTATTATTGCTGCTAGTATTCTTACTATTTTCAAATTAAACTAAGCGCTTGTGTTTTGAAAATATGTTTAACTTGCTGGTTGCTCTGGTTGAACCACCAACAATTGGATCACTCCTCGTGATTATTTATTTATTTATTTTAATTATTTTAATTATTTAGTTCCACACATAATATTGTGATTTATGATTTCACTTAGACATGTTGCATTCCATCTAATTATTTAAAAGTTTTTACAACAAAAATTTTGCACTCGTATATATATATAATATATACGATACATATATATAATATGTACTCGTATATGTAGTAATAGTTTTATATTAAAATCATTCTGTAAATATATCACTGAAGCGATAAATATCTAAATTTTCCACTGGTAACAGACGTACAATCGTACAGACGTACAAAAAATATGTAATATTTTTAAACCGTCTTAAAAATATGACATTAAATTTTTTTTGTAATAAAGAATATGATTGAACTAAAAATGATTTTTAAATTCTTATTAAATTATCGTATTCACATCTTCCGTTAGGAATCTTCAAAGGAATTTCCACACCTCCTCGAATCTTAATTTTCCCGCAATTTTCCTTTTAAATCATTCCTCCTTTTGATCTCGCCAAACAGCGGACGCCCTTAGTGATGATTTCGTGCATATTTTAAAATAATTTCACTTTATTGGCTAAATAAAATTCTTTGATGCTGTTTTTGAAATCTCTTTGAGGGTGTATAAGATGTATTTATGAATAAATTTAATCAGATTTAGACAGTTAAAAAATATTTTTACATAGTGATTTGTAATGCTGAAAAAGAGTTATACGACAAATATTAAATCATTTCCTGCATTAATTAATATTATTATCATCGAAAGATTTGGCCAGTTACTTCGTGGTATAAAATTTTAATTCTAAATATGTTTTTTATTTTTTACTACACACAAAATGTGAGCTGTTAATTAGTATTATATTTTCAAGAGAAGCAATCCCTCTCATCGTCAGATACAGATAAAGCGGACATTCACTACAAATGCATTTCGGCGTTTTTATTCGAAAATGTGGGTTTTTATTATTCATTTATATCAGAATGTTTATGCTAGACCAGGAAATATTATTATTTATTTTTATAAGAATTTGTATTCTTGACAAGGAAATATTATTATTTATTTATATCAGAATGTGTATGCTAGACTAAAATCAATATGTTGTAAAATCATTTGTTGACATATTTCATGCTTTTTTTATTTTTAAATAGTAATTAACGTACCTACCTATTTATAATAAAAGTACCTACTTTTAAATAGTGAATAAAGATTGGAAATGCGTATGCATAGAATATATTATTTAAAATCATCTCCTTATATCTCAAACGTTAAAATTTTTTGCATATTTGAAAATGTATAACTTAATTAACATTATTTTTGAACAATTTTATCATCATAATGCTAGTTTTATACTTGTGAGAAAACATATTCTGAGTACATATAAATATTCGGAATCTAGTAATTTTTCTATGATACTGAAAAATATTTTTTTGGCCACGGCGTGTTGATTGATGCTTATATTTTCATAATAATTATAAAAAATGTTCAGGTTATTACTTCTACATAAGAACAAATGTTTCATCTAAGTCATTGTCCTAAAAACTACAGTCTTAGATATACGTTCTGATATAAATGAATAATAAAAAACAACATTTTCGAAAAAAAATACGAAATACGCCTTTGCAGTATTTGTCCAGGCTTAATAACTATAATAATATTCTAAAGTCATTAACTACACCTGAAGATGCGGGGGACTGCTCCTCTCAAAACTATAACAGTAATTAATAACTCATATTGTGTGTGTAGTACAAAGTTAAAACAGAAATTAAAAAAATTAAATAAAGTCAATATTTTTTAGCATTTTATCAGCAGTAGTAACCATCTCTGATTATCAGGTGCATGCAGCGATTACATGATGTGGTAGTGGTCATGGTATTGGCTTAATTCGAAGATAATTATACCATTGGTATTCAAATATGATTAAAATACCACGATTTCCTAAATAAATTCGAACAATTTGCCAGCATTATTCTAGCGTTAGTCTATTCATGTTGGTCTAAAACACTTACGGCATAAAAATATCTTTCCAATAAAGTCAATACAATGGCTTTACCGAGATTTTTATTTTTTATATTTCATATTTTTCTACCTATCCCTAAATACGTATTTATGTCGAACATATAAACCTTAAATCTTTAATCATATATAAAATCTAAATTAGGTGTCACGCATCGCCTAGTAAAAGAACCTTACCTGATCTATCAGGATAGACTATTGGACACAAGTGCCTGTATAAACAATGAATCATCCATATTAGAACGAGAACAAAAGATAACAAGAGTAACAACAGAGTGGCGGGCAGACAACGTGAACGTTCCAAAATCTATTTAAATATTTTTAAAAAATGCCTTTTTACACAATGCGTGATTGATGACAATAAAATTTGAAACGTAATTAAAAATCAATGAAAACCAGCCATTATTAATTTGTTTGCCCGCTTTGAAAGTCACTTCCACATCGATTCAGGTTCCATTCGTGAATTTCAAACGCATATTTAGCGGTGAATAATAATCGTCCCACACAATTTTCCGGGAGGAGGGAGCGGAGTTCCGCGCGGCGGCAAATAAGTGGGACTCGGAGTCAAAGGAAAAAATCCAATTTCCGCGCCATTCTTTCTGACGTTTTCGCGCCATTTCTGCTGTCAGAGCTACACTTCCGGCGGGGCCGCACCGCGCGAAGGCGAATCTGAATAATTATGATTGTGTGTACACTGGAGCAAATAAAGCGCACACTTTTTTGACGAAACGTGGATTTTTAATAAAGAACCTTACCGCAAATCACCAGGCTTGACAGGAAACAAATTGCTAAGATTTTAATTTTAACATTTCTTTTCAAAATAGTATATTGTTGGTATTACGATATTTATTACATTCTCTATTAAAACTGCTTCATCACAAGGCATTAAGTAGTAAATTAACAATTTATTCCGGATGATAGAATACAGATGGACTCACGACAATTAATAATTTTTAATTTGCACCATTTTTTTCATAAAATTTTTGATATTTTATAATATTTTCGATTGCGTAAATTTTAAACCAATCACTTGTCCTGGGATACATATTTCATTATTAATCAAAGCTTAATACGTATGCAATTTTCAATTTTAAATATTAGAGTCTGTATAAAGCGCACATAGGGTGAGATTCTTACGAAAATGGTACTACATAATTTATCCAATTTTATTATTTTAAAGCTTTATCTGCTCCTGCGAACAATAATATTTTTTGAAAATTTTCATTCCATCATAAAAATATAAGTATTTGTCGCCTAGGGAAACCCTTCTTAAGAAAAATATCTTTAATTCACAAGCGAAAATCCACCTGCATCTTTCCTTACTGATACTATCGCTCTCATATTTTTATAATGAAATATAAAATAAATTAAATTTTAATAAATAGTATTATTAAGTTCTGCAGATTGCTATTTTAAATATGACAGCTGTTTCAGCTTGTAAGGCCACCATCAAACGGTTAATATTCCACGCATAATCGACTTATTTATAAGTTTTAAGTACCCCTTCCCTTACGGATAATTAGATGTTTCCGGTGAATCCCTATTTTAAAATTATTTTCATTGGTACTTATCATTAAAGATTCCCCAGTTTATAAAATGCTATGTTACGCTTAATTATCAAAGTTCACCGTTTTCTGTAAGTGATTTACTGAATTACTTTAAGAGTGCCTCTATTAAGTTGTTATTTTATTTACACTCATGAGATTATTACATTAAATATTATTTTAATTAAAGGCCTTGAATTAAGGATTCTCAAACATATTAACAAGTGGAGAGAAGATCATTTTTGTGGACTGTTGATTACAAGTTGTTCAAGTAAATTCATTGTAAAACTTTTTGTTTCTGTATGTAAATGCGTCAAAACCTTTACACCAACACAATATAGTTTATATTATTTTGTTCATAAGAAACAATTATAAAAATTGTCAATACAATTAAGACAAATCATACAATTAAAAAAACACATAACGACTTTAACACCTCAATAAATTCTTACCAGAAATACTATTATCTCAGTAAAACATCAAAAACATTACACTTTCGTAGAGCGACCCTCGTAGCTCAGTGGGCATGACACTGACTTCCCATACCGAGAGTTCCGGTTCAGTTCCCGGTGAGGTCACATTAAATACATACGTGATTAACTCAAACCTGTGTGTTTATGTGTTTTGTTTCAGTTATTGGGCCTCTAGGCCTGTTGAAGCGATAAAAAATAAGCGTTAAATTAAAAAAAATCTAAAAAACTAAAATTGTCTCCAAGCCGGTCAAATCTTTGTATATCTAAATGAGTTGATATATTTTATGTTTTTAAAACATTCACATGAATGAACGTTAACGATCTATTATTTCGAGCAGAAACATGGAGCAAAAACAATGCAGTCATGTCGAAGACATTAAGATATGCAAAACAAATATAATTGAATTAAATAAAATGAAACATTATTCCTCCTCTCATTCCAAACTCAGGAAAAGTCAAGCGAATATTTTTCTTAATTTTACTGAAATAAAAAAATTATAAAGCAATATTTTTCATCGGTGTGGCCTCTGCCTTACCCATCACGCTGTAGGCAAAGTACGTTCAGTATGGCTCGAGACAGATTTGTCTGGCGGGTAATTAGGAGCGAACCGGGTGTGATAGCCTGTCAGGGAAAAGTGCGATGATACGGTGTTCGCAAATGGGACAGAACGTACCACTGTGCACCGTCCGCTCCGCGTACCCCCTTACTCTTTTTTTCTTATAATTTTATATTAAATTGTGCTGTATTTGTGTTTTATTAATTAAATATTAATACATACATACTAAATAAAATAAATAATACTTTGTTTTAATCACAATTATACTGTACCTACTGTACATTTACGGTACATTTGAACATGTCTAATTTTTTTTATTATGTAGTCAGTATTTTTATTAATAAATAGAAAGTAATAAAGTATAAATATAATATGAGTAAAACATTTTTTTGATTGGTACAAATACAAATTAGTTTTTTGATTAGGAGAATTCATATTTTAAGATATTATATATTTATAATAAGTTAACAGTTTTAATCAGTATACTTTATTTTTAAATTAAATTTTAGTATTACGTACTGATATTTTATTTATTTAATATAAAATATAGTTTTTTATCTAGTCTATTAAAATTATAATAAATAAATAAATAATATTCGATGTACCTCTCTAAAAAGAGACGAACTCTTGTGCTTGGAGAGGGGTCATCTCTTTTTAAATTATTATTGCTTTTAAAAACTTGTACTTATCCAATGTACATCAACTTATATCAAGCAGCCATAATTATCGTCAATAATTTTAAACTTGTGCAGAAATATTTGTTTCTTATCCAAATAGCATCAAGTAAACTTCTATACCTATAAAACTCAATGTCTGTCTGTCTGTCTGTCTGTCAAATCGACACCGTTTGTTCGATTCGATTCAAATTTTGCATACTTATGCTTTAGGATCCGGCGGGTAACATAGGCAACATTTCCTCCCTATTCTCATACCCCTTCCCCTCCCCCTGGCATATGTTCGATGCAAATCTGTACCGTTTGACCGATCGGACTCAAAATTTGGAAACTTATTCTTTAGGACTCGGCGGGGAACATAGGCGATATTTCCCCGCTATTTTCTTACACCTTCCCTATCCCCTGACATGTTTTCGAGGCAAATCTGCACCGTTTACTGATCGGAAGATATTTTTGTGGACAAATATACTAAAAAATATTGTTGTAGAAAAAGCACAAAGTTTTGTGGTTTTATGTTAAATTTTAAAATGACAATAACAATAAATTATTTAAGTGCAATTTAAATGTCGAAAAATAAGTTGTTACATAAATAAATTACTACCGTAAGTGCTGGTATACAACGCTGCGTATCCAATCTTACATATTACGTAACAACTAAACCTACATCTCACATATTCAATAAAAATAAAAAACAAAATATATTTTCCCATCATTATTGATTAACTTTCAGCTAATAACATAATAATAATTAAGAGACTGACTCCGTCAGACTGCTTCCCGCTTTCCTCCCTGGGGTGTACCATCCCTCCATGCAAAATATTTATCCCGCGATCGTACGGTGCGGACACGCGAATGAACATAAATTTAAATATTTTTTTAGTTAATGTCAATCTGAATAAACATTTTTCAGATATAACATCATATAATATCATCGCTCTAAATGCGGCAATTCTACTTATTAACACAGCCATTTAACCAAAAGTGTGCTTCATCACTGAACACATTTGGATTGTGAAAATTGTACCTCCCTATTTCGCCATGTACAAATAGCCGTATGTTTAAAAATTAAAATATTAATGCCATAAAATTATCAGTCGAATAAAATTAATTTCATGGATATTAAAAATATTTTTTTGTATTAAATTTCAATTTAAAATTCTCCGTTTTAAAAAAAACGCCCTTTATTATTATTAAAATGCTGTTTTATGTAGACACTAAAATAAAATAAACAAAATTTTAATTTTTATATTGCTAAGCAATGATAATAAGTTTAATTTTTTCCAAAAAGATTTTTTCACCTACGGTTATAAAATTGTAAGCTTATAATGAAAAATATTTTTTGGGTGCCAGCCATCTCCCGATGGCCGATTGCACCACAATCCAACTTGTAGATTTTTTATTTATTTAAATTATAAGATATATATTGGTCTATGTTAACCAAAACGTACATAAGTATTTCAATTCAAAGCTTTGACCAGGTTATTTCTAATAGTCTGCTAATTTTGTTAACTATTAAGTTTAAATGATATTAGGTCCTTACATATGAAATTGGCGTTTTGCCGTACTGGCCAATTTGATCTCAAATATCTTCTCTTTGGTTAGGAATTCCAAATCCAAATTTATACAGCTATTTACTCATTCATGTATTTGTGTTTTGAAAATTATAATTCATTTGTTTTTTCCTCAATTGTTTTTTTCTTTGCGTCACTCAGTTTAGAAAATGAAAAACTTGAAATATCGCGTTATTTACGAATAGAGTTCCACCGTGGCACCAGTGCTGCAGAAACGGCTCGAAGGATTAATGATGTGTATGGCGACGGTGCCGCAAAAGAAAACACAGTGCGTTTTGGTTCCAACGTTTTCGTTCTGGAAATTTCGACCTGCAGAACAAGCCCCGTGGACGGACGGAGACCAAAGTTGATAATGAAGAATTGAAGGCTATTGTGGAAGCGGATCCATCGCAAACCACATCCGAGTTAGCTACAGGCTGCGGTGTTAGTGATAAAACTGTTTTAATCCACTTGAAGCAAATTGGTAAGGTGAAAAAGCTTGAAAGGTGGGTACCTCACGAATTGCGTGAAGCAAATCAACAAACGCGCGTTGACTGCTGCGTTGCATTACTCAACCGGCACAATAATGAAGGGATTTTAAATCGAATCATTACCTGTGATGAAAAGTGGATCCTGTACGATAATCGGAAGCGCTCATCGCAATGGCTGAACCCTGCCGAACCAGCCAAACCATGCCCCAAGCGAAAATTGACTCCAAAAAAGTTACTTGTGAGCGTGTGGTGGACTAGTGCTGGTGTCGTGCACTACAGCTTTCTTAAATCTGGCCAGACGATTACGGCAGATGTCTATTGTCAGCAACTGCAAACCATGATGGAAAAGCTAGCTGCTAAACAACCGAGGCTGGTTAATCGCTCTAGGCCACTGCTGCGTCATGATAACGCTAGACCACACACTGCACAACAGACGGCTACCAAATTAGAGGAGCTTCAATTGGAATGTCTAAGACATCCACCGTACTCTCCGGACCTTGCCCCAACAGATTACCATTTTTTTCGAAATTTGGATAACTTCTTGCAAAGGAAAAAATTCAACTCCGATGGGGCAGTCCAAACCGCCTTCAAAGATTTTATTGATTCCCGTCCGAATGGTTTTTTTAGTAAAGGGATCGATGAACTACCTATGAGATGGCAAAAGTGCATAGATAGCAATGGTACATACTTTGATTAAATAAATATATTATAATAAAAAAAAGTCGGCTTTATGTTCCTCCCATACTAAACGCCGATTTCATATGTAAGGACCTAATATTTAGATTTTAAAATACTTTTTAATACAATATTTACAATAAAACACATGACAATGTACAAAAAACTTTCGAGTAATTATATTAAATTAAATATTTTTAGATAACCCACAAAAAATCTTCAAGTGCAGTTTTAAATTGATCAATTTTATGTTTTTAACCAAAACAATTTATATTTTAAAAAAATATTTTTTCATAAATTTGCAAATACAAATCATTTTTTTGGGCTATCGGGCTATCGGCTTTCGGGAAGTTGACTTACACCAATTTAATTTTTTTTATATACATGTTATCAGGTGTTTAATGACCCTAATAGATAGTTCTGTATATATAAAATTAGAAGAACTAGAAGTTGTGATATTAAAGAACAATGTAAAAATATTTTAGGACAATTAAGGGAATATGTTGTGGAATACACTTTATGATTAGGATATTAGAAATAGACTAGTAGACCCGTCAAAAATAACAGTACTTTTATATACCGCTTCCTAAAGAATAAACAACTTTTATGAAAATATTTTTATATTTTTTTTATATTTCACTTGCCGGCAGTTAATGTACTATTTTAAACCCTGACGATCGTGCTGGGTGGAACATGAAATGGTTTACGTCTTTGTCAAGCCCAAGTTTATATTTATAGTATCGTTTTATCGATCCACGTAGAGGCGGCGCCGGCGGTAGCTACGTGCGTTAAGCGGGTGCTTCTGTTATGAACAGACAGATAGACAAACAGACAGACGGACGGACAGACGTAGAGTCAACGAAACTGTTATGTTTGATTAAATATCTATTACTTTTTTGAAATATAGGTGTGGATCAGTCCAAATATCTTCCACTTTTGTAATTTGTAATCTCGTCCGATTTGCAGTGAATTTTACACCGAATAACAAAAGGGCATGTTTATATCAAAATTGAATAAATAATTTGAAATGATGATTCATTCCATTTTGTCCCGAAACAACACCCTACTACCCCGAACGACACGAAAATTTGTCAGCAGATTCACACGTCGGTCACACCTCGCGCTGTCCGCCCGCCTGTCCGGGCCCTGTCCGTCCCCTGTCCGGCCCCTGTCCGTCCCCTGTCCGGCGGCCCGGCTGTCCGCGCGTCGGACTCCGGCCGCGTCCGCTCGACCGACGCGCGAATTATTCACAAAAATGTGCGGTGACAGGCGTCATTCCCCCGTTTTGCTGTGACGGGCTGAAAACACGAAATGACGCGGTCTATTGGAGGGAATCTTTTTTGGTTTATTTTATTGTGACACGTGTGTTTTCGGCACTGTCACTTCGGGAGGGCCGCTGCAGGGTTTGAGGATCGCGGCTTTTCCGGTATTTATCTTCTTAGGGGCGCAGATATTCAAATATATTTCCTACGATTATACAAGTATTTTGCAAAGCTAGAAATTGAAATATGAATTCGTACTTTATTATAAAATTACTAGTTGTTCGTTCTCGGCGTCGCACGGGTCAAGAATTAAGTTAAAAATAAGGATGTGGAAGTAAACATAAATTTCAGTATTTGGTTAGGCCTCTAATATAAAAAATATTTCCATTTAATCTAGGCTGGGATGGATGGGATGCTCAGGGAAAAATGTAACCTATGTTTTCCGCCGGTTCTTAAAGAATAAGTATGCCACATTTGAGTCAGATCAGTTGAAAGGTACAGATTTTGCATGAAAATGATATCAGGAGTAGGGGTAAAATCTTAAAGAATAAGTGTGCAAAATTTGGGTCAGATCGGTCAAATGGTCCAGATTTATAGGTGTAGATAACAGGCAGACAGATAGACATTGAATTGTAAATGTATAAATACAAACATGCGCGTATTTGAGTGCATTACTGCGATTACTTTTCGAGTTTTGGGAACACAAACATACGCAGGCTGAATTTTTATATATAAGATATTCTGCCTAAATTCTCCACCTAATTCCACTCCATCCAGCTGACAGTACTTCACTATCCATCCCTACCTATAATACAGAGAGTATGCCGGCCATGTACGCTCGGGTATATCCGACGGGTCTACCCGTCACGGGTGCCTGGCGGGCAAATCTGTGTGTGTGATGAGAAAAGGCACATGTGTCTGCCCGTACAGTAGCCGGCAAACATCTTGATAATTTTCGGACTAGTGGGGGGGAGTTTGCGCCATTACCATTACCATTCCACCAACGAGACCCAAAATTTGTCTTCTGCGTATTCCCCCACTACGCCAAAAATTTTCAAGAAGCTTGCCGGCAACTGTATCCGTCCTCAAAACCAAGGGATCGGACACGGGGAACGCAAATCCGAGCAACAACCCCACGTGCGTGCACGTGCACGGAAATAGATCTGTCAGATATCACCTCACTTGTGCTCTATTTATTTTAATTAACTTGAAAAATGTCATTTAGCGATAACAAACCGTTTTGGACAGTTTTAATAAAGCTTTATAAATCTTTACCATGTTAATGGGAGATTAAAAATAATAAATTATACGTAAGTAAAGATTTTATACATGGATCCATGCATTAAATATTTGAGAAGATTCATGATATGGCTATGTGAATACATAGAAGGCTTTTTCTAATTGTAGGAGACATAGCAGACAAAAATTTTAGATGGACACACTAATTAATAATAACTTAAATAACACTGATGCCCGAGTTCAGTCTGCGTGTGTGGTAAGGTCCAGGGCATATGTGGCCTGGCATTGTGTATACCCCGCCGTCAGTAGTTCGTATACCCCGTTTGTGCAAAATTTTAGCTCGATTGGACATTGAAAAGCGAGTGAAATATCGATTTTAAAATTCCGTCCAGATGAACAGACAAAAAGGTGATGCTAATATAAGCGTGATAAAATATCGTGAGATTGTATCTTTTTACTGGCATTCCATGTTCAAAAAGTTAGTTAAACAATAATAAACTAAAATCTCTCCAAAAATAGGAAACAGAACGTCGCCAACCACACTGTACGTGCGAGCTGATTGGCCATTCAAACATTCATGAAATCGCGTGACGGCCGCGTTCCGTTCGGATTATGAATGATAATTTTACATTTTTTAAATGTCGCCTGTCAAAAATGCGGAGGGAATTTGTTTTCATTACATATCTGTGATGACACGTGATAGATGTTGAGTCGTTCTTTGAATATTCCAATGTAGTTTTGACATATTTTTGGTATACATACTCGTATAGCAAATGTTGTGCCCAATAATAAAATTCCCGCGGGTAGATACTGCATAATTCAATCGAATCATTCCATATAAACAATTGTGTAACCTATTTATTTTATTACTAGCTAAAATCCGTCAAAAATGACGTACTTTTGGTAAAAAAGGCTGTAAAAACGGCGCTATCTGAGTAGCGTAGCGTCTTAATAACGTAAGTGATGGATATTATTAAATTGAGAATTATTTTTATTTTGCATTTTGCTTCATAAACCTCAATATTATATTATACCTCATTATTATTTGATGTATCATTACCAACGGTGACATCTTTATAGTTTATGAGAATGACAAAATTTCGATCACCAGATGGCGGTAGTAAAAATACAAGTCAGATATGGAACAAGGTGTGAAAATTAAATATATATACATACAACTTCCAAAAAATTGATAAATATGGTCGTCTCTCATCGGTGAAATTGATGAACCTTACATTGTGTAAAGTGATTACTTAAGCCAGCCTTACGATAGGTTGTAAACCCTATGAACACCAATAAAAAGACTTCTATAAGATATCTTCTTCAAAAACTGTAAGATGCCATACTCAGAGCGAAGGACCATTAAAGAAGAAAGAAGAAGAAAATACTCAATATTTAAAAAGTTATTGTTTTTGACTCGCTTACTTTATTTTATTTGATATTTATATCATTCAACTTCATCTTTAAAGAAAACCTTAAAAAATGTGCGTAACTCTCTTTTTGATGGAGTAAATAGGATTAAAAACCTATACAAGTATTTGGTTTAGTCTCTCTTAGCTCCGAATTCCGAGTCAAAACTTAGATGATTTTAAAAAAAAATTAAATATTTTCTACTGAAAATTACGCTTTTAAGGCATACCTCAACCTTTAAATCATTTAAGTATTGACTCTGAATTCGGGGCTTAGACTGTCATTGATGTATCTCTAAAATAGTTTCTTGGCATTTATTTGTTGAAGTATTTCCCACGAGTTTTGCTCAAAGTGCATGCTTATGTTATAGAAAATAATAATCGACGTTTTCCTACGTGTTGTACTATATATTAAAATCATTTTAATATATAACTTATTGAAAACAAAATTACGTAAATAATGTTTACGGAATTTTTAAATAAAGAATGATAAATGCACAGTTTTTACGATTAATAAACTTAACTTCTTAAATAAAACTACCATCATTTTTGACGGGTTACCGCTAGTACCTACCTCTTAGTAATATTGGCGTTTATTTCGAATACTGTCGCTGTCACGTGGTAGAGTTCGCTGAGCTTGAAACCAAAGTATTCTATATCTGTGCGAGAGTTTTATATTTTTTATAAATTTGTTAATTTAAACTTTTTTCTGCTATCTACAGTTCGAATTTCTCAATTATGGAAAATATATTCTGTAAAATATTGTATAATATTTTAATTGGAGTATTCCAAGTTTTCACAAAAGGATTTGACGTTGTAGGCTTTCTATCAAGATCATCAATGATCTGCTGATAATCTAAGTATTAAATATAATGCACCACTAAAACCCTTGGACATGTAAATGGATGACTTATTAGATTACCTGCCCCCACTTCATGTTTAGGTACATCCTTTTACTAAGCCGCCATCTATGTTTTACATCCTTATACTAATCTATGTTTGAAGTTTGTCTCGGGGTGGAGCATAAGGCACGATACATTGTCATGGACCTCAATTTCTTATAAACCAATTTCTAAAATATTTTAATCAAATATATGAAAAACTATGATTTGTCGTTTTTCTACCCTATATACCTCCTATCAAAACGACTCCAAATAATTTTATAAAAATTCTAGCATAATTCAATTTTTCAAGCCGCAAAAATATTTTAACACTATGAGGCTTAATAAAATTGATATTCGATATTATCTCGTTAAGGCGAGAAGTGAAAAATATTACTTTTGAAAAACGAAATAGGCGTCGCCTTCGCCGGAAGCTCTCTGTAATTTGATCCACATTTCCAGGCATTCTCTTTTAATAAAACATTAAAATGTCACCGTGAATTTCAGTACAAAACTCATCCACTTCTGAGTTTTATTTTATTAAGATCAAAACTGTATAGCTGCCATTTTTCTTTTCTTAAATGCTACAATACATTATGCTCTCCTTCAGTGAAGCCAAACTTTTTAAAAGGTATGTACACATTATATTATATTATCGCGTATCTACGACATTCTCTGGTCGGTTCCAGGACAAAACGTCCACATAAAAATGCACACGCGACAAAAGACTAACAGAACATTCTATCCAACGATATTATGTCTGGAAACACATTTTCTATTTTTTTATGAAAGAAAAGATATTGCATATGTGGGGTATAAAAGCAATATTAAAAAACTTAATGCACTCATTAAGGATAACTATTTTATGATGCACTGAGTTCGATATTTTATAGGAAACATAGCCTATAAACTTATAGAAAACATGATTTTAGAAGGGATAGATAGGTACCTACATAAAATCTAGATTACATTTTTAATTAGTAATTCTTGGTGACTGCATTTAAAACATTTATTTAATTGTTTGGATATTTTGCGCATTTTCTTTTATACCCTACATATATTGTAAACATACGTTCACTTTCGCGAATTATAACAAACACACATGTTAGGTTAGGTTAGTTTTGTTACGGTTAGGGTAAGTTTGGTTAGGCTTAACAAAAGTATAGTGAATGCCTTCTTATAGCACCAACAATTTAGATAGATCGGTTATATAAGATCCTGGCCCCTTCGCTTCTTAGGGCAGTTACAAATACTGCTATTTGGCTAACTGAGAGAAATCTATCAAAAACCCGGGCTGCTCAGGTGAGATACCTAAAAGGAGTTGCGGAGGTGACGTTAGGGAATCAAATCAGAGTTTATATCTTATATGGATAGGATCTTGGGATGAACCTACATGCATGTTTCAAACAGAAAAATCTCAGTTAAGTTGACTTGCACACATCCTCTGCATGGAAAAGGAAAAACAGCCTAAACAGATTCAGTGCCGATGAAAGAAGTCCAGTGGGAAGATCCACGGAAAAGCTATATGGAAATACCGTAACGAAGGAATATTAGTAGCCGCAGTTTATCGATACAGTACAGGACAGAGATTGGTCCCCAATCAGAATAAATAGCAGGAACATTACAGTGGTAACAAGAAGCACGACTTTTATTTAACCGTATATTTGGGAAAAAATTATCGAAATTAAATATTTATCTGGCAGAGTATTATGAAATATTAAAATTTGAATAAAATTTTAATTCAGAATATTTTGAGTATATTCAAAATATTCAGAACAGTACTGGATTTTTGTCACAGGGACATCATTAATCAATCAATGTATATAATAGATGTCTCACAGAGACGAAACTGTATTTTTGTGGGAAAGTAGGTATAGAACTTTGGGTGTACATAGGGCTTACGACCTATCTTACGGCTGACTTAAGTGATCACTTAAGCCAGCCGATCGATAATTTTTCCCAAATATACGGTTAAATAAAAGTCATGCTTCTTGTTCCCACTGCACGCCCCTGATAAATAGGTTGAAGAAAATTTACACCTACAGATTTAGTAGGATTTACTAGTCGACTGCATTTAGCAATACCTCACTTGAGCTGCTACCTTCTTCTTTTCCCTGGTCCATCCCAAATCACTGTTATCTTTGACTGTTGGGGTCAGCTCTCCTCGTCATTGGGCATTGGGCTTTTTTCATTTTCAAATCGAGAAAAATTATTTAAAGGTACACATTGTGGTGACCCTGGTAGATAGTAAGGCATCGGGGCCTTGATACATTTTATAATAATTTAGTATAGCTCCTGATCCGGCACCAGAGTTAGACAACCCATGGGGTGTGTGTTGAATATATAAGGCGAAGCAAATCTATAACACAAATCTTTCATTGCAACTCAATGTAAATCATATTCTTATCACGGCTAACGATGTAAGATGACCCTAATGTGGGTCCTACTAAATAATGAAGGTTAGTAAGTAGCAAAACGTCGCGTTCAAAATACAATATATTGGATTATTAAATATTTCATTATTCTTATATGTGAGCGCGCGCGATCGAGCGGCAGGATGCAACCGGTCGACTTCAACTATATGATGTAGCGATACAGTTGTTAAAAATTTAATATTCTATACAGAAATACTACTACGACTAAAATTCAATTCTTCATATGAAATAATGTTCTATACTATATGAAATTACTCTATACAATAAATTAACTGAAAATACGTATTAACTGAAAATAATTATTCTGTGAAAATTGTGCTTTTGAATGCAAAATTAACTAAAAATATTAACTAAAATATTTCGAACATCTTGGGTTCGCATACGAAATTGATAATACCTAATGCCCTTTGCATTTACTAAGTGTATTACCTAAATAACCACAGCTATACCATCCTGTCCGTCAGGGACGAAACATAAAACACAGTTATACTTCTAAAAGTGCTACTTCTTACGCGACAAAAATACCTATTACAGTCGGGCTATGAATATGAACTATTTCTGCCTCATAATGGCGCTTGGCACCAATACTAAAACCCTTAATAGAAATAATAAATGTGAATAAATCTCTAAAAATATAATATATACTATTCGTAATACGTCGTTGAATTGGCACATGATTCGTCTAATGGATGAAGGACCCCGTTGTGTATCGTAATAACTTCAAATTCTTTTATAGGAGCAGTGTGGAAACGATTGCATAATAATACGTAATACCTAACGAGTCTAATAATCTATACATTTATGTTATAATAAAATACGTTCACCAGAAAGAATTCCGTGGGGAAATAATACATATATTTGCTATCTACGAAATACGAAATTTTTGAAGCGAAACTTCTTTATAAATAAGTAGATAAGATCTAGGGGATGGTTTGTTCGAAAGGATTCTGCAACAGTCCGTGAGTTTATATGAAATAATAGTTTCTTTGAATGCTAAATATTGGTTTTTTAAACCCTCAGCTTCTCTGCCGAGGGGGGTTTAGGCCCCGCGCCCGCCTAGACCCGGTGACCAACTTCCTAAGTGACTAAATGGCCCCCCTTGCTCCTCCGGAACTTACTGCATCCCGAGACTCTATCACTCCTTTACGAGATGTGATCCTGTGACGCCCCTCTTTTAGGCTTATAATTGAGATAGCCGTACTCTTTTGGTACGCGTTTCTGATGATGTGTGTTGTCTTGAGGCGCCTTTCTTTTAGGCCGGTGTTTGAAGAATCATGTACTCTTTTGGTACGAATTGATGACGACATTAGCCTCCTTTGCGGGCATAGTCAGCGATGTTACAAATTATTGTGCAATCTCATTATGCCTTTTCCGAGCGGCGTCCCACGATTCTGCATCTTGCAACATTTACTTTGGTCAAATGTTAGAGTGTTAGTAACATATTTATAATATCCCAGCTATTCCATATGAGTGAATGATTTTTATACTTATTCTGGCCCTGTCTTTCTTACAGAGAACGAAATAAAAGTTAACGTTTTCTATCAAGGTTTTACAGCATTCAGGCATGAAAATCCTTCCAAAGACAAAGGGAACCTTTTGTGGGTTATGTGGCCCTGCGCCTGGTGAGGAAAGAGGTCGGTTTATTGACGACCCCGAGCAACAAGGAGGGCCCCGCCTTTAAGGGACCTTGCAGGGGCTTGTGCGGGTTCCACGCCCAAGTGCCGGCAAGCATCTACACCCCAACCAGCTAGGCCATCACAAACCAGATATCCCCAATCTTTAGTTAGATCTCCCCATTCTGTCCTTTACTCGTCGTTCTGAAGCTACTTGTTAAGCCAGATGTACCGAGGTACTCATCGTGAAGAGTTAGCTGAAGACCGGATTGCGCAATACTTATGCAATACATTTATTATAATGCTACTAAGCATTTTTTATAGAATTCCGTGTATTCATTTGTTAGTACAAATAGTATGAAAATCCCTTTGCATTAAAATATTTTTGTTTGGAAGAAATTTCTCGTACGCTTTGGATTTATATCTGGTTACGCAATACATAACGCGTCGACAATTATTATCAATCTATTAAGCACTGCCTATAGAGCTCCGTAAAATCAATTGTTAATACAAATGGTATGAAAATCCCCATGCATCAAAATATATTCGTTTGGGAGATATTCCCGTACGAATTGAACCAATATCACACAAGAAATCGTGATATTATTCACACATAATTGCTCCAATCTTAAATCTTCCCAAAATAAATACATTTTGCTAGTGAAAATAATTAACCGTAAAAGATAATATAAATGTGTTCCTTAGCAGTGGCGGTATGATCCTCTCCGGCACTGATGAAGTGGTAGATTCCTCCACATGTCCGGATAGCAACTTCCTCCGCAAATGATGTTCTGGAACTGAGGGCTCTGTCGGTAGTCTCTCGGGCAGCGCTTCCGCTCGCAAGTGCTGGTCTCGAACTGAAGGGGCTGAGTACAGAGCATCCGCTTCTTTTATACTCGAGATTGCGACATATCTCTGAAATCCACGCTAGTGCAGTGACTCATCCTACGCGCGATGACCTCACCGCCGACGCCCGCCATTGGCTGGATTCAGTCATCAAGATGGTCGCTATTGGCTCAACCCGTCGAAAGCAAAGCACGCCTGTGATTGGTCGTTAAAACAATAGTAAAGCACTCGCTACACGCGAGACTTGCTGTTCCGATTCATAAATAATAAAGGCTTGTTCGCACCTACTCACAAGGTCGAGTCTATTAGGATTGGCAAACAATATTAATTTAACACAGAATTATATCTATGGTATAATAAAGATCTAAGAAATATTACTTGTATAGCTGAATATTCAACATTTTTTTAACCTCTTGTAATACATAGAATCTTGAGAAGAAATATATCAGGCTTTTACTTTTAAACGAGTCAAAATAGAAGAAATATATTTTTGATATCTATACTTGGCTTTTTTTAAATATTATTATTTTAAGATTTTCTAAATTTATTAAATCTATCTCTATGTCGACCATCACAATATTAATTTTATAAGGTCAAAAAAGCTATTTGTGATCCGCGTTTTAAACATCCCTGATCACGTAAAATTAATATATAATTTTTATATTTACGACCCTCTCTTGTAGGGCTCCTGGAATGAGCCGTATTTATCGGGGTGTATTCCTTAACGCTAGCCGTAAAAATGATAAAGTGGTGTATCATGTTGCAGCCTCTCCGATAAATGCTAAATGGACCCAGAATTGAGTAGGTACCATTCCGCTTATAATATATAACATGACAATAATTTAAAAACTCATTTCAGATATGATCGGTGACAAATTTAATTCGATAAAAAAAATTTTACTTGATGAAAGATAAAATCAATAGTTTTGTTTGGGTGCAAAATACGACCAAATCAGAAAATATTGAGTATGTTCAAAATTTTCAAGAACACAATACTAGAACACCCAAAAAAAGTTTCCATACCTATTTTCGCATCTAAAATATATCTAGCTTAATGATGATTCTTCTGGGGATAAAATTCAAAAAAGTATTCTAAGCTTGAAAAATTTTAACATACTCAAAATATTCTGATATTTTAATCCTTCCCTAAAGTAAAAGAGAAGATCAAGGGACAAATCATGTACGTTTAAAGTTAACTTTTTGTATTAAGAATTGTATCGTAAAAAACTTCTTCTAAAAAATGTTCGAGATTGGCATTAATGGAAAAGCTCTAGACCTATTTCGAAATTATCATAAAAAAAAGAACGAAAAATTAAATAAAAAAATTGGTATTCCTCAAGGGAGTGTCCTAGGATCTGTACTTTTCCTGATATATATTAACGAACTCTGTAACTTGATTCAGGATGAGGTTATTGCGTTTGCTGATGACACGGTTATTCTATTCAATGATAAATCCTGGGATAAACTATTTAAAAAAGCTAACCAAAGTATAAAAACCTGGCTGTATGTTAACTAACTAACTTTAAATATTTAAAGAAGTAAATATTTGAACTTCTCAATAACAAAAGTGAGACAACTGGTTTTCCCACAACTGGCGATCCCTAATTGTAACAACTTTAACCAATGCAAGTGTGAGGAAATCATGTGCAGCGACAAAATGAAATATTAAGGCATTTGGATCGATCACAACCTAAGATGGGATCCACACATAAAAGAACTTGCTGCTCGTGTTAGAAAATTAATTTATATTTTCAAAAATTTACGCAACATTCTGAATGAAGAGACAATAAAAATGGTTTACTACGCTTTCTGCTAATCCATACTTGGATATGGAATAATTGGCTGAGGGAATGCCATAAGAAATATTTTAGATCCTCTTACAAAGCTCAGAATTCCATAATAAGAGTTATGTCAAGAAAACCATATTAACACCCAACAAAGAAATTTTTTGAAGCACTTACCTTTCCTAATATATAATAACTTTACGATAGAACTGTAATTATTTTTATCGCAGTGATACTGCAACACATCATCTTGCAACACACCACTACATCACGAGAACCATTTCACAACATAAAATACAAGTTTCTCATATGAAGACTTCATTTGGACAAAGAACTTCCTGTATTATTATTATTATATTATTATCACCGAAACTTTTCAACCTCCTAAGACAACACAAATTCCATCACAAAGTCTCTTCAAAAAAAATTAGATGAATGGATGAGACAACATGAGAAAGAGTTTTTACGGTGCCAAATAACAAGTTGGTCTGAAATCAATTTATATTGTAACTTTATTTCTTATTCCTAACTTTTAGTTTTTTCCAACACTCCATATCCTTTTTAATTTTATCATTTATTAATTTATGCTTTATATGTTTTTATATTATATTGTCTTTTATAATTCCTATCTTGCATTATTTTTTTCCTTTTTTCTTCCTTATAAACTACAGAAAATACTTTAAAATGTGTGGCGGTTAACCTAGAATAGGCTTAGCCTAAATGGTAAATCGCCAAATTAAATTCTGAATATATTTTGTGTGAACAAATAAAAAAAATAAAAAATAAAAATTCTTAATCTAGCTGTAACCCGTCAAAAATGACGGTACTTTTACATGTCGGTTCTTAAGGAATAAGTATTTATTTATTTCTATAAAAAAAGAAAAAAATCTTACTATAAAGATGTTACGTACGTTACACGAAGTTATGGGGACAGACAGACAGATAGACGGGGACGGACGGACAGATAAGGAAATTATTAGGTCCTTACATATGAAATTGACGTTTTACCGTACTGGCAAATTTGATCTCAAATATCTTCTCTTTGGTTAGGAATTCCAAATCCAAATTTTTACAGCTATTTACTCATGTATTTGTGTTTTGAAAATTATAATTCATTTGTTTTTTCCTCAATTGTTTTTTTCTTTGCGAGACTCAGTTTACAAAATGAAAAACTTGAAATATCGCGTTATTTACGAGTACGAGTTCCACCGTGGCACCAGTGCTGCAGAAACGGCTCGAAGGATTAATGATGTGTATGGCGACGGTGCCGCAAAAGAAAACACAGTGCGTTTTTGGTTCCAACGTTTTCGTTCTGGAAATTTCGACCTGCAGAACAAGCCCCGTGGACGGCCGGAGACCAAAGTTGATAATGAAGAATTGAAGGCTATTGTGGAAGCGGAATCCATCGCAAACCACATCCGAGTTAGCTACAGGCTGCGGTGTTAGTGATAAAACTGTTTTAATCCACTTGAAGCAAATTGGTAAGGTGAAAAAGCTTGAAAGGTGGGTACCTCACGAATTGGTGCGCAAATCAACAAAGCTCGTTCTTGTGAGCGTTTGGTAGACTAGTGCTGGTGTCGTTCACTACAGCTTTCTTAAATCTAGCCAGACGATTACGGCAGATGTCTATTGTCAGCAACTGCAAACCATGATGAAAAAGCTAGCTGCTAAACAACCGAGGCTCGTTAATCGCTCTAGGCCACTGCTGCTTCATGATAACGCTAGACCACACACTGCACAACAGACGGCTACCAAATTAGAGGAGCTTCAATTGGAATGTCTAAGACATCCACCATACTCTCCGGACCTTGCCCCAACAGATTACCATTTTTTTCGAAAATTGGATAACTTCTTGCAAAGGAAAAAATTCAACTCCGATGCGGCAGTCCAAACCGCCTTCAAAGATTTTATTGATTCCCGTCCGAATGGTTTTTTTAGTAAAGGGATCGATGAACTACCTATGAGATGGCAAAAGTGCATAGATAGCAATGGTACATACTTTGATTAAATAAATATATTATAATAAAAAAAAATCGACTTTATGTTCCTCCCATACTAAACGTCAATTTCATATGTAAGGACCTAATATTATAATTGATATGATGTCATTAGTTCTTATCGAATGTAAAACAATAATTTTAAGCTAATAAAATCACATTTAAAGAAGAAACACAAATGATCTTCACAGGTAAATTAAAAAAGCGTTTTTATTTACACTTCACTTTATATTAACGCGTAGTCCATTTTTCGAATGGTCGACCTGTAAAGAGAGTACAGTGCATCCCGACATACTATCCTCCCCCACCCTCCGTGCTTACCTTCCTTCAAATGAAAATTTTAAAGTGGTGACGAATAAAGGAGAGCCAAGCGCGGAATAAAATGAAATTCAAACCAAAAGTGAAGTGATAAGAAGCATCGGAGAGGGGTTTTATGTTACACCCTGTGCTATCTAAATTCGGTAAGCGTCTCGCAAAAATACAGCTGCCTCGTTCTGGCGTGTTTCACGGTACGATCGGAGGAGAGAATCGGTGTATTTCGGAGAATGTGGCCGTTGTCAGCGCTTTTACAGGTGATCCCACGGGAAACACAAGGCGCTGAATAAATGGGGATAAAAAATAACACCCCCCGTGCACTTCGACATTACAGGCATTATGTGTCTGATACACTGGCTTAGAATAATCCTACTTGAAATGTCAATGTTGTAAGAAACATCAAAGGGTACTATTCTAGTGAAGTCAATATTGTAACGCACACATAGAGGTTCATTCATAACGAAGCCTTAAAATCAATTAAATGTTCTTTAAAATAATTATTTTTGACTTCAAAATTTAATATCTTTCAGGCATATTTCATGTTTCTAGGGAATTTTATTAATATTCTATACCCGGATTAGTTAGCCACACACAACAGTCACCACTTTTTGACAAAATACATTATGTACGCTATTTAAATTCCCGACCTAATGCATAAATATTGATAATAAATCGATAAATATATTAGTATACAGGTTTATTTGGAAAACATTAATAACCTCGCAGGACTATATTCCTGTCTTGATTACGAGTCGAAAATTTTCCAGCAGGCATGATCTAATATCAATATTTATGGAGTAATGCAAATCAATGTTTGCATTTTTTTTCAATATTTCTGATTTTTTTTGTTTGTTTGTTATCATGTTTGACTATCATTACACTAACTTGTATCGATTACGAAAAATTCATTCGTTTCAATACAAGTTAAATAAATAAATAACATTTGGAGAAATTCAGTTGGATTGTTTTCCAGCTGGAATTGGAAGGTTTTATTTGACTTGTATTAAAGGGAATGAATTTTTCATATTCGATATAACTTACTGTAATCATATTTAACGAATCTAACGTTTCACAAAAAATAAGTCAAAAATATTAAAAAAAATACTTTTATAAATAACTTTTATACGCGTCACATTTTTGGCCATGACTGCTTTTAGGGATCTCCATGGAAGTCTAGTGTTTGGACTGGAGGAAGCGAGAGGTTATAGCTAGTAAGCTGTTTTCTCGATATAGTACGTAATTTTTTCTCGAAATGAAATACATTTCTGTGGCAATAATTGAAGCTAGGCCACACGAGAGCGGCACTCCCGTAATTCATTAAATCACTCCACTTTAATAACAATCCCAACCCCCTTAGACAATGAGAAATCGCCTAATATCAACGCAGATGAGACTTTTACGACTCGACATTTTTCAAACCGCGCTTTTGCATACGGTGATCATAAATAACCAAAACGAGAGCAAGAGGTGATCAGTTTAACCCCCGCTCCCCACCGCCGGGCGGGCTGCGCCCCACGGGGTGAAATATACCCGCCGGGGTGAACTTTGATGTTAATTATTCCATTTAGTTTACTGCCGCGCAACCACTCGTCGCCTCTCCAAAGTGGTGCAAGCAAAAAATACAGCCTTCCTCAAACATTTCAATTATACTTACAACATTATTTTACGTGCGGCGTATTTTTAATAGTATTATGTTTTATAATATATAAGTAGCTATTTTTCAGCGTGTGAAGTAAGTTCATTGAAGAATAACTTTTACGTTAACATATATTTTAGAAAAAATATTTATGTTTCAGAATATTATGATAAATTAAAATATGAATAATCCAATATAATCCAAATGTTGCTTCACTCAATACGGATTACAGAATTGTGTTGTTGATGGAAGGAAAGCGCCCATGCTCTTTTTTTCCAAATGAGAAAAACATTTTTTTTTACTTTTAATGCCTTTAATGTTTTTTTGTTAATTTTTTTCATGTAATATAATTTTCTAATTTGTAGTCTTAATATTACCCAGCATACATAACTTTGGTATGATACTGGCGCCATCCTTTGTTGAGCTCATTAACTAATATCCTGTATAAAACTCTGAATCTGATGAATGATTCATAAATTGTCATCGAGAATACGCTGTGTGCAAAATTTCAGCTGGATTGGAAGATGTAAAGTGGGTGAAATATCGATTAAAAGATTTCATCCAGACAGACAAACAGGTGAAGCTAATATAAACATGGTAAAATATAAAATATTGTAAAATTGTCATGCTGCAATGTTCTTACTGTATGCCCCTACTATTTTAAAAAGTAGTAGACATGGCAGGCGCATGCAGTCAGTATATTTAAGCCCTAGTGTTACGTAAAAATATATATTGTAAAAAAATAATTATATGACAAATACTATGCAAGGTGTAACAGAGGTATTCCACAATACTTTACAAGAGGATTCCTGCCTAAGTTATTCGTTGAAAACGTTAAAACGTCAATACAAATATCAGCAGTTCAAAAATTGCATTTTAAAAATAATATATTTCTTATACCCTATAAAACGTTGGACAATGATTAAAGTAGTTTACCATTCATTTCTTCGCAGGGATAGGTGAGAGGATAGAATACCACACTTATAGTTCTAGCATTATTTGTAATAGTCCTTCAATATTTGGTTTATGTCAGGTTTTTCAGGGGATGCCCTCTGTTCCTCTTGCCTTCCATAGCTCGCCGCATATACTGTGTCCCGTATCCAGTAGCAAAAACTTCGGAGAGTCTTCTTCATTCAATTTTAAATATATAAAATATTTTTTACACTTTACCGATAAGCGACCTCAAAGTATGCATTTTTTTCAATGTTTCTGACTTATTTTCTGTAAAATATATTATTGAGTATTGCTACAGTAACACACATGTAATATTATTAATTCATTATCTTTAATGCAAATCAAATAAACCGGCCGCCGAAGAAACATTGTTATCGGCGACTACAACCGCTCTACTAAGCGTTATGAAGTAAAAGAAGAATACTAGGCTTTCTTCAGCCTACGTCAATTCACTGTTAAATATTGGTCTTTCTTCACAACCATCACTCCTCTTCATCTTCTGTCCTCCCATTCCACCGGCTTTTCGCAAAAAATTTTATGTCATCAGTCTAACCAGAGATTTTTCATTATTCCGCGGGATTTTATTATTTTTTTAGGAAGATATTTTAAAATTAAGCTTATTATTGCTTATGGATTATGAACTAAACACCTTCTAAAAAACACAGACAACTAAATCCTTGTTCAAAACTACTGAGATAAAGATATTAAGACCCATTGCAGGCAAGACCCTCAGAGACAGAATACCCAATGCGGAAATCTGCAGAACCTGCGACGTACAAGACATTCTACAATGGAGCAGGCAGAGAAGACGTTTCAGGAGGGATCATGTCGAGACAAGAATTCCCAGAGCAAGGATGCGCGAGGTGCCAACACCAGGGAGACCACCAAAAAGATGGAGAGAGAGCTGGAGGTCCTCATCGCAAGACCAGGACTGACATCTGTCAACACAGATCATAGATCTACCAAAATAAGAATAAGAAGAAGATTGCTTATATTCGTTAATTGATCACATTTTTATTTTTTTTCATTGTTTAATATATGTTTCTTTTTCAATTGATTCAGAAACATTAGAACGTCAATAAACATCATTTATACAACTAATCAATTCATTTCATAATAACATAAAGTTTACTTTAGATATAGAAAATATTGACACTTAATTTTTTAGATTTAACACTTTTTAAAAATAATAATAAAATTGACTTTACACTTTATAGAAAGCCAACTTTTACAGACGCTATAATACATAGTTACATCTAATCACCCTCTATCACATAAACACTCGGGTTTTCATTCAATGATATACTGTCTTGTCAATGTACCTCTGTCTCACTCTAATTTTCAAATTGAATTAAATACAGTAAAACAAATCGCATTTAATAAAGTATACAATACAGAATTAATTGGTAAAATTTTAAAAAATAATTTAAAGAAAAATATAACTAACCAATTTTTATACAATTCACTGATAAATATAAATAATAATAACGATTATTGGCGAAGAATTTTATATATTAATACGTTTTCAAATCAAATTTCAAAATATCTATCAAAAAATATTAGACCTGCATTTTATACAAATAATAATATAGGGAAATTCCTTATAAATTCTAAAGATAAAGATAATATATTTAACAATCCAGGTGTTTGTAAACTGTCGTGTAAACATCGTACAGCGTTTTATATTGGAAAAACCGGTCGGAATTTCAATGTAAGAGTTAAAGAGCATTTGAGATGTCTGAATAATCATGGTTTTTCTGAATTTTCAAATCATTTATTAGAAAATGATCACGGTTTTAATAAAAATTAAGGACTTTCAATTTTACACATAAATAATTTTGGTGTGAAATTGAATAATTTAGAATCATTAGAAATTATTAAAGCTTGTAATAGTAAATAAAATATTACAAATAATCAATTACATTTAACTACTAGCCCAATTCTAAGCTAAGATCAGCTTTACATTCATTCCAAATCTCTCCATTTTTTACTCATCATAAATGACTTTTCCCCACATACGTCTAAGAGACTTCATTTCCACTCCGGTTTACTTTTGTTCCTCTTCTACCAGCTCCAGGCTTCGCTTCGGTACATCAGTGTTGGTACCAGAATCGCTAGTCTTGCCTGAATTGAGAAGATGAGAAATATTTGTGTCATCAAAAGAATTTGTGGCTTTCTTACCTTTTTTTCCGACTTCCGGGAATTCTACATCATTAAATGTATGTATTGTTAATTCTAAGAAACTAACAAAATTAATAGTATCCACTAGGGATGTTACGCAGCTTCGATACCGATTCTGAAAGGTCGGAACTTCCGATTGATTTTGCACCTCCGGTTCCGATAAATTGAAATCGGAAGTTATAATCGGAGGTCGCATAGCGGACGGAGCTGCGAAGCTTTTGCATATTAAATTCAATTTGCTTTTTTTGGTTTCAGTTAGGTAATTTGATTTAATTTACTAGTTGTACTATTTAAGATTTAAGAAAATTCAATTATTTTTATTTTCAACACCAAGGTAGGTGTATTGTTTTTTAAGCCAATATAAATGAAACTGGTAAATAATAATGTTTATAAGACCTGCCCTTAACATATTTATCTTCTGCTTCTGTCTCCGCCTTCGAATCCGAATCCGGTTCTGGTTCCGAGAAACCAAATCTAAAAACTCCGATTCCGAATTCGGTTCCAATAAAGCGACCTCCATAACATCCCTGGTATCCACATTGATCTATTTTACGTCGACTGGTTTCGATATTAGTGTACTTTCTATAGAAAGGACGCACAATATCTGCCGGATGGGGAAGTAGAAGGTAATTAATTATATATATATTAAGTCAAGTTCTATATTATATATAGCCTTATACATAAACATAAATTTGCAATTGATTTTATATTGAAAACATATGAAGGGGACAAAAGCAAAGGCAGCAAAATCCAAAAAAGTTTAATACAGTTTTAAGAAAATAATAATCTTTTATAGTATTTTAACAAAATTGCGGTATAATATTCAAATAAAATATTTATATAACATCAGATAATATTTTTCTTGTGATTTCACGTAGTTTTTTTCCACTTAAAATAATAAATACATTATAAAATAGTTAATTTTTAAGTTTCATAAAATGTATTTTTAAGTTGTTTTAATTTTTGTGTGTAATTCTACAACAGAAAAATTAATTGATAGAGAAACTTTATTTACTTAGAAATAAAATGTTTTCGATACTTACTGCATCATTTTCAGTAAATAACTGATACATGGATTGACCATACATGGAGGGAGAATAAGATAAAGATGGAGGAAGTTGTATTATATTAATATATATTTTTAAAGTTAATTAAATTGAACTTCCACAAATTTTTAAATGACGAAAATTTTTGATAAATTATTTACTATAAATATTAAACATCTCTCGCTAATTCCGACTAAGCTTTACCCATTAGCTTCACATGATGAATCCACTTTAAATTTTTTTACTATCAGTGAATGATTTTCAGTTAGTGTTAAGGGTACGGTACAGTTTCGGAGCTAAGTGCAATCAAATAATCGAAATTTTTACGAAGCTTGTTAGTTTCTTAAGATAATCATAAAATTAACGGTATCTACAATACAAACATATATATGTTAACAATATTTTTATATGTAGGTATGTTCAGATATCACAGTTACTGGATATTGTCCACAAAGGGATGATTAATTAATTGAGATAAATTATAGATGTCTCACGAAACTCCTTATATGAGAAACATGTATAGAAGACTTTTTATATGAGAAACATGTATGGAAGTCTTTTTATACGATGGCCCGAGACTTACTACCTACACAATGGAACATTCATGAATTCCACCGCAAGAACATCCACACATTATCGAAGTTTTTATTATTCTATATTTGTTAAAAATCTGAATACCTATCTCTTATTTGAAGGGACTATGTTAGAGATATATGTAGAATTTTTTAATAAACTAGTTAGTATACATAGATTTCGCAGCTGGTAATGATGACTACATTTTGTACATGTTTCTTATATAAAAAGTTTCGTCTCTGTAAGACTTCAATAATTTTTTTTATCCTTGTAGATATGTTTTTTTTTCATTATTGAGTTGAAATTTTGACCGAATTTTCTTCATCAATATTTGCGAGGATACTACAAGACGCTATTAAATCTCTTCGGTTCTGAAAGTTTAGTATTCTGTGTGGTTCATGAATTAGTCATGTAAACTAAGAGAAATCCCGCATCGTGCTGCCTGCACAGTGCGCTGCAGCCAGCCGCCGACCAGCTGCCCTCGGCAACCGGCAGCGGAGAAAAATATCAGTTTGTTTTACCTTTTCAAGTGGGTGATTCCACGGAAGCATTTGCGCGCAGGTCCCGGGGGAGGTTCGTGCGCTAACGGTGAAGTCATTCTTCTGGAAACATCTACAACATACCATTAATGCTCATAAATACGTCTCTACATACATATTAAACCTTCAGATGTTTGTCAAACATTCAAATTGTTATTCATAAACTATTTAATATTTTTAATTTTGTAAATTCTATATATTTTAATCTTGTTCATTTAGAGAATATCGACATTTTTTTATAAGTAGGTTATAAGAACACAACTGGATTTTATTCACACAGAGAGAATGTTTAATTAGGAAAAATTAGAGAAGTCTCACAAGGATAAAGCTATTTTATGGGAAACTAGTATGGAGGGTAGTCATAGGGTTTGCGACCTTTATGAGCTAGCTTAAGTGATCACTTTACACAATCTGCCGTATTCTGAAGTAAGCAATATTGCTATTTCTATATCATTGTTATTGTATAACATTGTAGCTCCCAATTTTCATGTTTTAAGTTTAACAGGTTTGAAATTAATGAATTCAATAAATTAGAAAACTTATTTTTCCTAATTGTGACTACCTTAACGATTGTTTACGTTTTAGAGCTTTCTGTTGAATGAATTCATTAATTTCAAAACTGTCAAGCTTTAAACGTCAAAATTAGCGTCATTACAATGATATACAACAGCTGTCAAGATATAGAAATAGCGATATTGCTTAGTTCAGAATACGGCCGAACATCGACATATTATCATTTTTTTTTGAAATCGTTTATGTTTTCTGTTATTCGTATTCATTCAAATAATAATTAATATCGTTACTATTTTGATTCCACTATTAGATACAACGGATATACCTGACTTCGTTAGCACAAACCTCGGTCTAGGTAAAAAAAAGTGAATATCTTTTACATAGTACTAAAAAAATTATGATGAAAAAATAACTGAAAATTTTTAAAAAATGAGAAGTAAAAGTAGGTTTATAATTTTGTACAAATCTAAGCAAAAATATAGCATATTTACATATTAAAAATGATTAAATTATATGAATTGCAGTATACAAAAAATATTTATTTTTACCTCTATTTTACGTTTTTTTACCACAAATGTGAAATCTTTTATAGTTTAAAAAATCTCCACGTTACATAAAGTATTACGTACAAGATCAATAAATAAAAAACTAAAACGGATACTTTATACGAACCGTACGTATATATACAAAAAAGCAAATCTTGACGTTTCGCTGAAGTCTTATTCAGCTTCATCAGGAGAGCGCCCTATCACGGGGAGGTGTAGGCCGAAGTGATTATTTCTTCCGAGGTCGTAAATAATATGCATTTTGCTGTGGAGTGTTCACTTCTTCTACGATAGAGGTTGCCTCTATAAAATATCACTATCAAAAATATAAATATTAATGTAAATTTAAAAATACGGATACATTTTGAACATATAATTCTGTACGCTTTATAAACCATACTTTTGTTTGTCCTTTTTAATTTTTATAACATTAAAACATGAGCGATGAGGCTCATACAGTAGAAAAATACATCACAAAAACATCCAGGGTTGGTGGAGATATCCATTACCTGTTTTTGGTAAACCAAGTTACCGGTAAATAAATTTCGGAAATTTTAATAAAAAATTCACTTTTTAATGTATTATATATAAATATTGTTAAACTACATATTATGTGACAATATTTGCGATGTTTTGTTGCCGGTTTTATTTACCTGTAATACAATTCTCGCATGTGCGTTGGGGATCCGATATTAACCATTGCAAAAATCACTAGTCAATCTTACGGTACTTTAATCATTATTATTCATCTCTGGGTATCAATTTTGTCCTCTGATAAATATTTTTTAGTTATCTTTGAAATTTCACAAAATCCAGTTACACTATAAGTACATTATCTCTTTCAACATTTCATCACTTGATGAGCATTATTTTAAAATGAGTAAAATAATTCGTGTTAATTCTTAATAAAATAACAAATTAATGACGACCATTTGATTATATAGTATTAATGATATATTTAATAGATCGTTAAATGTATGGAAGTATTTAAAAGTTTCCAATTTTTTTGAGATATGAACATTAAGATAATTGATAAATATCAGGCATTAATTACGCACATTTATTCCATATTAGCTACTACTGGAGGATTGAAATTCACCCAACTGACGAACAGAATACCAATGGTCAATGGTTCTAAACATTTATCGTACAACAGACGGTGTGAGTGACGAAAGTGAGGTGCAAATTATAGCTAATCTACGAATCTACGATATATACGAGAAATGTCTTCAAAGAATCATGACAGCAAAATTTGTGTATCAGGTCGCCTCGAGTAAAAAATTTTATCCATGATCAGACTGGACCCCTGATCACTGAAATCATATCCATTGGAATAATCACTAATTCGAATATGATGGCATTGAAAAATCCTCAGTTAAATTAAATGTAAAATTCTCTAAAATACCTGAAGAGCAATATTTTCACATATCTTGTATGCACATTTATACCATTAGTGGTGTGATTGATCACCGAGCATGCTCTTCTCATTTGTAAAGATTGATGAAAGCCGAGAAATTTTAGAGCCTCTAGCTGATCGTCATTATTGTTTGATGATGACAGCCCGTAAGGCAGGCGTACATAATTATAAATTTTGGATATATAAAAATACTGTTAATCAAAGCAAATATTAAGCTGATTTTTGATTATCAATTAGAAAAATAAATAAAGTCAGTGTTTATTTCCTTCATTCTTCTAATTTCTTTATTTTATGTGCAAAGTTAATTGTTGAGTTTTTGCAGTAATTTGTGATGTAGTGGTAAAAGTGTTACGCTCTTGTACGTCTTGGAGCTTAGAATTTCAGTGAGATTTAACCCAAATTTTACATTACTTTACATTTTACGTTACTCTCAAGGTCTCTATGCGTATCACACATATCATCTTTCCCCTGTTTATCCTACCTCCGCTCCTGATTTAAATGTGCAAACCAAACATTTTAACCGTGAAACCAAAAATCAAATCAAATATCGTGTACCTTAAAACCTTACAATAAAAATGTAACATTGTTAATGTACAATTTAGTGCATTATAGAAATAGGTGTTATTTATGAAGACTATATTCAGAATCTTGGCATAAATCTTTTCATGAATTTTCCTCAATAATGCGTAGAATTATTGAAGGCTATAAAGTCTTTATAACATTTGTTTTTATCATCGTCTAGGCGGTGCCTTAAATAATTTTGTATTACACTATAAAACGTTAAAGCCTTATAGTGATAATGCAAAATTATTTTAGGCGTATAAGATACTTTTCAGCCTCTTTGTTTATATTATTCTCGTTAAATAATTTATATAAATATATACAGTATTAACGTATATTTTTTTATATTTTGTGGTTAGGAAATTAAATGAAAAACTTAATCACTAAACTTGGTTTAATTAATATTATTCTTACTCTACAGTATGAACACCTCTCGCCTTCCTCAATACCGGTAGCCTATCGGCTGAGAGAGATAGCAGAATTAGTATAGACTTTATAATGATCAGTCCAGCTCGCGAAAGCTGTAATTTTGGGATTTCATCCATATCGTCAAAATTTGGCAATAAAAAAGTATGAAAATGCTTCTAGTTATAACTTAGGTTTAATGAATTGAATATAATATTTAATTTATTTCACTCACTATATTCGGACTTAAGCATTGAACGATGAATAAAAATATGACATTATTTCTTATTTTTTTATAATTATAATTGCATATACATAATTATATTTTTTCTTTTCCCCCGCACCAAGTTAGAGCATATCGACGAAAATTGTGGACCTTTTTATAGTATTTATAATTTGTAGAATGTTAGGAAGGGTCGCGGGGATGATTTGAGCATATGGAATGAATAAGTGAGGTGTAGATGGAATAGACAATGTATTAGATAAGTGTCGAAGGCACTAAGTGCATAGTATCTCCAGATTTAAAACGGCATTGTCAAAAATGAGAAGATGGCCATTTTAGATGCTTAAACATTCAATGAAAATGCATGATAAGTGGTAGGCCAGAACGGAGAATATTGGCGTTCTATCCTTACTGCTAAGAAACAGCGTAATGATAAGATAGTTGATGGAATGTACTTTCTGCTAGTTATAACTATTATAAATAATAAAAACACAAGTAGGACCTTATATTCCTCCTACGTGAACAATTGTAATCCGGCTTTCTTTCTGTTTGATAATAAGTGTGTTATTTTATCAATTACTTTATAAAGGGTGCATGGTAGTTGCATTGACATTTTTTAGCACAATACGAAGAAGAACAAGTGAAGACGAAGAATATATTGGAATGTATACATATGAAAGACCTATAGAGTATCGGAATTGATAAAAAGAAGTAGGGGAAAAAGGAGAAAAAGAAGAAGGAAACAATGCAGAAAAAGAAGAAAAAAAGAGGAGATGAAATCGAGTAGCTTATTGGTGTAGTGGTCACAACGCTCGCCTAGTGATCTGGTGGTCGGTGGTTTGAGCCCCATTCCAGGATACCAGCAAGTTAGTCCTATTTTAAACACTTTTACCTTCGACGTTAATGCGGTAAGTAATTTTTCAGGCATTCTAGAATTAACACACCACTTTTTTGGAAAATTCAAGACAGGGATGAAATATTCTCGATATCTTTGAAAAATTGATACACTAGTGCACGGATAAATGGCACATTCACAGTGGGGCAGGATTTTATATTGCCGCGAAGTTAATTTGCGGCCCTCCCCCCGCCGCCCCTGCCCGCTAACTTCGTCGGTGTTGCTAACTCATAAAAATAATATACGATCTCTGTCATATTGCGGTAACACTTTTATACGCCTTTTTGCAAGTTGCCGTTTACTTCCCACGTAACATAAATAACGTTTTACTTCCATATTACGACCGCCGGCGTACTTTATGGGCTCCGGCGCTCCGCGGGCTGGAAGAGATTCCTGGAGATATGAAATGCTCCGGCGGCGAGCGGCCCCAGCCAGCGAGGAACGTGAAGCATTTGTATAATAAACAGCACAATGGAATACTCGTGTATTGACGTTATTGGAAAGCAGCGCAATAGGTTTTATTAACAGATATTACGTCACTCGGAATTTTCATTTGTTTCTCATCCCGTTCGGCTTCCTTTTCGAGAACTGCAATTTTCTTTTACTTTTGTATATTTATTTGTGTATTTCAAATGTTTCAATAAACACGGTGTTTCAAAATGAAGGAACCGATTTCGAAGTACTTTATTTATTTATTTAAGCATAAACAGTGGTATAGAATTACATTTTGTTGAATCTCAATTACAGTACGGTATTATTGGGTGGAGAGGGGCATGCAAAACCACTATAAAATACCCAAAAATTATAATTAAAATAATTGTAAAGAAAAAAAAATGACTACCCAAGTGCCAAACTATATAAAGAATTCAAAGTTCCAAAAATAATAAATATATACAAAAAAATCAATAATCAAAATATTTTTAATTAAAAATAAATTAAATACGAGAAGCGATTTTTGATCTTCGAGATTTAGAGATAACATACCAAAATTTTATTTTTCCACCGTGCAAAATCATTTTAGTTTTATAAGTATTAAATCTTTAATAATCAATCTAATATTCAGAAAAATCATTGATCAGAATAAATTTAAAATTTAAACCAAAAAACATGTATATAAACACCTTTCAGACACAATATGATCACGAAACTGTTTGAAAATGTGAGGTCACAAGAAATTGCGCCTTCCACCCCAATATTAACATCAAATAAAAACATAATTTAAGGCTACTACTACTACTACTACTTGCTAATATAATATTTCTTTGCATATAATCATTGTTATACTCGTACATTAAATTCTATTTTGTACTACTTAGATTAATGCATATTTAACTAATAACTTTACACATGCAATACGCCTTTTCTACACACGAGTCTCTGACTTGACTCTCTATCAATAAATCACAAAATTTCTTACTTAACTCCACTCCCAAGTCAACGGTCAACTAACTAACGGGTTAACTCTGACAAAACTCAGCGGGATACGTTTCTATACTTGTGTGCGGCCGTTTGACGTTTCTTGAATGTGGCGTGTTACCTTTGAGTCACGTGTGACAGGTTCATCATCACTGAGTCTTCATTATGTGTATGATTGTGCAATCGATATTCTTATGATTGCTTACTGACATTTAACTGTTGTCTAGTATACCGATGTTTTTCCATTGAATTTTGGAAAATTTGTTACCGATCTTCGATATAATCAGATACAAATTTCAAATAATGGGGTGTTTAGGGAACAAAGCCTGAATAAGATACGAAGAAAAAGCGGGTGAGTTAACGCAGTGGAGCTGCCAACTAACCGCTGCCCACTGTCCAGTCTGTTTTATACTCTCTTTTAGCCTAAATCGTTGGTCAGAATAAGGAATAAGGACTGCGATATGACGATCCTGAATGACCAAACTCCACATTGCTGCTTCGGCTTGTCGAGGAGCTACCTTGATGCGGTTCGCTGCTGTATCCGTGACATGCTCATAGGATCGTCATTGAAAGCATATTGGATCTTGCGAATGGTTTTCATTTAGTATCGCTAAACTTTTAATAAAATAAAACACTAATAGAAAATAAAATAGCTACGTTATAAATTAATCATTATACGAAACATAAAATTACTGCGCAAGTATTATAATCCATATATTAGGGTACCCATAAAAACGACGCTTTATTGACTAACTACAATAATGTGCCTTACTTACCTTGATTGTAAATTTTTGTACCCTGTGTCGATGTGCCTTGATTGCAATTTTTTTGTCAAAAATAAACAGAAGATAGATTTTTCCTTAAAACCTATTTTTGCACCGGTATGCGGTAGGTATACCTATCTTATGCAAGTTTCACCGAAAACATTCAGCAGTCCACTGAGAAACATTTGTGCAGTTAAGTCAACAATATTGAATATTCGTCAATGAAAAGAAAGAATTGGGGAATTTAAATCGGGATATTTCGTAAAAGTCAAAGTTCGAATTGAAATTTGGAAATTAAGGTAAATCCGGAGACGTCAATTTAAAAAAAAATAACCCATAAAAACCAAGTTTTTACTATACTTCCTTTCTTTGTAAAATATAACAATAATTAAAGACGAATTAAAACATATAACATAACACTAAACTAACAGAAATTTAAATATATTTCTAAAATGTCAGATGTTCTGAGATGTCAAGATTTTGATAGATTCAATTATCAATATCGTACCTTATGAATTTCCAGCGTCAAATGATTTAGTCAGAATCAGATTTGAGTAATGTAGAATTCTTCAAAATTAAGCAGAAATCTAAAAGAAATAAATTGTTATTTGATTTTTTCCCAAAAAACCCAATTTTGCTGTCATCTGTGAACCAATTGTTTTGTAAATTTTCGAAATTTGTAGTGATGTACCTATTATACCGATGGAGTAATTCAAATTTAGAAAATATTCCGCGACGTTATCGGGCCGCCGCGTCGTTGCTAATCAAACTTTTCTAATGATTCCAATTTGAAAAAACCAATAAAATTTCTAAAAATCCGAAATTATAGGGGAAGGTGGTGTCAATAGTAACAGGTGTCGATTGTAACAGTCGCCGTATATTTTTAAATATTTCCACCGCATTCAGTCTACTTTCATTCCTCTTTTGCCAATTCCAGGCTTCACTTCCATACATCAGGGTTGGCACTAGAACGCTATTATGTACCGCTAGTCTTGCTTCCTTTGATAGATTATTTTTGGCCATAATTGCATAAGGCTCATGCATACATGAGGCGAGTGTTGAAAGCAATAGGAATAGAGGGCATCCGTGAAAGACCTGGCACGATCAGATACAACAAGTATTTGAGGATGGCACTATTTAAAGCCGCAAACAACCATAGAACTTGTATGAGAAGATGTATGAATGTGGCCGAAGCAAAAGTGGTGTGCCAGGATAGAAGAGTGTGGTGTTCAATCCTCTCTGCATACCCCTGCGAGGAAACGGCGTGATGGTTAGTTAGTTTGTTGGTCAAAATAAATTATCAACAACTATTACTCCGATAACATCAACAACTCAACTCTGACATATCCCACTGGTTGGGATGAAGTTGGTATGGCTTCGAAAGATTAGCTGATTACATTTATCAGAAGGAATCTTTCGTATTGAGTAACAAAGCTGCAAAAAATAAGCAAGGTAAAAGAAGAACAAAAACTTGTATAATAACCGAGAAAAAAGAAGAAACTGATGATGCTTTATGTTTAATTTGTACCAAACCATATTCAACAAGCAAAGAGGGTTGGATCCAGTGTTCCTCCTGTAAATTATGGACGCATGAGAATTATGCCCAAACCAAACAATTAGATATGAATGTGAATCTAATAATGATTAAGCAATTTGAACTACTTTCACGGTATTAAAATTATTTCACGGTATTAATATTAAATTAGATTTTTTTCTAATTATTTTATAAATTTTGGTTTTTATAATTAGATAATTTATTTTGTTTTTATGTATCTTACAACTTTAAAGTCATTTATTACATAAAAATATAACTAATAAAAATAAGTAGATACATTATGTTTTGTGCGACTTATGTTACAATTGACACCACGAGTGTTACTATCGACACCACTGTGGTGTCAAATGTAACAGTTTTCTTCTTTTTTTATTTTCAAATAAACAAAAATTCTTAATACCTTCAATTTTTTTAACCATACACTTAGTTCCTAAATATATGGAAGTGCTTTGAAAAAAAAATCAAGTAATTTAACCGGTTAATTATTTTGTTATAAACCAGAATGTCTATTTTGTTACTTTTGACACCACCTTCCCCTACTATAATTATTATTTTTTTAACGAAAATTTGATAAATCTTCTTGATCGTAGCCACGAGTCTGCTTGCCAAGTTTCAGCTCGATTGGATCGCGGGAAAAGGGTCAAAAATAGATCCAAAGTTTTTGTTGACGGCAAGCAAGCAGACGCCACGAGTTAATATAAAGGGAGTAATTGGCAAACCTGACTGATTCTAGTCCATTTTTAAAAATCCATTAAAAAATTGTGTAGGTTTATGAAGAAAATGGCACACGTACGAACAAAAATTGCATTAATGCTTTAGTAGTAGTATGAAAAATTCTGAATCACTTTTCGTATAATCCCAGTCTACGTAGCATCATCTGATTATCACTTGATCAGATCCGTGTAGCATTGTTTAGATGGTAGATAATTTAATAACGTTAGTGAAATAAAAACTGCCCTAACAGATTATTTTGCGTCAAAACCTGCGAGACTTGGGGAATCAAAAACTTGCTAGATGGAAAATGGGATCACATAAATTACTTCTTATATACATACTATGTATGTAATTATAAATCTTTTTTCAATCCACCCTTTAATAAATATTTGACTGAAAAATGAAAAAATTCTAAATTAAAATCTAAACTCTTGCATTATCATTGTTCAAAAACTCACTTATATACAACATCCTTTTTCTAAACGATGACCTGAACCTATGGATCCATTAAATCAATTATTTATTAGATACTAATTGCACTACATTTAAACACTAAATACACAATGCACATAAATGTACATGTAAAATATAATTGAATGCAAAAATACATGTTAGTAGAGCGTGCCGAGGGAGGACACTTGTAATTGGGATAATGGACATAGTCTTCATTTATAATGTTTTATTATTAGAGTATCATTACCTATTATCCTGTTAGTGTCTCATAAATAAAAAAAATAAAAATATAATAATTTCATTGTCTGTCTGTCTGTAAAACATTAGATACGTGATTAGAATACGAGACGCAATCAACGCCGGCTCAAGCAACACGTAAAGGTCGAAATTATATGATTGGCATTTTTATATAATTATTTGATATAGTCTTAGGTTTAAGCAAACTGTCAATAAAAAAAATAAAAAATATTATGTCCCATGATTTTTCACGGGAGTACGGCTAGTTTTAAATAAATTTATTGTGAACTTTGTTTATATAACCACTGAGTTATTATATTTACACTATTTATACATATGGTTTTTAATTTTGGAAACTATAATTTCCTTCATCAGGGCGATAAAAAAGTAATCAAAAACTTGTAAACAAAGTTCCTAATAAATTTGATTAATATGACCATATAATTTGTGATAAATAATCAGCGTTATTAAAAAAAACTATTATATGAATGCATAAATCCTTGACATTTTTCATACAGTAGTTTTATTTAACTGTAGAAGTCGATTGTAATAGTAATAAATCAAAATAATTTGATTTTTTAATAGTGTCGGTACCAAGTACCAAGACATAAAAAATAAAAGAATTTTATTATGAATAAAATTCTGTAATGAATATTTCAACGTGTACTAATCGTAAGCGCCGACAGCCGAGATAGCATTTTATTGATGTGTCAATAAATTCTAACGATATTTAAACATGGCCGCGACACCCACAGCATTTCTTCTCGCATTAACGACATCCCTTTTTGTCTCCCGACCAAAACACAGCGACGACACATGTTTCTCCACGTATTTATTACATTTCTTACTGTCCCCCGCACGTAAATAAACAAAATGCCTTCACTGCTCTGTCAGTTGTTAACTGTGGATTTTAAAGTTTGTCTTGAACTGCAATAAACTCTGTAAAACATATTCAACGGAGACGCCCTGTCGTACTTCACGTGGGAGCGTCGGGCACAGTTGCGGTGAATGTCTTCATTGTATTTGTTTTACGCAGTATTTGACTACTGCAGAAGCTGCTTTTCGTATAGGTCTTTCCATTTAAGAAAGATAATCAAATAAGTATTTGTAAGCGACGTAAATTGTTTCGTAGTGTTTAACAAAACGAAACAATGTGCCTCGTACGCACGGCTTACACATACTAAATCGATTGTCTTTCTTAAATGAAAAAAATTCTACACAAACTATTTTCGTATTCTGTAATTCCTACTAATCGTCACTCATGAATCTTCCACTTGTCTGTATACGTTGATTATATCACACTGACCGATACAACCACTCAACCACCTTATTCCAGGAACTCCGGCTCCATTATTCAGTACCTAATTAATCCATTAAGATAAATTATGGAAGTCTCACAGATTCGATGTTATTTATATGGGAAATAGGTAAGGATGACTTTATAAGATGACTATAGAATAGATTTAGAATATGCAGCACCAATGTATTCGTAGATTAATTACAAGACTAGATCCCCGCAGCTTAGCAGTCTTATAGAGTTTATTCCTTGTGAGAAGTTAGATCCAGATATTGTATGCAGTGATCTGCTTTTTCTGAGCTATCAAACGAAGGAAAACTTATTATTTTATCAAGATAACCGCAATGAGAAATGTGATCTCTTACAGCTCATCATGCAAGGGTAGATAGGAAAAGAGGTTGTCTAGTCTACATGACTTCAGAAAGGGGTTCATTGTCCAATTTAACGCTGATCTCACATCTGTTGATAGCTATCTCTAATACGCTTCTTTTGAAAAGATAACATCCACATCAATCAATTTGCGCAATTATTATTTGGATACGTTTTTGGTTTAATTAATATTTGGGTTTCTCAATATTTAATTCTACCATAGCCAGCGTACCGTAGCCATGCAGTGGAAATGAGATCGATTATGCGTGTATGTTATTTATGATGGAGTTAATAATAAACAAATTAAAAATTAACTAGCAGGAAACCAATCGGCTTCGCCGATAGCTTCGCCGATTGCTTACTGCTAGGCCCTGCGGGAGGCTATTGTGGCCGCTGCGCGGCCAATTGTGTTTGCTGTGCAGCAAACACAATTGTTTACCTATGCCTACGTCAGCCGCTTCGCGGCCAATTGTATCTGGCAAATTTCCACTTTTAATTACGGGTAGTTTAGATATAATTAAGACAAAGTATTTATTCAGTATTTCTAACCGATTAATAAGTCAGAGCGGAATAAACCACAGTTTGATAGGTAGGTACCTACTCTCTTCTCTTCTCGCAGTGTTGATTACTTTTATACAACATTATAAAAAACCAAAAATGTAATTAAAATATTAGTAAAAAAAATTCGATTCTGCCAGGATTCGAAACTGGAATCCTCTGATCCGTATTCAGACGCGTTATCCGCTGAGCCACAAACCCAATAGGCGCCACGGCAAAATTATTGTATACAAATAGAAATCCAAATGCAGAAACGTACGACATTGCTTGGAGTAATTATAATATAGATTCATAGCTGATCTAAGTAAAGTTAATTCTCAATTATGTAGGTGGTGAAATAGACGCTTTCAAAATGTGCATATTATTATGTATTATTATAAATTCAACCAGAAGAATTTATATTGAAAGGGAATCACAGTGACGGGAGATAAATTATACACTTAAAATTCGTAAATGTTGTATTTAACACAAAAAATCAATAACACAATCTTAACTGAAGCACTTTTCTTCAATTCACACTAATATCGCACTAGTCTTTCCAGAATATTCACATATGAGTGATTTAACCCTTGATACTCTCGTAATACACATATTTCGCTGGCCGCTTACAATTTGCACTTTATATATTTCGTTCGTTTATCTCTGGTTTCGCTTCTATCAAAACAACAACTATGTCGCTCTTTAAATAGGGAATGTCACTTCCCGAGCTTTCGGGTATGATTGACTGACTTCTTAACATTTCTAATTCTAATTCTATTATAATTCTAAAACGTTCAGAGAGCTGGAAAATCCTCGATTACGTGTAATTTTTTCGGTCTTGTGAAAATATATATACCTACTAGTGAATAAGATAATGATTCTTTGATTTTTTATTTTGAATTTGAATTTGACCACAATATGTCAATCCTGACATGAAATAGGAAAAAAAAGAAAATTGACGATACCCCATGTTGTCAATAGTTTTCAAAATAATTAGTGCTGCTTAAGATTAATTCATTAAGTATTTTTAATTAATATTAAACAGATTCTAAATAATGAGGGATTTTTCGCAAAATTCTTACAAGATTAAACAAAATTAATCCTAGTATCAACCAATATCAATCGGGAATTCTAATTTGTTCAATAAAAGCAAAATAACTTGTGACTATTTTGCTGTTATTATTATTTATATTATGCTGTAAAATTATCCACTCTTTATGGGAATACCGCGTTATCTAATTCTGTATATATAAATCAATTAAAAAGAGACCAAATATACGGTCTAAAAATTTTAAACTACCAAGCTGCCGTGGTGAAATTGGATAACGCCATTCTCGGATAGAGTATAGTTCCATTGGTTCAAATCCCGGTACCAGCTAAAAAAATTTTTGTTAATTTGATTTTTCTATAGTATGTCTTTTCTAATTGATTTATAAAAAAATGTTAATAATTCACATAATTTAGTTCTGAAATTGCAGCTTTACAATAATAAAATTTAAAATTTATCCCGATTAAGGGAATTGACATAATTATTTCGAATTTAATATTGAGTGTACAAGAGAAAAGGCATTCAAAAATATTTAATTGAAAGCAATATGTACATGCCAGATTAGATTGAGGGATAACACAACTTACCTGCAAACCGAACTGCTGCAGTGATGTAACGCCGCCCGTTAGCAACCTTGTTTACTACTAGGGATGTGAAGTGAAGCGTTTCTTTGATGGGCTGCCACGTAATATCGTCAGCCCCCATTGAAGTGTAAAGTCTGGCAACACAACGTTGATTGTGTCAGGTAACTTCTGGTGTAGATTAAGGCTTTATGCTCTGTTCAACGACCTATAAGAAGACAACAGCAATAATTATATACTGGAAGTGTTAATATCTAACGGAGTATTATTTTAGTAATCTTATATTATACAGAACAGTAAGTAAAGTGAGTTCAGCTTTAAAAAAAAGAATCATACGCGTACTCATACACGCGCGGTAGAAGTTATACTTAACTAAAATTAAGAGAAAATTATATATTAATAATATTAAAATTATATATTAATGACGATCAAACGGGTTGAAAAACAATCTCAAGAAAAGTGATTAGATTAAAGATCAGAAATTATTGGAAATGGTTTTAGGGTAGGACTGGTGGTTGTATTTTAACTATTCAGACCAATCAGAAATGATCTCACGCTTAGTCTTCCGCGTTGCAAATCAACACAAAACAGTACACATTTTTTACAGAACCTCTCTGCACTTCAATACACTCTTCAAAAAATTGATTTTTTCAACACAAAAATCAGTGCAATCAAATCAAGCTACAACACATGTACCTACCATAATTACCCTTTACATTTTTACTCCCTTCCTTTTAACTCGTAGCGTCTGCTTGTCTACTTGTCGTCTCGTCTGCTTGTCTGACGAAAAATCTTTGGATCGATTTTTAACCCCTTTACCGTGATCCAATTGAGCTGAAACTTTGCAAGCAGACTTGTGGCGACGATCAAGAAGATCTATCAAATTTTCGTTAAAAAAAATTAATACCTTTTTGGATTTTTTAAATTTTGAATGGTTTTTTCATACAAATTATTTAGTTGTATGAAAATATTTCAACGCGCCTGGTAAACGCGAAACCTGATTATAGTGTAATTTTGGATTTTCGGAAATGTTTTATTACTCCCTTTCGTAGCGTCGTCCGACCGAAGCCCAACGTTAAGCGCCAAACCAGTTTCCCCTAGTAAATGAGAAATGGAGTATAATAAAAACTTGGTTTTTAGGTCTGTTAGGTTTTAGTCTGCTTATCTTCTTGTCTGACGAAAAAACTTTGGATATTTCGTAGCTTCCCCCGACTCGAGCCCAACGCGTGGGGTAAGCCAAACCTTGTCAACTAGTAAATGAGAAAGGGAGTATAATAAAAACTTGTTTTTTATGGGTTAGTTTTTTTACATCATATGTGGGGTATAAAATCAAGGGGCAGCAATATCCAAAAAATATTAATATTATATTAATGCTACATTTTGCTTATATACCCCACATACATGGTCTGTTCAAAAAGTATCGCGAATTTTGTGTTTTTTTTTCAAAAATTATTAACATATTCATGAATATCTATTTTGTTCCCTTCAAAGTAATCCCCACCAGATATTATACACTTGTGCCAACGTTTTTTTCAATCCTCGAAGCACTTCAAAAAATCATTTTTTGTGATCTTTTTCAGCTCCTTCTTCGATGCCGTCTTTATCTAGCGTAGCGTCGTCCTTTCATGGGCCTCTTCAGTTTCGGGAACAAGAAAAAGTTACAGGGGGCCAGATCTGGGGAATACGATCGCTGCGGCATTATTAATGTGGTATTTTTGGCCAAATTTAAACATAAAAATGCGCACAAGCAACGATGTGTGAGCAGGGGCGTTATCATGGTGCAAAAGCCAATTTTTGTTCTTCCACAAATCCGGGCGTTTCCGGCGGATCGTGCGGCAGCTTCCATTAGGATGATTGAGCTTTGGTTTCCACGTCATAATCATATAACCCCATGATTCGTCACCAGTTATGATCCTCTGGAGCAAATTTGGGTCATCGCGGACAGAGTCCAACAGCTCCTTAGCAATGTTAATGCGATGCTGTTTTGGTCGAAATTAAGTAATTTTGGTACGAATTTTGTGGCAACCCGTCTTATGCCCAAATCATTGGTAAAAATCAAATGGCACTAGCCAATCAATATTTTTAGGTACTCAGCAACTTCTATAACGGTGATTTGACGATTGGTCAATACTATTTTCTTAACTTCATCAATGTTTTCGTCTGATGTTGACGTGCTCGGGCGTCCGGCATGCTCTTCGTCGTTCACGTCTTCTCGGCCCTCTGAGAATATTTTGTACCACCGATAAACGTTGCTTCGGTCCAAGATAACTTCTCCATATGCCACAGTCAACATTTGAAATGCGTCCGCGCCCTAAATTTTGTTTTTCACACAAAACTTGATACAGAATCTTTGATCCACTTTTTGGAATAGGCAAAAATCAAAGACGAGCCAAAACACGTACAAGCAAAGCAGCTGTCAAAAATTAACTGAACATTTAAAATGGCCGAACTTATCGTCATAAGTGAGATACATGAATACCAACATACCGCCATAAAAAAATCGAAAATCGAATATACGTGACCTGCGGAAATTCAAAATTCGCGATACTTTTTGAACAGACCTCGTATATTCTATTATTCTTATACTATACAAAATTTCGAATTCAAATTAAATAAAAATTTAAAAAATACGACAATAGTTGGTTATTTATGATAATTTGGTTACTTTTACGTGCTGTACTTATTTCGAATTTCTTTTTCTTCTTCATCAGCCTTCGTCTCTCCATTACTGGATATAGGCCTCTTCTCTTTCCATCCTTCCTTGTTGTTTGCTAATTATAGCCATTTTTTCCCCCCAAGCGGCTATATCATCGGCCCATCTCTTTTGAGGTCTTCCGATGCCTCTTTTATTCTCCCAAGAACTCTGGGAGGCCATCTTGTAGGATCCTGCCTTGCAACATGTCCTGCCCATTGCCATTTTAGCTTCTCTACACGATCCACGATATCCACTACTCTAGTTCTGCGCCTAATTTTGTCATTTGACAAAATGACGAAATTATTTAGAACATGAAAACTTATTGTGTATTTTTTAAATAAACTAAAGTAGTTAAAACAAAGTAAATTATAAATTAGATTAAAATGAATAACAGCCTTTTTGCATTAAATATTGAAAATGATTTTTTCAGACGTTCCCTAATTTGGCACTGGCTATCCGGTGGTAGTGACTCGTCAGATGTCAGGGACCGCACACACCTACTCAGATAGGTTCATAATAAACTTTCTGTCACAATGACAGCACCGAGATTGAGTTATGAGCATTATGATCACATTTGACATAAACATGACAAATATCCACTTCATTTCATTGTGGCGTGAAACGTTTCTGTACAAATAAACGATTTTTTTTTATATCTATTTGTCTATCAATGTGCCACTGAGTTGCACTTCACTATTAGGGTATTTGGATGGTATTAAATTAATAACTTATTTTCGTAATTTGTCTAGAACATTACTCAAAATCCTTTCAGTATGTATCAAGTCATCTCTACTCGTAAATTTAATGCAACCCAGAAATGTGTTATAAAAGTTTTAAAATATATGGTTTGTAACTGGTTAATAAGTTACAAACAAACAAAAAATAAGGACTTAAAAAAATTGAAAGTATTGATTTTCAGATGTATTCTAGTGTATTTATTAAATGATTCGGAAGAGTATCATACGTATATTAAAAAAGAATATTGCTTAATTATAATGCTTAATTGTAGTAATAATAATAATAAATGCTTAGCATTAAAAATATTTAGGTATTAAAATATATATAGGTAGCTGCGAAATCTATGTATGCTATTTCATGAGATGAACTAAAGATGCCTCCAAATATATGGAAGGGACCATGCTGGAGACATCTGTGCATCAGTGGGTACCTATCTGCGCCATACCAGATGGCAGTAATTTCAACAATTTTGGGTATAATTCAAAATATTATATTTTCATTATATTTTTTTGACCAAATTATGAAAAAAAGTGTATATCTAAAAATTTTTAATATACAAAATGTTGATAAAATTCCAATCATTATTTTAATTGTAGAAATTGTATCAACTCTACCATTTTGATAGTAAATATATTTGTCAATAAGCAATAAATGCAAAAAAAAAACTTTGTGTTATCGGAATAAATTAACACAATAATACAATTTTATTACTTCAACATTTACATTGCAAAAACAAGCATAGTACTTAAAATTTATGGCTAACATTTTTTTTGTTTCTTGCTCTCGCACGAAATAATGTTAATGGGCCGCTAATTACAGGTATGGATTTTATTATATTAAAGCACTTGTAAATTTATGTCTTTTTCAGACAGCTTTCTAGTATAATTTATAACGACATAATACACAGTGCTTCCTTATTACACTTCGCCAGCGTAAAATAAAATGAAACGCGGTCATAGAAGCTAACTATATGCAAATCGAGAACTCGCTAAATTTTAACCAGCTTTTTATGAAATAAGATTTATTAGCCCATTCCACTCGAGTAAGGAGCAGTTCTCAATGTATCTGAAATGTATCTGACGAGTCAGCTTCGTTCAAATGTTCAACGAAAAAACTCATTCGTGTAAATAAAATCGTAATGTCTTACTGTTCGTCACAAATAAGAATTGAGTGGAAAACTTATACATACCGTTGTATAAAAATTTCAAATTCATACGCAATGTTATTTTTACAAAATTAAATGAATTAATAATACAATCGGCCGTATTCTGAAAATAGCAATATTGCTATTTCTGTATATTGACAGTTATTTTATTACACTATATTGCCGCTGATTTTGACGTTTTAAGTTTGACAGGTTTGAAATAAATGAATTCAATCAATCAGAAATAGCAATATTGCTATATCAGAAAGCTCTAAAACGTTAAGTTATTCATAACTTGTGTATTTTAAATGGGTAGATAATTATTCAATTTATATTTTTTAATTTATAACGATCGGTTTTCAAAATTAAACGTTGAAAAATTATTCCTGACGTTCTTTTCGTTTCCTAAGGTATCCAATAAATTGGGAAGAAGATCTAGTTCTGAAAAATTGTCTCTGAAACGATGTCCTAAGACGTGTCTCAGGGCCAGTGTTTGATATGCAGTACTAGTGACTAGTTGTTTAATTCCTGGAAAACGCAAAAATCTATTCAATCTGGTTCAACCTTAAATATTACTATTATTACTGATCAAGCAAGTGCCTCTTCAGCGCTAGGGAAGATAGAGCACTGTCTCTACTCTTCTGCGTTCATTCATCTTCTCCCGTCGCGTGTCGTTTGTCTTTACAGGTCTTTTGCAATCAACTAAGAAACCCTTTCTTAATCCTGATCATTTTCTAAGATTTAACGCATTACGCTTACTTATAATTTTTTATTCTTCACTTTATCATACACGCCTTTCTTACGTAATAATACATTGTATTTCCCAGGAAAACCAAGGCCTACACGGGCGGATATGTCAAGGCAGATTTGCAAGAGCTAGGCGCGTTCCAGTAGACAAGACCGATAAAAAAGTCTTTAAAATCGGTGTAGGGTGTGGGAAGACAATTGCGCCCAAAAGAGTGACAGGCATTGTCGGATTAATTTCAAATTGCAATAACTCGGCGATCCTGGATCAAGTATGAATATGGAATTCGTTACCACCCTAATGTAATTTGCAAATAAAATAAACGATTTAGAATATTTTTTCATTTAATTTCAATAAAATATATACGATTGAAGTTTTCACAACTACGACACTGCCTACTTTTAAAAAATGTTCGATTTTTTCTATATGCTGACTTCCATCTGACTTTATCAACCCTTGGCTAGATGTTAACTTAGCCACCAACCACTTCAATATCTCGTGTGTATTATGAGGCTCATTTCGTCAATGCAGTGTGTCTTTATATCCTCGTTGCCAAGTTACGCACGCAATACCAAATTATAACAAAACACAATATGCTCTTCCACTGCTTCGGTGGAGGCCTTCAGGGAAGAATATGCGTACAGTTTATAGGGCAGAGAAGCAGAACCTTTTCAGTATGGTTATAAGTAACGTTTTGCTTTATTAAAAGCTCGAGGATAACTTCACTATAACTTTACTATTATTACTGATCAAGCAAGTGCCTCTTAAGCGCTAGGGAAGATAGAGCACTCTCTACTCTTCTGCGTTCATTCATCTTCTCCCGTCGCGTGTCGTTTGTTTTTACAGGTCTTTTGCAATCAGCTAAGAAACCTATGTCGACATTTTAAATCTATCTCTCTCAGAATTTAAAACATCATTATATGATCATTTCTTTTCAAAATATTAAATTTTTATATAATGTCTTAAATTTTTTATATATACCTGGCTATTCAAATTTAATATTGCTATATTATCGGTGAGTAAAAATTTCTGAGATCACTACTTTACACTTTTTTGCATATATACTTTTTTTACATATATGTCTAACCTCATTATGTTTAAACTATGTATATATATACTTTTTTACATTTATACCCTTTATTTTTCTTTTACATTTAATCGTTTGTTGTATTTTAATTATGTATAAACCTGCTACTTTACACTTTTTGCATATATACCTTTTTACATATATTTCTAACCACATTATGTTTAAACTATGTATATATATACTTTTACATTTATACCCTTTATTTTTCTTTTACATTTAATCGTTTGTTGTATTTTAATTATGTATAAACCTGCTACTTTACACTTTTTTGCATATATACCTTTTTTACATACATGTCTAACCTCATTATTTTTAAACTATGTATATATACTTTTTTACATTTATACCCTTTATTTTTCTTTCACATTTAATCGTTTGTTGTATTTTAATTATGTATAAACCTGTTGTAAAAGGCTATTAAGCCGTGTAATTAATAAAATAAATAAATAAAATAAATAAATAAATAAATAAATATTATATGCATTGTTTTATATCAATTCATTAAGATTAATGATGCATTTAGATAAATTATGTATTCACTTCAAATATACTGTCACTGGATCAAGTTTTGGAAGGCAAATAAAACACTGAAAATTTGAAACTTATAATTACTGCACAGAGTCACTGGACACGAATTTAATGGGAGCACTGTTGTTAAATTCACACTAATTATTTCTAGAATATTTCACACAGATTCGCACTAATTCACGTCACTAGAATTTTGCTCAATTTCACGCGTAAGTACTCACTCTGTCGCTTAATCGCAGAAATGTCACAACGACAACTCTCCCGAGCGCGCTTGTTCTCGCGTTTATGCGTAAACGTTAATTTCGCGAAAATTCGACCTTTTTCTCCATATTTCTAATAAGTATGGGTGTCGTCCAGTTGATTCCAGATTTATGTGGATCGTTCGAGAGACTTCGATATAATATGTTTATTAGAACAAGGGTACATGGGGGAGCGTATTCTTCAATTAATCTTTCAAATAATTTTTATACAAAAAAAATTTCAACAAATAAATTCAAATTCAAATTTCAACAAGGAATATTATGTCTTTGGTTTTTGACTGTTTTAACGTTTGGTAACGATCATCGAGTATTAACGCTGAAAAATCGACTACACGAATTTTGTTAAAATGGTAGATAATAGTGAGCCTTGCATAAGTAATGCCTAGTAAATTAATATCTATTGTCTATTTATTGTCAGTAAGATTATTTCCAGCATCTTGTTAAATATTATATATTCTCAACTAGTAAAAGCTTAAAATCTACTCTTTTTCTTTCATAATGCCGTTTTAAGAAAAAGGGATAGTAATAAAATAAATAAAAATGGTAAGGATTTACCAAGATGTAAATGTTCGGAAGGAAACAAGTTTTCCGAGAAAGGGAAAAAGAAAGACAGAGCTTCAATAATCATGCAAAAAATAGCGTTCACCAGGTGTCAACTTGAGTTGGAGATTGCACTTCTAGAGGTAAACTTCTATTTGATTGAATTTACCTAAATTTTTTTTGTTTGCATATCATTTTTAAGATACTTATTTTTTTAACTCAAAAGTATTGAAAGTATTGAAAGTATAATAAGGCATGTGGTACATACATCAGTTAGAAAATAAGACCTGAACAGTACATTGTTGCTAAATCAATTGAAAAAAAGAATCATAACCACTACATCAACTATTTGTGAAAGTAGGGTATATTGAAGAAGAGTTCCCGAGCTGCGGGTTGGTGACTGCTGGCCCAGAGCGTAATACTCCGCGTTGGAAGTAGCAGTATCTACCGGTTAAAGTGCAAACTACAGCATTAGTGTCGCAGTTACAGCCAAGAACATTCACCTCGTATTGCCTTTTAGCATATTGAATGTTCCACGAACACGTTACGCGCAGGAACACCACAAATGGAAAAGATGGAAATTTTTATATCAACCCTAAAGCGATTGAGCGGCACGGCCTGGGACACGACGGGAAGGCATTTAAACTATAGACTTTACTACATCATTACAATGTCAATTGCCCACACTAGAAACACAAAATGAACACGAGACCCGTAACCGTCTGTAATTATGTAAAAAAATGTTAAGTAAGATTTTAGTTACAATTTATATTTTAACTAAATTTTACTAAAATATTGTCACGAGACGTGGCTATGAGACATTCGTCGCCCATCATTTATTACTTAACTGCCGAACACGCTAAAAAGTAAAGAAAATTAATCGGAATATCTGTACCTGTACACCTCGTGGCGTTTATTGCATTATGCCGCTATTATAAGATCCCTCTAAGAAGGGGGGTGATTACATATTTTGGACGCAGAACGGCAGAAAATTATACGCGTTACCAACTGCGGGCTTACCGATGTCGAAAAGAGAAACTATTGAATTGTTCTCAAGTATAAACATATATATTTATTTTATTACAGTCGGAGAAAATTGCATACCTGCGATTCATAGCTAACACAATGACATGATTGTCATTTATGATTTCTTATAGAAATTAAATATAATTTAGTTTATTTTATAAGAACTCCATTTTTAATTTAAAATTAATAAATTAACGCACGATTTTAAGAGTTTAATATTTTATAATACAAAACAGGACCATTTTTATTATATTTTAAAGTAAACTGAAAATCACTCAATTAGATGTCATATTTGTAAAACTATTGCCTGTATTTACTGTACTATTTATTCATCTAATTTCCCATATTTTTACCAAATAATTTTTGTATATAAACTCACTAAAATAATCTGTGTTTATCAGTTGATAATGGCATACTTTGCCGACACGATCATTGATATTTAATAATAAAATATTGAAGTCTTGAAATCGTGTGTTGATTTTTTAATTTTCAAATTATTTCGTTTAGTAAATTCAAGTTATGCGAAGTTTTTTATAAACATATAATATAACATGTAATAATCATTTCACAAAATCATTTGAGTTGATTATTTATAATTGATCTTAGCATAATTAATAGAATCAAAAAGGGGTCGCTCAGATGGTTTGGGCATATTGAAGTGCGAATGAATGAGGAAATAATGGTAAGAAAGGTATATAATGCAAGTGTTGATGGCGCCAGTAAGAAAGGGCGATCGCGGAAGACGTGACACGACCAGATTAACCAGATACTGGAAGATGGTCCGTTAGAAGCCTCAATAATCGGCGAGCTTCCTTTCGTAGATGTATGAATGTAAATGAGGCGAGAGTTGTATATCAGGACAGTAGAGTGTGGCGCTCTATCCTCTCTGCCTACCCCCACAGGGAAATGGCGTGATGGTAAGTAATTTGTAATTGATTATTTCTTTAGAAATTTGAAATCACATGGAATAGACGATAACACATACTCACGAGATAAAACAAAATAAGTAAATTCCATTATACCTACAATATAATTCACCTTTTCCAGGTACATTATCATCATCATTATCAAAAATATATTAGAATTGATATATTCTACGGGTATGCATATTAATAATTAATTAATAAATACATGCCAGTTTGTGTCAATTATTCTTCTTTTTCTTCCTAGACCATTTACTTGGGGTTAGCCTTCCTTGTCCGCTTTCTCCATTGAGCACGATTTTGTGCTTTACTGTCGTCGAGTTAATCTTTTTTCAGGTTTTTTACCGTAGTGTCATTTATTTTTATTCTTTTTTGGTTCATTATTATAAAATATGTTTTACGTTGGGTATGTAAAAATGCATATACTTAAGATTATATTGTTAAAGCTCACTAGGACGTTGATAAATAAATCAATGAAATTATTAAAATATCTCCCCAAACCTGTCAAGAAAGTTGTGTTACAAAAATGCCTTAGAATATTTCGTATCAACTGAAATTTAAATGATTTTGAGGTTTGATAATTGATTTTTATACTAATGAATTGTTCGTTTAATTTTTTAAGAATTAAAATATGATGCCGAGTTTCGCACGTAATTAATAAATAATAAATAGAAAGCAAGATAAAAATGCGTTTCACTTTTAACATAAAATATGTTACTCTCTACATCTCTACAGGAAACTGGAACCTCTCTAAAGGAGTTCATTTGAAATAGATTTTGAGACAATCAGCTTAAGAACCGTCTCGTACATTGAGTTTTACTTTAACGCATATTTTGGAGAAAAAAGGAAAATTAAATAGTTATGTCACAGAATATTATTATGTTAAAATATGAATAATCCCCAAATAAAAATAATTTCGAATCTTTTCAAAATAAGTGTGATTTTAAAATTGTTATTACATAAAATGAAAAAATTGACTATTATAATTTTTTTAATAAAATACTCTGAATTAAAGAACTATATATATATATATATATATATATATATATGTTTCCAATTAATTAAGTATTTCAATTTAATGAAAATCGAAACTAATAAGTGCATCTATTACTATATCGCGAGTACCATAATTAATAATCATTAATCAAAATATATCGTTCTCTTTGCAACAATCTCAATCACTCTATGACTGGCGACAATCTCAATCACTCAATGACTCTAAGACTGGCGGCCAAAACATATATAATAAAAGTACGTCATTTTTGATGGGTTATAGCTATTGCGATAATAATTGTAACAATAAGAATATTACGAGAGACACTTTTTATTCCGATTTATCTAATACACAGATATTATAATAGTGCTTATTTCACAGTGTTGACTGCACGCCGCTAGCACTTAGTATATTTGTAGACACCGACGAGGAAAGAAAAGACATATTTTTTTATAGACATAGGTTTTCATAATGTATTTGAGAAGTAACCTCACCAGAAAACTACCAAGATGGCCCTTTTTCTCAACACAAGCGTTAAGCTTAGTTAAAAAATGGTAAAAATATTGATGTGACAAATGTGCTTCTCTATTTAAAAAAAAAACTGAAAATTGTTTAATGAAACTACCTATCTCGAATTGCCGTAATTCTCTGGAAGAGAACGCTTGTGAAACCGTGAAAATATTTAAAATAATTCACCCTTCACTTTTCACTATTGAAAATACTCGCAAATAATATATCATTACGTCTCTCTCATTGTTGTGAACATCTTCAGAAAAACAATGCCTCTCAGCTGGAGGTTAGTCGCAACAAAACACGGCGTAATAAGCGGATTTAATACCAACTTCTCGGCAATTATGGTATTCACAGAGTAGGCAGATAATTATAGCGGAATTTCTGTTAGATGTTAAAGGTAATCTCTCAATGAATACAATAAATGCAGTTGTATTATAACAGAAATCAATACCTGTGATACGCGGTGCCGGTAAATATTTGTATCTATTTATTTTTTTTTTGAGGAAACTCAATAAAATGATGCCAAGATGATCTTAATAAAAAATAAAACATAATGAAATAATATTATTGATGAAATCGCCGTTAACTTTGTAATAATTATCTTCGGTTTTTAAATCGGTGGATTAATGTATGTTTTTACTCTTCTTGAGTTTAATTATTCAGTATATTACTAGAATTTCGAGAGTGAGAGAGCATCTCATGGACAGGTATTTAATTAAATACATTCAATTATATTTATTTAATTACTAGTAATCAATTAGTATTTAATTAAATACATTCAAATATAGAAAACCCGGCTTAAGTATAATTTCTTCAATACTAGTAAACTATGTGTGTTAACATTATTTATATTATTAACAAGAAAACACTGTACATATTGACTATTTATTGAATAATAAAAATGTATCGGAGCCAACTGTCCCTCCACCAACATAAACATAACGTAAACATAAAATTAAAATTGGAATCCTACGAAAAAAATTAAGAGAATTTATTTATTTACATAACTACAGTTTGATAAATTATAAATTTTAGAAATAAGAAAGAGTGTTAATAATGAATTGAATATTATCTTTTTTGTTTTCATGTTAGTTATTATTAAGTTCCCATATATATATTTTATTTTTTGACTGTCTATACTTCGACTTTTGATTGGTTAGCTTACATTATATGCTGATGAAGGGGCCATGAGCTCTGAAACATGTTGATATATTTCAATATATAAGTGGTGAAAACAAGGTAATTAATTACGCGCTGATATAAAATTCTTGAATAAGATTTTATTTTTAAAGATCTGTCACCTGCTTTTCAAAGCTAAGATAGATCGATATTCCTTTTAGTACTGACATCAATTTTTTTAGAGAATAGAAAAAAGGCTTAATTTTTTTTTTTTTTTCGCTTCCACAGGCCAAAGGCCCAATTACCGAAGCGAAACATATCACAAAACACTCAGGCTTGAGTAAATCACATAGATTAATTGTGACCTCACCGGGAATCGAACCCGAAACCCTCGGTATGAGATGCCAGTCTCATGCCTATTGGGCTACGAGGGCCGTCGGTTTTTACTCACGGTTATTTTATAGCGTGCCATATTTCGGCTCACTGTAAAAAGCAATTGACCATCCGATCAATCGAAAATATAATTTAATCAATTTAATCCTAACAAAGCCCTTCACCCCTCAGACAAAAAACAGTTTTCAAAAACGTCCTTAAAACCCTGAAACTATTGAGCGAGAAATAAGGATCTTGTCACGCGAAAAGGAGACCTTGTAACTCGAATCAGTACGGAGTGCGAGGCTATTTTGATGTGAAAGGTATCCAGAAAATTTTAAACCGTTAAGGACGGTCTCCAGCCCTTTAACCGGATTATTCCCGCATCACACTCGAAACGCGATCCACGGAAGCGTTGTTTCTGAACAAATAAATTTAAACCCTTCCCTGCCCATGAAGTAACACAGATCTACCGAGCCAATTTAACCCGTTGTAAAACTCATGCATTGGATGTTACCTGCAATAAAGGATATCATTTGTCGTAAGGCAGGAAGAGATTACATATCAATTTCATAAAAGAATAGTAAAAATATGAATATAATTATAATTAATATAAATTAACTTTGTTTAAACCACTTATTTATTGAAAAAAATCAACATGTTTCAAAGCCAATGGCTTCTTCATCAGGAAAACAAAAATAATATTTAAAAATCTAAGTATATATATATACTTCGATTTTTAAAATAAGTATATATATATACTTCGATTTTTAAAATATTATTTTTGTTTTCCTGATGAAGAAGCCATTGGCTTTGAAACATGTTGATTTTTTTCAATAAATAAGTGGTTTAAACAAAGTTAATTTATATTAATTATAATTATGTTACCACAAAATAAATTTGCTACATTTGAAGAAGAAAATATAATTATACTTGTTTTCTACAAATAAAGCTACAAGTTTTTGCAAAAATCTATGTTTTATTTACTTAAAACTTTTACTATTACTTCTCATCAAATAGCCAGCAATTAAATAAAAGAGATAAGGAAAACAGTCATGTTCAATGGGACTTGATAAATGTATTATATTATGAAAAAATATATAAAGAATTATATTATTATATTGGGCCATCTTTCACGTTAAATGCACCATATTTATAGTAAAAATGTCAAAACGTACCTACATTTGATATTTTAAATATTTTAAAGACTTTAAAGATAGCAAAATTATTATATAATAATTGTTGTTGCATGAGTTGACATTTGACTGACAGTTTTGACATAGTTAAAACTCAATTTTTACGATAGCATTAGTTGACAACAAGACTTTTCACATGGTAAAGACCGTTCATTAGATGGCATGTATATATCGCTAAAAAAAATTAATCTTCAAACTATACAGTTCACGTGTCCAAATCTCTCTTAAGTTCTTATGTTTATTATTCTTTGAGAGAGAAGACAAATCTAAACAAAGAGTAAAATGGTTTTCAGTAAAAAGATAACTAAAACGCAACGAAATTATAAAATTATTATTTCTCTCTCAAATGTAATGTCATAACGATACGAGCCAACAGCTTGCGAATTTATTATTTTTTATATAATATTGTCAGGGGACGTGGCTGTGGGAGGCAAATGAAAACGCTAAAGCAATTTAAACTTAATTAGACTATTATTTATTAGGCAAAAAATCACTTAACACGGGTTAAATTTAATTTTACATTTTTATAGACCTGTCGAACGTTCTAGACAATTCCAGAGTGTTCCATGGTGTAACCAAAATATCAAACATTATAAAACAAAGTGATTGTGTGAAATATCTGTGGCTTGAAATAGATGAGAAACTTCTATGGACGAATCATATTCAAGCTCTTTTAAAAAAGTTGGGCCTATAGTTGGTATGATGAAAAGAGCTGAACTATTTAATACAAGAACTAAAAAATTATCTGCAATGCTTTTATTCTCCCTCATATTTTATATGGCATTATTAATTAAACAGAGCCCTTAAAATAATCTTCAACCTAAATCGATACACCAGAACTACTGACTTGTACAAAATCACCGGCATGCTTAACCTAGAAGATCTGATATATGTGAAAAAGATAAAGATGACTTATAAAATAAAGAATAAATTATTAAAAACAATATCATTCTTTACCAGAATAGTGACGTACATAGACAACACACAAGAATAAGAGACTATATAAGAAGATATACCGAGAGAGATATGGTTTCCTATACACCGCGATCGATTTTTATAATAAAATCCCCAATTGCATAAAGGAACTAAATAATGTAGAACTATTCAATAAACAGCTGAAGGGACTTGTGATGAGGAGGAGATAATTGCTTAACAAATCAATGTGCTGATATTTAATGTGTACCCACTTATTTTACTTTATTTTCTGTCCCCATATACCAGCATACAATTTCTGTTTGGGGACATGCTATTTTTTTTTTCATTAATACAAATAACTAATTAATGTAGTGTGATCATATAAGAATATGTAAATAAAATAAATATTATTATTATTATTATTCATAAATATCTAAATTAAATTATTTAAAAAAAATTTACTTTAAAAACCCTGTATGAAAAAGCGAGGAAAAAAGTAAAGGCAATTTAAAACACAACTCTGCTCCGGTATTTACTATCACGGCACGGAAAAGGTTAAATAAACCACTGATCGCCTTCCGTTTGTTGTCGGGAGATTATTCAGGCGAGATGAATCCGGCAATCGGCGCAGACGGAGCTATTGATCCGATATCAAATTATAAAAGATTCGACGCTTTGCTGCACCTCGCAGCTGATCGAATCAGACGCGGCTCGGCGGGCCCCGGCCTAGCCCAGCCGTCTCATTTACCCGCTATTAGAAACACATTAAGTTATTATACATGCATAAATACAGATTATGGTCGCCATTGTATTTATACGCACAAGGGTATTATTATATTTTCGCATTCATCGCCAACGGAGCAGAACCTCCCGACTACACAACGTTTCCAAGGATTTTAATATTTTGAATTATAATTAATTTTTTGGGTACAGAAAATATTGTGCGGTTCAACGATATTATTCTGTCCTATGTAATTATGCGACTATTTTTTTTGGTTTGTTGTGCATTTTCAAAAATATTGAAAAAAATGCAAACTTTGATGTCGCTTTTCACTGTCAACTGTCGACATTTTAACCAGATTATAAACAATAGTTTATATCCAAAATTGAATGAAAAAGACTACCACCTACGAGACACCCTGTATATATAAACATTATTTACAACCAAATTAATTAATCAATTAGAAGGACATACAGAAAAATCAAACCCACGAAAAAATATTTAGCTGCTACCGGGATTCAAACCACGGATCTCCTCCTATCCGGGGCAGGCGCGTTATCCTATTTCGCTATAGCGGCCTTGCATATTTCCGTGAGTATATCGACCTTATCTGTAAGTCTCATTTATGAATGGATTAACAATTATTATCCATTTTTAGAGCAATCCATTTTTTCTGATACGGCAGGCACAAATTTCTTTGTATTACTGCCGCTAGAAATAAATCCTAGAAGGCTTACAAATATTGATTTTTTATCTTTTTCTTATGAAAAAAAGTAAGTTCAATACTTTATAAATATATAAATATTCTTAGGTTTTCACGGCTACTCAGAATCTTCTGGTTTGTGACTTCGGGGTATGCCGTGTTTTTACTACCTTTTTGGCCAACGTTTCGGATCCCGTTGCAGGATTCATCATCAGAGCTGATGTATTACAAGTATACCAAAAAGCAAGAAGAAAAAAATGTCCCCGAGCAGTATCGTGCTAGTGTAAGGGGACATTGTAAACTATACATATCTATATCTACTTAATACAGAAGAGCTATACACAATAAATTTAACACTTAACAATGTTAAATTATAGATTAACACGTAAAATTCTTGAAAAATAAATCCTTTCAGTTTTTTATTGAAGTCTTATATTATTTATCTTCTTCATGCCATCAGGAAGACCACTACAGAAGTCAAAGACTGTATATAGGAATCCACGCCGTTCTTTATCTGTTCTCGGTATATCCGTTCTTATATGATCTCTCGTTCTTGTCGCTATTCTTTGATAAATAACCCCGCAAACTAAAACAATTTTTAGAAAAAATATTTTGCAACCATCTCGAATTAAACCCATAGAGTTATGGGTTATTGATCAATTTGTCAATGATTAGCAATGAATTAATAAATAATTTGCCGAAACTTAACTCAGTACATGATTTTCATCTGTTAATTTGACACACACACAAATTGAATTCAATCAAAAAGCAATCAATGTTTAAAACAGACACCGCTAAATACATGTATTACATTACGTGATATCTGTATTCGATATCACAGTGCCGCCACCGACGATCTGAAAGGCAAAATCAATTTACATGTAAATATATTTTTATATCGTACGTATATGCATTTATTAATTATAATTAATATTTGCTTCCGAGGTATTAGGTCGTTCCGAAAATAATTGCCGATTTTAATCATATACGTATTTTACGCTTTTTGAATCTTCGCATTTGACCATCAAATTGTGTATAGGCTTATTTATGCTTATAAAGTAAAACTCATGAATAAAACTCACCCACGCTTTTGATTTTATTGACACCGCATATACTTTGATCGCTCTTCGTATTGTGGCTGATAAAAATAATCTCCATTATAGAATTATTTTATGCAAGCATGTTTTTGTAAGACAATAATATTCATTAACACTTCCGAATGCTGGAAGCACGACTAGCAGTACATAATGGCTTTGTAGTGTCAACTATAGTGTTGTATTTAAGTGAAACCTGGAATTAGAAAAAAGGAAAAGAAAATAAACTGAAGCGGTCGCGGTAAGGCGCTTGTGTGGAAAATCTTCGGTCGATAGAGTGAGGAACGAATAAATTAGAAGTGAATGTAATGCTGGCTGTAGCATGGTAGATATAAAAAAGAAAGGATCGCTGAGATGGTTTGGTCATGTGGAACATATGAGCGAGAAAAGGATGATTGAGAAAATATATAAGGCGAGTATTGAAGGCAGCAGGAATAGACCTCAAAAAAGCCTCAATAACCGCAAATAACCTCAATAACTCAATAAGCCTCAAAAAAATTCGAAAAAAAAAATTTTTTTTTTTTTTAATTTATTTAAATAAAATAAATAAATACTTATTCCTTACGAACCGACAATAAAAAATACCGTCATTTTTGACGGGTTACGGCTAGTGACATTAATAAAATCCAAATAAAGCACATATTACGCTCTTATCTCTTATGAAATCTGCAATACTTCAGAAGGAACCTTCGCATTTGTGTGTGACGGTAACGCAATCCGCAGCGTGTTCCGAATACCAATTACAAACGTCAACAGTTCGAAGGCTTCAAACTCGAGACCCCACAATGGCTTCGGTCAAACCCCATTGAAGCGAAAGCTTCGCACGGCTGAAAAGACGTTGGGTGGAAAGGGATGTTAAAAGAATCCGTAGCCGGTGACGCCCCGATGAAAAATCACAATGGAATAACACCGAGAGGTATTATTTGAGAGCCGGCATTATTGACGCAGAGGCAAATCGGCCTACAGTGTTTGTAAAGTATTATGTAAACACAATTTGCGACCTGCACGGCGGGACGCGAAGGCTCTCGACGAGGTTCGGCAAATCAGGGCTGTGTATCGCCAACAGCTGTGCCTTTGTGTGAGGGTATATACAGGTAATAGGTACCTCGAAAAAAGAACGGTGGAATCCACGAACGATATCTGTAATATACAGCAGACTCCCGACTATCCCGGATCTGATTAACTGGAATACGGATTATCAGGGATGAATTTTAAAAGTCATTGAAAAAATATTTTTTGAAAAGAATAAATGCTACACATTGTTTATAATGATCAAACACGTATGCAAAGTCGAAAAAATCAGGTGTTCATCGTGATTTCTCAAAACATGTTTATCATTTGGTTCGCTCGAGTGCCTTAGGAGAGCTAGTTGCGTCCACTTGTCATTTTCACCTCTTTACAAAATAGCGCGTAATTTATGACAGCAGCGTTGCTTGCCGTCAACTGTCAGTATTGCCACAGTTTTTTATGATATTTACGTAGCCGAATCAAATTATTTTACGATGTTTAAAGGTTGCTGGGCGTCTTCTATATTGTTAACACTGCTTTTCTGTTACGATCTTCTCTTAGATGGATAGTGGTGTCGAATAATACTCGGTAATATTGGATCGACTTTATATAATTCAATAGATATATTCTATGGCGCGCGAACCGTATAGCAGCTGAGAATTCAACAAGTTTCAAACATTTACAGAAACCCTAAATCTTAAGGAGGAACCAATTTACCAAAAAAATATATTTAACAACCCTGCAACATCCCGGTGGCATTTTTTCTCTGCGTAAACACCATGATTGTTGGTCATTAATTGCGCAAAGTGCGTGATTTTTACTTTTTTTTTGTCATTTTGGTCGCCGTGAAATCCATTATCCGGTATTTTTTTCTATCCCGGATAATCGGAAGTCTACTGTATAATAATACTGTCACGGGATCGTGGCGGTGGGAGGCAAATCGAGCACTTGAAATTAGTTAATGTTTTATTTAATCACCAAAGTCACTAGACACGAATTTAATCGGAGCATATTCTTAAATTCACAGAAATTTGAACAAGTCACTCGAGATTATTTCACAAATACGTAGGTAGGTACCTACTTATTTTATTTCACTTTATTTTTGCATGTCACCTTTTTATGATCAATCGCATAGGTTCGCTCACTTCCATGACATCGCCGAACAAATCACAAGCAAAGAAGAACAATTAAATGCGGTGGAAGTTTGCCTATTACCAAAATTTTATAAAATATAGAAAAATAGAAAAAGTACGCAAACTCACAGGGACACAAAGTAAACGCTTTAAATAATAACGATTATTATATTTACGGTCTGTAAGTGTTTTTTAATTTATCATGGCTCGATAGACAGACGTTCGAAAGATTCTTACCATAAACAAATTTCACAATACGTTGCATGTCGCATGGCAGACTGAATTGACCTCGGAACTAACGTACTTCATTTTTATAAAACTGTAAGCCGTTAAAAATTACACATTTTTTTCTTTTCATTTCGGTTACGTGTATGGCTATGATAATAGCGCCATCTAATACAGCGTGGCATCTTGCTAGCGTTAGTGACGATTATTGTTAGATACATAAAAAATTATGCACTTTTTTATTTTTAAAGCTCATTATTTGCGCCATCTGGTGCGTTAGTAACGGACATTGTCACATGGAGAGTAGTGCTTTTTATTTTATTTTTATGTCGCATTATTATTTATATACCTCATCATTATTTGCGCAATCTGGTAGCGTTAATGATGAATACTGTAACGGAAAGAATTGTTAAATAGTATTATAAGCATAGTAAGACTAAGTATCAATTTACTCTATATGTTCATACATCTTTGATATTAAACATTTTTTTGCATATACATATGTGCAAAATTTAAACATATTAAACATTTTGTCTTGGTGTTATAATCATGTACTTAACATGATTTTATAATCATAAATCTCATACAGAGTTACGATATCCAAGGGATGTTAAAAACGCTATGCATGACACGAAAAAAAACCGATGAATATAGTAGGTATTTGAGATAAGAAATACCTCCACAGATAAAATAATTCTTCACGCGGAACAACTGATGATAAACATCCCGACATGTTCGCATAAATAACTACAAAAAATACAAAACGCGGTTGAAAAAGCGGAGTAACTTTTGTCCCGACCTAACACATTTATCTGTTTCCCCTTAATACAAAGCACTCAATCTTCGTTGGTTACATTTCTTCAGAGCTCGGGAACACTCCCGGCACAAATTGGGGGTCGCGGGCACAATTGTGAACCCGGGGGTGATAAATGAACTCTCCGAGTGTCCGCGGATAAACCTCCGCATCGGTAAGGTGACCGATACATAACTGTTGATGGAACTTCGGCTTTATACCGCGCGAGGTATCGCAATCCTTCGTGGATTTGATGTGAAACATCGTACCGGGTAGAGTAAATCGTCGCTGAAAATGTCCTTAGATTTTCACGGCCGTTCAGAATCTTCTGTGTATACCTCTCTGGGCCAGAGAGGTCACATATGCTCGGCAGAATATCCCAGAAAACTATACACAAATTAAATCGTCGCTTCCCACAAAACATCAATTTTCTTGACAAAATCTGAACCCATAGAACACTTGTGTAATATCAGTTGTTTGTTTATGATAATTCTCTTGGCATAATAACCGCAACATTTGTCCTTAAATTGGCAGGGGCGTGCAGTGGGAACATCGCATCATGACTTTTATGTAGCCAATTATTTGGAAAAAAATCGGAATACAACATATGTTTCGTAATATTTCTATCACAATTGTTATCATAGCATCCATATTCTGATATATCGTAGAAATCTGTAGGGTACATATATGATATCTATTTTTTTTCCAAAATACATATACGTTTACAAATAAGTCATGCTTCGATGTTCACACTGCACGCGCCTGTAAATTGGCCATCCTTATGTTACTCTGTAGCAATAATTGTTCATATTCTTATTTTCTAATGTCGTGTCAGGTCTCCCTCAGAGTTGACTATCACTTGAGAGTACATCTCGCTATCTCTAGCGGCTCGAGACAGCTCTTCCACCGTCCTTACCCCTATCCAATCTCACATATTACGGAGCCACGAGATCTGCTTCCTACCGATACCTCGTTTTACCTCGACCTTGCCCTTAATTATCAAATGCAACAGGTGGTACTTTTCCTCTCTAATAAGCGCATGATCCAAGTCGGACATTGATATTTGTCAACAACTTTCTCTAAGTTCTAGCTCTTTGAAGCACATCTAAGTTGCTGACCATATCTGTATGCGCAAGGTATGCGCAACATTCTACGTGCACCCACATTTCAACGCTTCAAGTTGGTTCATGATATTTTGAGGGTCCATGATTCAACTCAATACAAAAGCACGGACCAAACATAGCATCTGACCATTGTTTGCCGAAGTTTCAGGCTCTGGTTGTTTCCTTTTATTGCTACACGAGCTGCTTCTATCCTACATCTGACTTCGGTTTCAGGGACAAAGTTTTCTTCCGCGATACTTCCGAGATATCTAAATTTCTTCACTCTCTCCACATTTGTCCCATTACCAAGTTACAAATTATTACCAAGTTTATTTTGTTTTGCTTGTTTTCCACTGGCACGTGCCAATTCGTATATGATTGCATTGGGGTGATACATTAAATATATACATGTTGCTAGAGTAGGCCAAAGACACTTGTTATTAGGATAATATACTGTTTAATTATGTTAATGTGTCATTAAAAATAAAAAATAAAGCAAAAAACTAAACGAATTTCGAAAAAAAAACATTCTATAAGTCAGTGTGATGATCCGGATCAAAAGATTAAAGAAATCCTTGAAAACAGTAAAAACTCGGAAATTTAAATAGGCCAGATATTGATATAGGCCACGTATTGAAATAGGCCTCAAATTGAAAATGGCCACATAAAAATACCAGATCCTGCATTTTATCATTCAAGGCAAAAGAGATCCTGGCTGAAAAATCTAAGGCAATGGTTCGGAATATTCATAGTCCAACTGACGAATGAATTATGTGAATACATATATATTATATTCAAAAACTGATAAAAGCACGCTTAACTTTCATCAAACCCCAAAAGTAGTTAGGTACTGACGAATGTAAAAATGTTTTTGATCACAATTTTAATCATTAAGAGAATTCATTAAGAAATGTACCAGTACAGAAACCAACAGTACGGTTAGCTTTAGACACTATCCAAATTATTGAAAGATCGTTCGTAGTCATGGGAAACCACCAAGTCAGTTCTATTTTTGATGAAACGAGTCCTCAAGCTCAGATTTAAAAATAGTAGAAATATTCTCGTGGCGTACTCGTACACCCATCTAGGCACTTATATTTTAATTTTGCATTTATCTATAGAATAATCTGTTACGGCCACGTTTGAAAAAAAATTCATTTGTTTAATTAGTTGTCATATTAGACGTCACATGGAGAATTTTTGTATCAAATCCAATATTTACATATGATGATATGAAAATGGTGTGCATTTGCTAGTGTACAAGGGATGAAATGATGCGTTGTATAAAATATGAAATAATTTACAAATCATTAAAATATGTGTATTTTTTTCTGGTTTGGTCTTCTGGGATATGAGGCCGTATTATTACGACCCTTCTGGCCGACGTTTCGGATCTCATTACAGGGTCCATCATCAGAGCTGATATGTTGATATGACACATCGGACCTGATGATGGACCCTGCAATGGAATCCTTAACGTCGACCAGAAAGGTCGTAATAACACGGCACTTATCCCAGAAGACCCAAACCAGAAGATTCTGAGTGGCCGTGAAAACCTAAGAACATTCTTACCTGTGTTTTTGTTTTTAACAAAATTTAGTAAAAATGACAATCAGCAAGTAAATGTTATGATAAATATTAAATCTATTAGAAATTTCATTATATTTAAAAAAAAATGTGGGATGCAGTAGGTATCTCTTCTGACAGCTTTTCATCCTATTATACCAGACTTTTGTCCATGTAAAGTAAAACAAAGTACCAGGTTTGATATAATACACGTGTCCGTTTTTAGCCTTTCCCTTTTCAGTATATCTTGTCACATTTAATTCTAACTAGTTCCACAAAAACGTTCTTTAAAAATACCAGTTCTTTCTCATGTCGGTGAGTGCTCCCGATTTTCTCGCCGGCGGATTTATGTTTGCTTTTATGTGTTGTCAGGCCATAAGAAAACACCGCTTTATAATTTAAGTGGGATCGTGGACATTGTCAAATGGCCCCCACTTTTGGCGCCTTTTTGCGCTCTTTTCGCGCCTTTTCGCGCCCTCCCCGGGCCACAGATGGCGGGCGCGTCGGGCCGCCCCGACACACCTCGTGAGAAATGACAGCGATGAATAATAAACAAACATGGCCGATGTTTCTTTTTCGAATATTTTGGTTTTGATCTTCATTAATATTAATACAACCCGGCGCGCCTTGTTCTCTTAGGAGAATAGAATGACACACATTCTTGTATATTTTACGTCGTTGACACTTGCTATTTTCCATATATGTGCGCATTCTTTCTTTTTATTAAAAATAATGATGCTTTTCTGAATTATTATAAAACTATGTTATTTATTTTAGAGTGCGCAGTTATCAAAAGGCGGTTGATAACCCTGATAGATAGCTCTAGTATGATATTAGAATATACGGTAAAAACTTTCTACTAGTTTATTGTTGATCAATTAGAAAAAGTCATAGTAGAAATTACATACATTTTTTATGATATCTCATATAACAAGGTGTACGAGATACAAAATTACTGCACATGTATATTACTCATGAGTTCCAAGGTCAACATTATGTTTTATGTTGTTTTTTAATATTTAGGATCGTATTAATTTGATTTCATTTTTGAAATAAGGGTACTCAACGTTACCGGGACTACCATAATATTATCTTGAATTTACAACAGAGTGAGGGGCATATTCATCACACTAGCGGATTTGTTGAGACCACTAATATGTAATAAAAAAATGTATTTGGAGAGCGTTTCCAATATTCTTTTCATTATTCTTTTTTATTATAATTATTAGTTATATATTATATATTAAGTATGCAATAATTTAAGAAAAAATAACTTTTGAAATATTGCATACTTAAAAATACATTTACATACTCTTACAAACATACAATCCATCAATTGTTCAAACTTATCTAAGTCTAATACACCACAAAATTTAAAAAAAAAATCTTTTGGCTGTTCACTGAATTGAATTATACGCCACAGATTTTAACATTTGGCCTTGTTCCTAAATGGCATCTCTAGCTCTTGTATCATATTGATTTTTGCTGCTGGTTAAGTCATTTTGTACTAATGGTAGCCAAAGGTTTTTTGCTAGCAATAAATACTTTGTAAGAATTCCCCACACAGGGTGTACTCAATACCTTCGCACAATGTATTCAAACAAAACACGGGTATTTCTTCACAAAACCTCCACGTAACGCTGGAACCTCTAATTTTCCCTGGCAATATACACTTACATCATTATAAAATAATATCGGTACTGTCACCCACATGCCCCGCTTTGCCCGACGGGTCCTCCGTAATTACACGTCTCTCGAATATATCAAACGCGGAATTATACGTCAAATGGTTTCGTAATATGGGGAAATTACACGTTATTTCTTTAAGTAATAACCACGTGTTCCCGGTAATTGGTCACTTAGCAATATGAAAACAATGTGGAGCGGATAGTTGCGCCACAGCCAGCCGGCCGGGATGTGAACTCCGAGGCCTGCTGACGTTTAACAGAGTGTGTCAATACATTTTTAACGCCGCGTTTAAACCTTGACGTAAGGGCGATAAATGTGGCCTTTTTAACCCTTCTTGTCCTGTCGTCGAGATACAGGGTGGGAAGAAAATCCGTATTAAAATAATCGACTCATCCTATCACTCATAATTACATGATCCGGGGCTTGCTGCGTCACCTTGGTGCACCTGCACCGACACTGCAGACGCCGGAACATATCCTCTGGGCTTGTGAGTCTATGAAAGACACGCGAGATAATATGATGCAGGACTGGACGGGGTGAGGCACGGCTTCGTATGGAACAGTGACCTCATCAAGAACGAGAAGAACCTCGGATTCTTCGGTGAGTTCGTCAGGATGTGGATTTCGCGCTGGGAGCTGCTTCGTATGTGATTTCTCTGTATACTGTGACATTATGCTCGGGCCTGAACCGTCTTTTAATGTGATCCTTATTTTGTCCTTCCCTACCAAAGAGTGTTTCCTTTACCATGACATCCCCTCACTGTCCTCCTTTCAACCCAAATTCTATATATAGTATTTTACCATGATCAATGTGTTATCTTACAGTTTTTATCTTTTACCATTATTTTATGCTTTTTATTTGATATTTCCTAATAAAGTATGATACGTGGAGGAGGTACAGTGAATGGACTATTGCGGGCCTCTCCGGGTAGTGTTACCCTTAACTATTTTTTTTGGGAGTAAGAAATTGTCAACCTGGCGACGTATGAGTAGGACCGATATGGGAGATTTCGCTCATAAAACGGTCCTGGGAATACGGTAGGTGTCCAATCACTGTTCTCGTATAATACCTAGCTAATGAAGAATAATTTAAAAAAAAATATTTATTACAAGCTTTTATTATATGGAAGTACTTTTATTATAAGAATAAAGGCCTGATATTAATTTCGAATTCAACACAATCATAATAATGCTTTTTGGTATAAGGGTCATGACGCTCGCCCAGTGACATGGTGGTCGTTGATTCGATCCCCATTCCAGGACATTTCCAGCATGTTAGTCCTACTTTCATAGCACAAGCGTTTAGCTTATTTTGATAATTGTAAGAATATTGATGTGACAAGTATTCTGTGTTCGCATCACTATTTTTTTTAAACTGAAAAGAAAGTTGTTACAATTCAACTTGATATCAAATATGTTAAAAATTAGTACCTCCAATCTTGATTCTACATTTAAGTTAAATTTTATTAAAACATAGTAAAACTGACTCTGCAACCTCTAAACTCTAAACCATTAGATACCCAAGTAAATAATGAATGGAGTACTTTGATTTTATAACTGTTGGTTTTATCTTTATTTTTAAATTCTTTATCATGGTGTATAGCCGCAGGTACACAAAAAAGTTTGATTCCAAGTTATCAGATTGATTTCCTCCATAAAATCATTATTTTCTCAGAATTTTTCAACACCTGTAGTTGTAAATATTCCTTTAAAATAATTATTATAATGATGCCTTCGAAATTTTTATGTAATCTGTTACCTACTTTGTTTTTTAAGCTTCTGAGAAATTATCGTAATATCCATAGCCGCCATCATGACATAATGTGTGGGTAACTACCTACACAAAACACTGCGTGACCAATTTGGGGTCATTTTTGGAAACGTTTTTACATCCCATGCGGTTGTTTATTCCTGCTGTCGCCGTGTTATTACAGCTCTGTTAGTACCGCATTAACTGCTTGTTAAACTAATTAACAAGTCTTTATATTTATTTTTATTTCGACGAAGGACTTGATCTTTATGACAAGAGCTTAGGTTTCATAGGATAATATGTTTTTTCAACAAATACCCCGGTAAAACTTGTCACGAAAACTGCATTAGAATCGGTGTAGTGTTCAAATGTAGTCAATTTTCACTTTTACAAATATCTACTATTATACATAGAATCGATATCAACACATGTATCTAACATATGTTAAGCAAATGTGTTGTCCCTTTCTGCTATTCTGCTGAAGAGTCTGTGAAATAAAATTTTCTTTATATTAAAAATATATATATATATATATATATATGTTATAATGAAGGTTTTCACGGGTGTTAGAAATGTTAGTATTAATTTCTTTGGGGGTAACCCGCGTCAAAATCTGGTCCTCAGAAGGATCATTCGTCAACCGACGTTTCGCCTGAATCACAACAGGCATCTTCAGGTTGTCTTGTTAATAAATTTCCGTCACGAGGGGCAGTGCAAGCACGTCCGTTCGTATCGGAAGCATATTACCAAGTGAGGTCTGGTAAGTCAAAGTCTAAATTTGGGTGCTGTGGTCATTATTGGCCTTAATGATTTTTGGGAAAATGTATTAAATGTTGGGTGTTCCCGGCCGTTGCTGGCCTTAATACTCGATGTTGCTTCTCAAGCAACATCGAGTACAAAGCGCATCACAAGGAGCCAAACAAACGCCATTAAGGCCAGATCTGAGGACCAGATCAGATTTTGACGCGGGTTACCCCCAAAGAAATTAATACTAACATATATATAATTATATATATAGGATATTATTTATACATTATTATATAAAAAATATACGCGTATTTATTAAAGGCTTACATAGCGAGTACAAAAAATCGTTATTTTGCCTTTCAGTAATTAATAGTATATATATTAATATGTAAATATGTTCAACGTTTCCTGATTGTACAGGTCACTTTTAATTGATTAATAATAAATTGTTATTTTAATATACAATATGTATATGTGTGTGTATATATGTATGTATATGTATATGTGTATGTATGTATATATATGTGTATAAATTCATAAAATGTATGCATTAAACATAAAGTTTGTAATGTACATATTATGTAATAAATAAAAATTGAATTAAATTGAAAATTGAACTAAAATACTCTAAGGTCTGTCCTAAAGGAGACTTGCTCATCCGTTGCATTCAGCTGTAGAATCGACACAATGACAATTTATGCTTTTAAAATGGTCAATATACCGACGGTTCCCACGTATACTGTCGAATCTGCAAATATTCGATTTTTTCTACTATATTGAACATATTATCCTATACTAATCTTACTAAATATATACACAAAACCATCTGCCGATAAAATGTTTGATTACCACCGGGATACGAAGCCGGAACTACTGCGTGCCGAAAAAGTGCAATACAAATTTCACTTTGCTAACCTTTTACGATTATCTTAAAAATATTATAACCTATTATCTAAAAAAAAAATCTTATATATGTAGTCTTGTGTGAATGATATTTTTATATTAATTTATATTCAACTTAACAGTGTACTACAGTACGCACATGGCCCCCTCTGACTTTTTCCTACTTCTAAAACTGTTAAAGGATGACGTTTTGCCAACAGTGAGAAAATAAAAAGACAAAGAAGGTGAAAGACAATCGCCGAAGGATCTAAACGACGTACTGAAAATTCCGTTCCAGAAGTACTTCAAAGATTGGAAAAGGCGCGGGCACAAGGGTTTTTATGTCAAATATTAACTGAAGATCCCATGGCAAGAAGTTGTTAACAAACATTCAAGTCATTTTGAGATAATTTGACAATTGCATTTCGCCTTTGAAAAATATGTTTTATTGCTAATTCAAGATTATTTTTTATTGATTTATGTCACTAAAATATCAAAAAAGTATTTTCAAAGTAAAAACAACGCATTTATGCACAAAAAAATTAAAAAATACTAATTTTCCCTAAAAAAATGTAGTTAACAATCATTTTTTCGCCTCTGGAACTAATTTTTAATAAAATAACACCTTTTTAAAATTGGTAAAACACAAACATCAAACAACCCTTCAAATGCTATCCATTTTTACCATCCATTACCCAAAATTACAAAATTCCTGACATGTTAATTAATAATACAAAACATGGTATGTACCATTTAAAATTATTGAAAAATAATATATATGTACATATTATAATAGTCTTCAAATAAAAACAAATATATGACAGTACTGCCAGAGTAAAATTTATACTAACCATAAATATTCCAATCAAATTAAAAGGCGTGTTTATTTCAGAATGATGGCTTGAACATGTTATTATTGAAGATAACATGATCTTCCCATTAGTAACTGATTTGATCTTTATAAAAAAGTGTAGTTAACATGTTCATCCCTATGATATGATCATGTTCTAATTATTTTTAAGTTCTGAACTTATTTCCGATGGAAAGAGCGTACATTATTTAGTTTAGGTTTAGTTAGTAGGGCTTATTAACTCATTTTTGACAAAAATGTTAGTTAACAACTTCTTTCCATGAGGACTATTTTTAAGAGGATAAAATTAATATTTATGAATAAATAAAGATTTTTGGAGTAAAACAAAAATCTCGTTTGTGAATTTCGTCCATTCTATGCAGTGAATGGAGACCCACCGCATTCCCAGGAGCTGTTTATAGTGAAAGCTCCCATATCGGTGCTTCTCTTACGTAACAAGGTTAATATTTTTTTCTCTAACGGCTATATCCGTGCTTAGTCATGTAAAGGGTGATCCGGCAAGGAGAGGCCCAACAAAACTCTATTCACTGTTCCATCTATTCTAAAAATTAATTAACTATTTATTAATACTATATATAATCATATTACTTAAGCAAGCTCGTACGCAAGGTCATGAGCCTTATGGCCACCCTATAAATACTTCCATACACGTTTCCCATATGAAAATCTTCGTCTCCGTGAGACTTCTATAATTTGTCTTAATTAAAATCTAATATCGTTGCGCTTTTAAATTTTAACTCAGAGTATTTAAAAATATCCATTAACCATTTTAAACTCTACGTCTTTATTGAGTTAACTAACTTGTCAACCTCATTTACATACATCGTTTGTAAATTATAAATCACGTGCGCATTGAAAACTAGATGTTTTTTTAATGTTCATTTCGACTGTATCGTAAACACGTACATTTCACATCCAAACGTCTAATGAAACTACCAATTTGTAATTTATAATAAATTATCATTCCACCTACGTTCTCCGATTTCTCACTTACAAATTTACAGTAAGTATGAGTTCTTATCACCATAAATTGTATTTAATCGTTCAAAATTATAGTTCGAGTCAGCTATGTATGGCCATCAAGGTTGTCGGGCTCTTACAATGGTATTTAATTAATAAATGTCAATTTTCGGTATGTCCTATTTGTCATTAATCATTTTATTTCATTACAGACAAATCAGCGTTTATTGGACAAAAGACATTTAATATCTTGATACACACACACATAATACATAAAAATTTATAGCATATATAGCAGAGGCGTGCAGTGGGAACATCGCAGCATGACTTTTACGTAACCAATTAATTGAAGAAAAAATCGGAATACAACAATTGTTATCATAGCATTCATATTTTGATATATCATAATAATCCGTACCATAAATATTTGATTTCTATTATTTTTTTAAATATACTTTTACATAAAAGTCATCCTTCAATATTCCCACTGAACGCGCCTGATATATAGCAATATATAATATGTAGCAAGCCTTTCGGTCACTACCTACCTTTATAGATATATATAAATACCTATTCTGTGGTAGGTAGCTTTTTTGTCATTTTATCACCTTCGATTTTGATGGTCATTTAATATTTATTTTAGAGTAAAGTACATACAATATTCATTACGTCCGCTTACATCCGGATTTTGTGGTTAAGGCCGTAGCTTTGCGCAGCGTGGTCCAATTTAAAAATTAAATCACGTTTTGTAGCTGTTAAAGTTTCCCATGTTGCTGTATTTTTAGATTTTTTCTATCTTTATTTTTAAAAAATCTACGGTCAAAAATTTTATTCAATGCGTGTATTTGATAGTTCTAATTTGGATACATAATCTTTCACATATTCATTCATATTTTTCCATTTATGACCTAACCTAACCTAACCTATAAAAAATAGTTTTCTTCTTCTTCTTCTTTGTAGACACAATGATTTAAAAAATGATAAATCTGTGAAAACACTCCAAGATTCGGCGGCATAGTGGACGCTTCGGCCGCACAGCGATCGCCTCGATGGCGCAGTGGTCGCCACGGCCGCGCAGCGGTCGCCACGGTCGCGCAGCAGTCGTCTCGGCCGTGTAGTGGCACTCCGGTCGCGCAGCGGGCGTTTCGACCGCTTAGCCATTTGGCCTTTGCGCGGCAATTTCGAACATTTCGGATACATTTTGTTTTTATGTTTTCCAGCCTTTATTCCCTAACGCGCAGTCCGATCTTCGCGATCGGGGCGTCACCGGAAAGGAGAGCTCGGCGCGCAGTGTTTACCGTCAACTTTTTTCTTCGTTACTTAACCAACAGTGAGTCCATCTTCTTCTTCTTCGTTACTAAATCATCAGCGAGTCTGCCGCCAGGCTAAATTGCACGCGTAGACGTGCAACGGGCACCAACTAAATAATATTAAATTTAAAACTATCTCTTATCAAAGAAATATTCTAAAGAATTATGTAATAAAATGTATACACAATTAAATAAAATGTAAGTAGATTACATAAAATATAAATTTAACTAACTCTGAGGGTATTTTTTAATATTTTTGTTAAAGGTCTCGTAATGTTTTTCAATCCTCATTTTAACAGGTAATTCGTTAAACCATTTCACACCTCTAAATGTATAATGATGCTGAGCAGTTGTGGTATGTATTACAGGGATATGCAATTTACCAAGTGTTATGTTTCTACTACTTGATACTATTTGGGTCAATTCCTTATCATTGGAAAAAATATATAAAGTTGAAGAATGCAATTTTGTTTGTAAATATTTCGTTATGTGGGGACTTGAAATTTATTAAAAAGGTCTACAGTCGGATAATCATTAGGTTTTTTAAGAATGATTTTTATAATCAATTTCTGGGCAACTTCTAAGGATTTCAAAGTAGTTTTGAATGCACTACCCCATGATATAATACCATATTGTAAAACAAACTGGACTCAAGCATAATATAGTGTTTTTAACAATTTTATTCCTAAAATATTTATTATATTAATAAATACATTCATACGCACACCTGGGGGATGTAAACGAAAATCCCGTACCTGTCTCTATATCTCAGAAGCCTTTAAATCCGGCCGCATTGTAAAATTGCCAGGCTTCCCAAAGGTGCATATTTCCAGTAAATTTGACTGCCAGGAGCTTCGCCTAGCAACATTTAACACGCATTAACATAGCAACAATTAAACGGTTGTTCGCTAGTCCATCCTCACCGCCAAAAATGTATAAAAGCCGTGCTCTTATACTCCCAGCCAAGATATACTATTCGGAAGGCTTCAACAGTCCTCGCCTTACTAGGAGGTGTCCGGGAGGGATTCCTGGAGAACCTAAGACGCGATATATCCGCCGCAGTCGAGTGTTCTCCTGCCGGGCCGTACCAAACCGAGCTTATATAAAGCTCGAGTTTCGTCGAGTTTTTATCTCGGAGAAGTCTCTTCGCCATTGCTCTTGCTGTCGAGTTTTATCCGGCAAGAGCCTCCGCCGAATCTGTGAAATTGGATCAAGAATTCCGCCGAAATATTATTTTGTGACTATGCCAGAGACCTAAGTGTTTATGATAACTTTCTTCTATATTCTGTGTGCTCTTTTATATTTAGACTATCTATATTTCTGTGTATTTCTCTATTTGTATTTCTGCGTTTTCCTCGTATTTTTGACTATAAATAAATTGTTGTGAAAAAGCAGCATTCTATGTTTCTGTCAACTGCACACCTAACACACCCAACCACCTCGTTTCAACAAATATGAATTTCCTTATTCTTTCTACAGTTTTATCGATTTGTATTTTCCATTTAATATTAGAGTCAACAATTATTCCTAAATATTTAATACTATTTTTTAAACTTAATACTGGACAGTCGTTTTTACATGTACCTATTATTATTATATTTATTAGGACAATTATTAGAATGAATCTTTGGGTTCAGTATAAAAACAGAATGTTTTTTTGTAGGAGTAGATCGCCGAAGACTTCTGCTGAATGTTGAAAAGAGTTGTAGATGGTAAGGAGGTAGAAACAGGAATAATATCTGATTTTTCTACCTCCACATTTATTTGTTATAAGAATACCTTGTGGCCTGGCTTGAGTGGGTATTTACACAGTTCCCACTCAGTCAGGCCGGTGGTGGGGGCACAATTTTACCCCCTCCATATTTTATTTTAAAAAAATTAGACACCCACTGGCGATATCAGTACCGTGCCGAAGTCGCCGTTTCCCAAAAATACAAAATATAAGCAATATGTAATTCTGTTCACAACACTTTATTACTTAATTGCTAGGCGAGTTTTTTTCATTTAATGTGAAAGGAATATAATGAGTTTTTCCCGTATTTAATGATAATAAGTTTTCATCGAGCCATTGTTTTACAATATTTATAGTTCGATTTGCTGCAGCTATAACATTCTAATTACTACAGTTAAAAATTAGAGCTGCATCATTAGCATGAGATAAAATTTGACCTATGTATTGTGATCTATGTAAATGATAATCATCATCTACATAGATCATACATCATTTACATAGATAATAAATAGTGAAGGTCCCAGTACAGTACCTTGCGGTATACCAAATTTTTATGTTTTATTTGAACTTAATGTATTTTCTAATTTTAAAGATTGATTCCTTTCTTTCAGGTAACTTTCTATTCAAGTTTTTTTTTACCTATAATTCCAATCTTATTTAGTTTATTTATTAATTTATTATGCGAGATACTGTCAAACGCTTTGCATAGGTCTATAAATATACACAGATATTTGTTACCTTTATCTAGTATATTATTATTTTTAAATGTTTGTATTTCTTAGGCATGTAATAATTTCTAGACATTTTGTTTGAAATATTCATTAATTTAATGTATACTTTACCGTACTTTTATAAAAGCCCTAAAGTGCGTCAATAAATAAATACATAAAATTAATAAATGAGTGAGATTATGATCACATGTATAATATAGTATATATCCGATACGCATACTTTCTTCTACGAAACCGACAAGTACTAGATGATAAGGAAACAGTGACTATAATACAAAAAATAAAATACAAAATGATGAAATTATAAATTATATGCCATCACTGACATGTGCACCTACTATGTGGTTATAACATGAACGATTTATTATAATCACTTAAGCAACAGCACAACATGTCATACAAAAATAAACGTAATGTCAAGTTATGGGAAAGACTAATCCCGACCCCCGCTAATCGATGTTGAGAATATGACGTCCATAATTTCCGGAAAGATTTTGCATTCAAATAAGATACGTATCGATTTTGAAATGTGACAGCCTCATTTCCACTTCCTTTCGAGGAGACGTTTATCTACAATTCAAATGACAGTGAATAAAATTATTGCTAGAACCTTATAATTTTATAGGTATATATTGAAATAAAAAGTTTTTTAAAGAGGCCAAATCGATATGGCAGTTACTTTCTCGTGGAACAAGATTATCTAATTTACACTTAACTTAAATTTTTACTTCACACACTTTAACTTCTTTTGTCACTTCTGTAGTTACAGCAGATGTAGTCACTCTCATAATCGGAGAAAGTTTTTGGTGTTTCATTTAATTTTGTAATCAGGAAAAAAGTGATTCTCTTGAATTAAAATAGCAAAGATACACACTTATATAAATACTGTAATGGGGGCTTTTTCTATTCCTTTGCCGAATCCGTTCATTGGACGTTGGCTGTCAAAAAACTGCACAGTAGACTGTGCAAGATCTCGTACTTTTCTGGGGGTCTCATCAAATGTTCAAGATATTTAAGTTTTCGAATTTTTATTGGTCTCTTTACTTATCTCACTTTATTTATCCGAACCATAACACCTTCACTGTAACTCCGTCCAGTTTTTTTAGAAAATTCTTCTGCAGATCCACATTCGAATGCTTCATCTTATTATAAATTCTGCTTCCATGCTTCCATTCCATAAAATAATATCAAAAACACATAGCATCTAACCATTCACATTCGTTATCCATGGTTGAGATCATGATAACAGAACATATTTTTTGGTCATGTCTATATTTCGTGTATTATTATCATTAATGTTGTTGCCCTAAGGACTTTTCAGGTCCATATCACATTCGTCCTCTGTGATCATCTTCCAACAAGAATTTTGTAACCTTCCGAACATTGCCGGTTTACTACAGCAAAATTAAGAAATATTTATCTTAGATAATATCTTTTATCTCTCATGTACATATTTCTCTTAATAAAACAACTTGTGCAGTTTTTCGTAAGTTGATTTTTGTATAATAATGTATTTTATAAACTTTAATGTCAAATGTATTTTTTTTTAATAGATCACTCCTTACAAACTGGGAAAACTTTCTATTATATTTACTATTCTTGTTAATTATATTTTATATTTCTCTACATTATTATTTATTATATATTGTGAATTGTTTAAATAGCCATCAAATAAATATTTAATAAAAATATTTAAAGGCGTTTTTTTATATATGATGTTAATAATCCCACTAAAAATTACAGAACTTCAGATCTCAAACAATTTTATTTTTTCAAAATTTATGTTAACATTTCCAATATGTATTTAAAAATTATGAAATGTGTATATGTACCTATATAAAATGGGGATACCCATTTGGACTATTCGCCCCCGGGCACCAAATACCCTAGCTACGCCTCTGATCAAATCCTTCCAACAACAAAAATCTCGGAGATATTCCGCGTATTGGATATACTTAAGACTTTCAAAGCATATTCAGTGCGCAACCTGACACATCACCGGATAATGAAGTGCCAACGGCACTAATCGCGGTTGGCCATTTTTATTTTTGATTTCCATTCGAATAATATATACGGGCCCGTGGCGCTAAGTGCCAAGTGGTCGAAGATCAAAAAGAACCTGCGCAATGTTTATGTTTCATTTTGGTTTATGTATCGACGGTGTTAATTAAAGACAAGATCAAACAAACGGCACACTAAAATATAGCGTTATAATTGCGAAATGTGTTCTCCGCGCTTCGGGGAGTCTCGGCGGGTGAGATTTATTGGCGCCATAAAGAGTGTGGCGATATGTTTATGGCTATCATTTCTGTTTGCAGCCAGTTGTTAGTCATAAGCTGGCAGGTACTTACCTAGCGGCTGTAAGTCATAAGTCGGCAGGTACCGGCGCGGCGGAGGGAACTGTAAACCCGAGTCTCGAGACCTCGAGTGGCAGTACTGCCAACACATAATCGCCAATTTCTTCGAGCTGGATGCCGGATTAACACGTTTATTATTACACTACCTGCTCAGTGCCCGGATACCCAGGCGTCTCATGGATCTATCAAATAAATAATGTCATATTTCTACATTAATTCATTTATTTATATATTAATTATTATCCACACTGACATATTCGAGACATTAATTTGGATAATAATTAATAGCAGAACCGAAGAGATATAGCCTGAGAACGAGAAGAGCCGACCCCAATAGCCTATTTAGGCAATGATTTGGGACAGTGCAAGAAAGAAGATTGGCATTTTAATGACAAAACCAACAACGACAAAAATATTTTTTATTTTATACTTATTTTTTAAATTAGTTAATGTGACACTCCTGTATGTTGACTAGCATTTTATACTTTACATTTTATTATCTATTACTTATATACAATCCATAATAACTTACATATTTACATTTACATGTTCAATAATATTATACAATCTACAATACATCTTAATCTATAATATAATAAACCGTACAATCTATTTTAAAATATATAATAAATCTTATGCTCTACAATTCTGTACTAATTTTAAATAATTATAGTATTTTTTATTTAAATCGTTCATTTTATTTATACCTATTCTGCATATTTTCCGGTATCTCATTATGTATTTTTACACCATTGTACATGAGAATTCTGTGTAGATAATTTTTTCTTGATTTGGTAATCTTATTATATTCCTATTTTTGGTATTTTAGTTATGTTAGTTAGTTAGTTATGTATATCAATATTTACAATAATTTTGTACAAAAAATATTTTGGCATGAGAAATTTATGTACAAATATGAGAACGTTATTAATAAGTATTTTTTTTATTTCCATCCAATTGAGTGCTCTTCTCATTTCTTCAATTCTGGTGTATTTGCTTTTTTTAATATTATTCACATTGCGTTGTTTTGCATTACTTTTAACAATAAAAATATAATAATCAAATAGACTACAAACACAAAAACCTATCTATAAATTGTCAAGCTTTCAGGAAGGAGTTTATTTCAGAGGTGAGGATAGGAAACTCAAAACTCTGATACGTTTGCCAGGACATGCAAAACGCATTAAACCCGACTAAAATGCATGAATTATTATGAATGCAAGGACTCTTACAATTTACAATTTCACAGGAAAATGCTGACTCGCAAAATTTCATCAGCGCATTGCCGGCTGGTATTTTTGCTACGGGGACATCTTCTAAATCTTCTTTAAAGAAAATATCAAGTTTTCCGGCTTATACTGTTGAAAATAAAATTCAAGACAATAAACCCAATGAAAATTTTATAACCAATTAAAATCATTAGAATGTAATCGAATAATTGGTTACAAAATTTAAATCAATATAAAATTTTGGATTAGAAATATGGGCAGACACCAAAATTATACACTCACGGTTTAATGTATTTTCTAATCACTGTATTTGTTATTTTGTTACTAGATACATGCTAAAAAAATAGTACAATAAACTATAAATGTCTCAATCCATATTGTTGGTGGATTTGAATTTGAAATTTGTTGAGATTATTCATGATGCTTGGATACTTCAACTCTCGCTTAGAGATTCTTTTTTATTCATTTTTAAGTTTAATATAGTTTATATTTAATTTACTAAAGTTTTATTAAGTAGTAAAAATATTAAATATATTAAACTCACTAGAGGTAACAAGATTAATATAATTTATAATTTACTGTCATCGTCTTAATACATTTCACCTTGTATAAAAATAAAATCAATAAATTAATGATAATGATGACAATTATAATCAAGTTGGCGAAGAAATTATTTATTTTTTGACAGATGTACAATAAACGAATTAATTTGTTTTTTCTTAATTGTATATTGAAAGTTTTATAATTTCTCTTTTAAATAGATTGGGTCATTTTTAATCTATAGATTTATTAGCTTTTTTCTGCGAAGTTTAATTCATGCACCATGAAGCGAAATTATAAAAAAATCTTCAGTATATGATTTGTTGTAATATAATAATCTGATTTTGGACTTGTTATACATATAAAAAAAATTCGTAAATAATATTAATAACTTCTAAAATATAACTTTTTTGTTCATGTTATCGTCTAAACTAATAGTATCGGAACCACCATAACTTGACATTTGACAGCTTTCGAAATATTTAAATCGACGCATTATACGGTGATAAAGGTCCACGACCTCATTTATTTTTTAAGTGTCCAGATATTAATCGTATCCTTAACAATATTGTTATTTTCAAAACAGGCTAGATAACCGGGACACACGGCACGTTTTGACAGAGTGCAACAAACTGGTTATGTTTTTATGGGAAAAGTATTAATGTCCCGCCACATAAATCAGTACTAATGGTTTTATGAAACAATGAACAGCAAATGATTTATTATCAGTAAGTCTTACGTGTCACACCAAACAAAAAGAATTTTATTATTTTTTTTAATTTAAACACTCTTCAGTAACAATAAGCAATTTAACTTTTATTTATCTAAGAAGTCATATCTGCAAAAATTAAATAAATGATCACGATATCTCACTTTGTAAGATTCGGCTCCAATGACAGAGAAAGGCGATTAAGTGTTTTTTATTATTCTCCACATTGGATTTTTTTTATATAATAAATTACTAAAAACTTACGGTGTTGTGTATGGATCAGTAGCGATATTAGCTACGGGACGACGGCCGGTGTGGCCAGTCGTGGAATTTCGGAACGACAGATATGAAGCGAAATAATCGAGCGAAGTACCTAACTGGCGAAATAAATAAGTGCGTCATCTGTGCGAGAATTAAATGTAATATTCTAGCAAGCGATAAATAAAGTATTACCCAAGGATAATAAAAAGTTCATAGTCGAGCGATAAATTGCGAAACAGTATGTATTCTAGAATAGTCTTTAAACAAATTAGCGTAAAGTGACTTTGTAAATTTATTAAGGCGATCGTCCGGCAGAGTGAGCAAATTTCACAATTTTTCTCATATCTTTTCCTGCGTTTTTTATCACATTTTTGTATGTAAATATATCACTTTAAAATTTATTCAACAGGTTACATGTATTTTAAATGCAGATATTTTGTTAAAAAATACACAAAATGAATTATATAATTAATTAATAAATTAATAAAAATGAAGAAAATGCTCCACCTTGTGGACCTTTCATGACTGGATGGCCTCGTGAAATGTCTTTTTTTTTTTAAATAATATTAAATAGTAAATGATTATCTAATATCATTATAATTATTATATAATGATTTTGGATTGATTATTATATAATCATTTTTAAAACATCGAAGGTTTGGTAATTTATAATAATAATCAATTATTTAATTTAGATTGTGTCATTTTAATAAGATATCCGTATTTGAAATACATTTAACCTGATGAATAAATTTTAAAATGATATATTTCCATACAAAAATATGATAAAAAATGCAAGAGAAGATGTGAGAAAAAATGGTGAAATTTGCTCACTCTGCCGGACGATCGCCTTAACATAATTATTAATTAATTTATAAATCGCCAATGAATTTCCAGTATTTTATCAGTATTTTAACATGATTGAAATTATATTATTAGTTGCAAAATAAAGTTTAAAAAATAAAAGCGTATAAAAATAACATTGTTTTGAAATTGCATCACCATAATAAAATATAATTTCATTGAATAATTAATTAATATTTTATTCAAATACAAATTTATTACCTAGCCAACTGTCTATCATTTATTGATTCATGGTCTGCGAGTTAAGAAACCCATTTGGAATAACTGCCCTGTCAAGTTATGCCACTTGGCAAGATAATAAAGACAAATAACCTCCAACAGTGGTACGTGCACGATGACAAGTCACTACCGTGTTACTTGCTCGCGGACCGGCCGTATCTCGGTTCGAGCGTTAATGCCGAGCCACTTGCCCGTAATCATAATATCACATTGAAATATACACCATTAAACAAGTCGATATCTTTTAGCTGGACGCATTGTAATTTAAAGAACGGGAGTTGACTATTCAAATTACTTCAATGCAATGTGTTGATTGCGCTGCAACTCCATCGCAGGTGTATTGAAATATTTGATTACCTCGTAAGTCCTCGCAATACCTCGTAAATTGTTTCACTCGTATATAACACGCAAATGTGGTATTACTAAGTATTTTCTCTTTATTTGGTTAACTCGATGGCTGAATACAAAATTAAAAGATCGTTAACGTTCTTTTTAAACGCGAAAGCGTGTGCATTTTGTTCATTTCTTGCCATTATCAATTATAAAGCTTTCATTATATTTTTTTAGTCTATTAAAAATGTAAGGATAATACATTTTATCGCTGTATTTCTCCAAAAAGAGACCGAGTCTTGTGCTTGGAGAAGGGCTTACACTTTTATTTAATTACATATTTTGTGTATACAAAATTACTGCGTGTATATGCAGTAAATTGTGTTTTTGTAGTATGTATTAATTTAATTTATTTTTATTGGTTTAATTTCAATTATCCTCATAATTTCCGTAAGGACGTTGTTTTTTTTATTCATATATATATATAGACTATATCTCTATATATATATATCTCTTTATCTATATCTATTATAACTCTCTATATATATACTCTCTTTTCCGCTATTTTACCATGTATTTGTGTTTTGAACAATTCTACTTTCTTGTTCTTTTTTTTTTTTCCCATTGTTTTTTTCTTCTTTGCGTCACTCAATTACACATGGAAAACGTAAAATAATATCGCGTTTTATCTACGAGTACGAGTTCCCACCTTGGCAGCCGTGCTGCAGAAACGGCTTGAATGATTAAATGATGTGTCGGCGACGGTGCCGCAACAGAAAACACAGTGCGTTTTTGGTTCCAACGTTTTCGTTCTGGAATTTTCGACCTGCAGAACAAGCCCCGTGGACGGCCGGAGACCAAAGTTGATAATGAAGAATTGAAGGCTATTGTGGAAGCGGATCCATCGCAAACCACATCCGAGTTAGCTGCAGGCTGCGGTGTTAGTGATAAAACTGTTTTAATCCACTTGAAGCAAATTGGTAAGGTGAAAAAGCTTGAAAGGTAGGTACCTCACGAATTGAGGAAGCAAATCAACAAACGCGCGTTGACTGCTGCGTTGCATTACTCAACCGGCACAATAATGAAGGGATTTTAAATCGAATCATTACCTGTGATGAAAAGTGGATCCTGTACAATAATCGGAAGCGCTCATCGCAATGGCTGTACCCTGCCGAACCAGCCAAACCATGCCCCAAGCGAAAATTGACTCCAAAAAAGTTACTTGTGAGCGTTTGGTGGACTAGTGCTGGTGTCGTTCACTACAGCTTTCTTAAATCTGGCCAGACGATTACGGCAGATGTCTATTGTCAGCAACTGCAAACCATGATGGAAAAGCTAGCTGCTAAACAACCGAGGCTGGTTAATCGCTCTAGGCCACTGCTGCTTCATGATAACGCTAGACCACACACTGCACAACAGACGGCTACCAAATTAGAGGAGCTTCAATTGGAATGTCTAAGACATCCACCATACTTTCCGGACCTTGCCCCAACAGATTACCATTTTTTTCGAAATTTGGATAACTCTTGCAAAGGAAAAAATTCAACTCCGATGGGGCAGTCCAAACCGCCTTCAAAGATTTTATTGATTCCCGTCCGAATGGTTTTTTATCGAAGGCTTTCACGGTTACAATATGTGTTAGTTCTAACTACTTTGGGGGTAACCCGCGTCAAATTCTGGTCGTCAAGACCAGTCGTCTACCGACGTTTCGAACAGATCTCAATGCTCATCTTCAGGGCGCCTTGTCGATGAGCTGCTTCTCCAAAAAGCGTACGACCGTTTGGGTCCGGAGCTCACCGTCAAGTGAAAGTTTGAGAAATTCTGCGTCAGGTGTTTGTGGAAGAGTGGGTTTCTCCAGCGACGCTGCTAATGAGTTTTTCATTTTGTAAATTGAGTGACGCAAAGAAAAAACAATCAAGGAAAAAACAAATAAATTATAATTTTCAAAACACAAATACATGAGAAAATAGCTGTATAAATTTGGATTTGGAATTCCTAACCAAAGAGAAGATATTTGAGATCAAATTTGCCAGTAGGGCAAAACGCCAATTTCATATGTAAGGACCTAATATATATATATATATATATATATATATAGAACTCCTCGTCACCACCAGTTTTGCTCAGTCGGACAAGAATGGGACTCACCTTACTTCTACATTTCAAACTTAGGGTACTACCGGTGTCGTGTACACTGCACTTCAGCTGTCTCTCACTTTAACATATTTTAAGTTGCAACAGTTCAATGACAAGGGTTATACAACGAAACATTATTTAGTTAACATGTGAATTTATTCAAATGAATTTTAAACAGAAATGAATAGTGCCACAGAAGGTGACAATTTTTCATGAAGATTATTTATATATTTTTGGGAATTTTGCACATCGAAATCCTTTTTTTACAATAAATAGAGGTGAAAATTTAATTTACCGCGCCTCGACATCAGCGCTAGCGGCCGCGTTATAAAAGGATGGAAAAGACAGTGGAAACAATACTTTTATACTACTAGCGGCGACGCAGCGCTGGTGTCGGAAACGCTGGCAATCACATTCTGAAGATTCAATTAACATCTGGTCAAAATTTCTATATCAGATTTAAAAACAATGAAGCTACAATAGGCTGTGCGAATACATTCGCTTGGTGACATCGATTTCAGATAACATGTCACAATTTCTGGCACAAACACCGCTTCCGCACGTAGTTAGCAATGTTCTTTTTTAAAAACAGCACGATCGATGCACTTGTTCTATTATTTACGGAGCCAGATAACACCCAGCTCGCTCCCGGCGTGATGTGAAGTTAATGATTAAAAGAATTGGAATACCAGGCATGTCGTGGTCTTCACTTTACTGGCCTTGCATCTGAAGCAGGATTGCTCCCTTATGGGTCCAGAGAATAACCCCGCCCCGAGGCTTTGGGCTGCCGATGCAGATGACTTCCGGAACATCATCTCTGCAGCTGCCCCCCAGGCGTTGCAAGGGATGCACCTTTCACTCCACGCTGCGTCACCTGGCCATGGCGCGAAACGCTGGCGTGGAAGGACCCTCTTTTAACACGAGGGTTCACAGGAAGGCTCACATTTTGCGTGCCGAAGTGTCAGATTTCGAATGCGCCATTTTGTAATATCGTCTCCGACGTTCGCGACCGCTGTGAAACTATTTGCAGTAGACCAAAGACATTTATTTATTCCCATGGAGTATTCGCGGTACCTACGCGGTTATAAATTAATTTTGGTGCAGATATTTGGTGCGGGGATCGATAGATTCATTACTTTTAGATGTTTCGCGAAGAGGGGTGACGAACAGAGGTTGCTACGTCACATACCTCCTCCCTCAATTTCAGAATATATATATATATATATATATATATTCTGAAATTGTTTGCTGTTGCATTTTAATATTTTAATTTTTTTTGAAAATCCTTGAATGTGCTTGTTTCAAGTTTTGCATTAATATTATTTTTAACTATTTGCATAATAGAGTGTTTATGTTGACAAGTTTTTTTTTTTAAAAATAATTATTATTATCGCATATAGGGTTATAAAGGCGAGTGTACTTTTTTTATAATTTGAGATTATCATTCAAAATTCTAATTAAATACCAACAAGGAGATAGATAAATTAACACACAACCGCGTATTCTTTGTATATAATAATCCCTCAAAACGATACCAGATGTCACTACGCTACGCTATACGGTGCTGTTCTCACAGCCTTTACTCGCGACCGAAATAACGACACCAAATGGCACTGTTTTCATGCTAACAAAAACATATTACAATATCGCGATAATTTTATATGTTATGAATGTTGTATTATAATCGATATTTGGTATAAAACTGAAGCAACTGAAGTGGAATTAGACATCGTAGATCATTTGAATTAATAGAAACGGTGAGTTCATTAAATATTTTAATGTGTGTAAAAAAGTGAAAAAAAATTGTTTACATTTTAGATAAATTTCACAATATTTTTTGTTGATGTGACTAATTAATATAAATCTGAAATTCAAACGTAAAAATTCCCTTCTTTTCTAGATTACTAATGCGACTTTTAGCTAGCGTAATGTAGTTTCCAGCATTAAAATATTTAAAAAATTTCATTCGCCGAATAAAAGACAAAATCATTCTCATTTATACTAACATATTTGAAAAAAAAATCTTTTTTTTTTCATATATATAAAATATAAAACACTTAAATTTTATCGACAAGGAGTGCTGTTCTGGTATGTAACTATTAGGGTGGACATGGGACTACAACAAATGTAAGTATTTTTATAAATATAAAAAATTGTAGATTTAATAAGCGTTTATTGAAATAAATAAATGCTATTTGGAGATTTGGGACTCATACCGGGAAAACACCATGTTAGTATTCGTATAATAATTCCTTCAAGCACTGGCAGCGAGAATCAGGTAGATTTTATCTCTATGTATTATTTTTTCTCTAACTTCAGGATTAACGAAGTTTTTATTTTTTTAAGGTATTGATTGAACAGCAGTGTTTTCAGAAAAATACGTTTATCTATCGCACGTCAAGTAGGTACCTCGCTCAATATATGTCACTTAGATTAATCTGTTGTCGCTGGAATAACACACACCTTGGTAAAACTGTTCTTGCTAAAGGTTGTAAACGTCAAACAAACAATGAACTACCGCGGCACCGGCCCCCCATTTTATACGAAACACGTTGGTTTTTCGAATCTTCGAGAACATTCTTTACATTTCTTGTATTTGCGAGAAGATTCCCATAGTTTCCAGACTACTCCAGACGTCGCCCGAATGTTGTAGATGATCCCAAAGTGTTGTAGGGTATTCTAGAGCATTCCATTGTGATGTTCCAAAATAATATATAACATATATCGGAATTCGGACAGTGTGCAATTCAATCCGGATACTATTTATTTGCATAGCATATCTATTGTTGTAAAGCAAATTAACCAAAAATATCAAAAATATAGATTTAGCATAATATATTCATAAATAAAAATCACCTAATAAGTATTATTGAACTAAATATGATAAATAATAAGGAAAGGATAGAATTAACGTAACTTAATTAAATCGGAAATATGCAAAACTAATTGTTGAAAGTAAATTCATGGAATCATTTATTGAGTTCATTGAAATAAAACACACGTTTTTATATTTAATATTCTTAATGAGTTTTATAATCATTTATGGTATGACTAACTGACTTTGTTGATATTCATTCAATAAACAATTATTTTAATTTCCACATGTGTTTATGAAATACCTTCCATAAATTAGATACAATTATTCGATTCTTGATGAAAATGTAAATTGAATCACTCAACAAAAAAAAAATTAAATTAACTTTAAAATTTAAATTTAAATTACATTCAGTACTTCTGATCAAAATTTAAATTAGGTGGTCAGAAGAACAAAATAAACCTAACAAGTAGAAAATAATAATGTACGTATACCTTATTATAATTCAGATAGTTAAAACACTTTTCAAAAAAATATTGATTGTATTATTTATAGTAAACAAAATATTATTAATAATCAATTAAATTTAAGTACTAACCCAATTCTTAATTTTTTTTTCCAACAATTGCGAGAACTTTAGCAATAATATTTAAAATAAATTCTCAAATAATTTTGAAAAACAAAAGACATTATTCATTTTGATATTTTCACATATATATATACTGACGATTTAAAGGTATTTCCGAAATATTTAGGTGTGTTTAATCAAATAATATAAGTAGATTTATATAAATAATACAATTAATATTTTTTTAAATGTCAATCTACAATGTTGCTGAATCAATTGAAAAAAAAACACTTTTCAATAAATGCAAAATGGTTTTGTGATGACATCAAACAAAATAGGGCTTATCAAAGACGCGAACCAATGTTCCATCATATTTGATGGGTTACAGCTAGTTATTAATATAACTGACCTGTGAAAAATAATATAAATAACAATAATATAAAAATGTCAAGACCATGTTTTTGGTGGAGCGACCCTTGCGTGTTGCCTGAACCGCACGCTGATTTCATGTTACAGTCTGCCTAAAGTTGTAATCCCAGCAAGTTACGAAATTATTATTTTGAGATTAACAAAAATATACTTTGTTTACACCACTATTTTCACCTCCCACATATTTATTTTATTTTATTTGAGGATGGCCCTGTTAAAAACCACAACAACCGTAGAACTTGTATGAGAATATGTATGAATGTGGCCCAAGCAAAAATGGTGTGCCAAGATAGAAAATTGTAACGTTCAATCCTCTCTGCCTACCCCTTGGCGTGATAGTTAGTTAGTTAGTTTGTCTATACTTCGATTTTTAATTTTTTAGTATATGTTGTATCCTGATGAAGGAACTATTGCCCCCGAAACATGTTTGTATTTTCAACAAATTAGTGGTGTAAACAAGTATATTTATTAAAACACTTTTGAGATATTTTTATTTGTTATATATTTAACTACCTATTCATTTTTTATGTATTTATGTAAAATTTGTATAAATTTATTTGTGATTTTTTTTAAATATATTTTATTTATCAATATGGGTTGAGATGGTTCTAATACTTCTTTATCCAATTCTATTAGCTACAACAAACACTGGGCTTTTAATTAATTTATTTTTTGGGCACTATTTTGAAAATGTGTGTTCCCATTTGTACCTACTTACGTAGATATATCTAACTGGTGATTTAGTTTATGTTATGTTATTTCATGTTGTGTTATAACCTTTAATTTTGTAAAAGGGCGTTAAAAATAATAACAAATAAAATGAAAAATAAATTTGTTATTAAGATAAATTGTAGTCTAACAGGGACGAAGCTATTTGTATGGGATAGTATGCAAGGCTTATACAGAGCTTGCGACCTTTAATAGACTGTAAATGCCCAAAAAAGATTTTCACACATACTTTCCCATATAAATAGCTTGGACTCTGGAAGTTACCTATGGTTTATCTTAATTAAGGATAATAACATATCTAATTAATTGATGAAAATAACATAAATATTATATAACCACATAACCCAGTAAATGTGTTCTTAAAAATTTGAATATACTCAAAAATATTATAAATAAATTTGTGATTTGTTTTGTCCTAGAATAAATGACAATAGTGTTATTATTACGCACTTATAACAATCACATTATTTACAAATAATTGGTTTAGAAAAACCCAGAAGTTGCCCGTTTATCTGACAGTTTACATGTGTTCTTGCAAAATACCAATACCTGCAATTATATCAAACAGCCGTTCTAGTTTTTTAATGACATGTAACAAATAGTTTGATGCTTTAAATAATATTTGATAGCTCGTTTCACTCCCAATAAATCAATAAATTACCAATCAATTTATCCTAAATATAATGGATGACAAGATAATTTTTCAACACGCGTCCAAGGAGCGAGAACACAGGTGATCAATAATCACGTTTTCAAACATCGCCTCAATAATATTAAAAATTCCAAATATTGAAACAAGTTATAATGGCCGTGTGGAATCCGGGCTACATTTAAAATGAGAATATTTAGTATGGACATATTGTTAATCTGAGGTCCGCAGATACAAATATTATAAATAAAATAGTTTATTACGAACGAAATATATATAATAATTCTAAATTAGAAGTTAAATAACAATGTATAATTATTATTCTTCGAGCAATTTTTATTATTTTAAAAATTTATTGCTTTAATAATTATTTTATAACTTCAAATTGTATGTATTTATATCTCGTAACACCATCATCGTTGCATTTTTATAGCATATATCGTTTTTATTTCTTTATTGGCTTTATTTTATTATTCTCTTACTGTTTCTTCTTGCACACTCAACCTGGTTTCGCTGGAATAAAATTTATTATTATTATTATTACAGGATTTTTCGTTATCATAAAAATAATTTTTATAATATTATAATAAGGTCGTTTTTATGACAACTTATTTTTATGCGCAGTCGTCTGTATATGCTAGGGTGTGTTATTAATTTATAATTTGAATGTATGGTGTATAAATGTTACTAAAGACAATGTAAATTATATTCTTTAATATTTTTTTCGCAATAATTTCTTTAAAGCAGCGATTTTGAATATTTTATGTGAATGAATATTTTTATATCTAACTATTATCCAGTATTCAGATCCATACGTTGGAGCCAAATTGGAATGTTTCGTAACTTTTTATATTGTGCGTTTCTTTTGTAATTTCTGTATCTATGCCGTTATGGACAATTATGCTCTAATATGTAAATTTATTGACTTGTTTCTTCAAAGTCATTTTTTTCATAAAAATAAATATCAAACACACTGAAAATTTTGTTTTGTATCCACTTACATCATTATAATTAATAGTCTGATACAAAACAGGATATGGATCGCACTTTCCGTAATCACGGGCTAGCCGTACCTAAACAGCGGAACTAACTGTTCATTGTTTGGTCTGGGTCTTCTTATAATGTCCGTTATGAAGTGTAAGGTGAAATAAAAAGGGGTGACTGCCGCCCACACGTTGGGAACCGCCGCCCAGCCTGCAGCGTTACATTTTATTTATTAATTTTATCTCGAGGACCATTTATAACGCCCATTAAACGGATTTATCGCGCTGGTCTATGCCGCCGTGATACTGTGTCAAGGCATTCGGAGCTGTTAATATATTTGTGATATTAATTTTGCCCTCAGAACAAAATTTGCGTGCGAAAAAAAAACACGTGACACATTTTGAGAATCTCAGGAGAGAAACTATTAACGAAAATTTTTTTATCGTAGTTATAATAATTTCGTTGTCTGACGGCCCGTACGTCGTAACTTTTTGTGACTTCCGCAACTCCTTTCTTTTTTTCTCCTGTTTTCCTTTTTTTTCTTCATTTTCTTTCTTTTTTCTTTTACGACAAGTAAAAGTACCGTAATTTCGTCATTTTTGTCGGGTCACAGCTAGTTTAAATTAATAGTTATATAACCTTACAGACAGACAAGCATAAAAATTATGGTAAAAAATATAAAATACATGAAACTAGGTGGCGGCCCGCATAAGCCCAGTTGGCATGACACTGGCTTCTCACACTGAGGGTTCCGGGTTCGGTTCCTTGTGAGGTCACAATCAATCTATATGATTTACTCAAGCCTGGGTGTTTTATGATGTTTTCTTTTAGTAATTGGGCCTCTTGGCCTATTGAAGTGTAAAATAAAAAAAAATAAAAAACATAATGAACTGACAAAAGTTTCCACAATCTAATTTATAATATTCTATACAAATATTGATCTTTATTACTATATAATAATATCTATGTATTCCTTTTTCGTACTTTCTTACTTTTTTACAAGAGAAGAACGTGTTTAGAGAGGGAAATCTATATCTATCTATAATCTAAATCTAGAGAGAAAATGATTAAAATATTTATATATTTAAATAAAAATACTAATTTAATCTTCAATCAAGTAGATATTGAAAGCAGATGGAGGTACTTTAGAGATCAGCGAAGGATCGAGATCACTTAGAAACAGACGGTGTGTAAAGACTCGATTGTCAAGACTGCGATAAAGTGTACGTGGGACAAACGGCGTGTACAATTTCCAAAAGGATCAACGAGCACAAACGGGCATGCAAACTCGGTTATCCAGAAAAATCAGCACTGGCTGAGCATTTTCTGGATACCGGCCATCATTTTACATTCGAACCAAAAATCCTTGGAAAGCCTAAGAGTCACCATACGCGTCTTATCAAAGAAGCACTAGAAATCTACAAGCATCCGATAAATATTAATAAAGATGATGGTCTCAAATTAAAAACATCTTGGTATCCGGCGCTTCAAAGTCATTCTCGTCGCAGAGATAGTGATCAGACAACAGATGAATCATACACACAACACAATACAACACATCATGACTTCGGCACGGTATTGCAAGCCGATACTTAACCACAACACCAACACTCACAATCATCAGCCCTGATGATGGACCCTGCAATGGGATCCGAAACGTCGGCCCGAAAGGTCGTAACAACACGGCATAATACCCCAGTAAACAAACTTGAAGATTCTGAGTGGCCGTGGAAACCTAAGAACATTCTTAATATTAAAATTGATGCAGATATTAAGTTTAAATGTGTTTATTTAAAAAAACAGTTTGTAATTGTGGTTTTGTAATGTATACTAACGTAACTCAAAGTAGGTAAACATTAAAAATATTGTTTGTAATCCACAGGTATTTTCTAATAGACGTACTATTTTATTTCATGGCGTATTTAAGAACATACCAAAAAGATTCATGTATTTACTGTTTGCTCTTGAATTAATTAAGATACATAATCGTATGTTACAGAAGTCATATATGTCTCAGTTCTGACCATTGAATTACCTGCGTTTATCAGACCATGAGGTACCGACACTCTTTATTATTTTAAAAACAACTTTTCCCCAAATAAATTATTTTGACAGCTCTAAAATATATTTTAATTTTATTTAAAACGAGCTGTTCGTACCCGGCGTTGCACGGGTTAAGGATTAAGTTGAAAATAAATTTTTGGGGGGTTTGATTCGAAAGGTTGATTTGCATCGAAAATATATTAGGGGGAGGAGAAAAGGTAAAAGGGGAGGGAGGAAGTATAGTCTTTGTTACCTCCCGAGTCCTTAAAAAATAAGTTTCCGAATTTTGAGTCCGATCGGTCGAACGGTATAGATTTGCATCGAAAATATATCAGAAGGAGGGAAAGAGGTAAAAGAATAGGTGGGAAATGTCGCATATGTTACCCGCATTAAACAAAACATTAAAACAAAACCAGATTTCAATTTGTACCAATCCAAATATCGTCTCGTGACGTCTCCCGCCCCGGGCACATTCTCACAACGCGCCGGGCGGGGGGCACGGATCTCTCAAAGATCGGCGCCCTACAGCGGGTAGGATTCGCACCCACCCGCACAGCCGAGCGGTCTAATCTTGGCTGTATGCGTGCCGCCACACACACGCAACCATCCACATGAGTCGCTGATATTCAGAAAGGAGGTACAAAATAAGAAGTCTGGCTTTGTCGACAATAATTTATGTATTTACAAGAAAAAAAAAAACAAGAATAAGAATAAAAGGCATATTTACATTAAAAAGTAAGGAGGTATGTACATACAAGACTTAATAAGACTGAAGTAGACCTACACTAGACTAACCTAATCCCCATTAACCCCTACATTAAGACTAAGCTATACCTAGATCTGTTATCGTCGTGGGAACTTCCCGCCCACCCCCGGGCGGGATACCTCCACAGCGCGCTTCAGTGTCAGCTCGACACTCAGGCTGCCATCAGCCTCAGCACCGCTTGTGACTGGAGCCTTCGGACTCCCCGCAATGCAGATCCATGGCACCCTCCTCCAGTCCATCCTGGTACTATGTGGGTCCTGGCCACAAAGTGCGCCTCCGGAGCGCCCCACCTACTCGGGTCCTGATGGACACGATGCCACTGCGGCACCTCGGACTCCCGGAAAGACAGCGTTGTCAGGGCTAAAGCCCTTATTGTGCTGACCCAGAAGCCCTCCGCTACCTCCGGCTGGAGATATTGGATGCGGAGTGACCCTCCTCCTTCGGCCATCTCCACGCTTCGTCCTCCTACTCCCTCTGGAAAAGCGCTCGGTAAACCAGCTACTATTGTAGCCAGGGTCCAGCAGCGTCCCTCCCACTTCCTTCTACTCGAGCCCATCAAGGTAATCAATCAGGTTTCCGTTTTTACAGGGAAAACCCAGAATCTACGGTGGCTCGCTCCCACTCTTCCCGAGCCGTCCAAGGTATTCAGGCTTCCGTTTTTACGGAGAAGACCCAGAATCGATGAACGACTCGTCCTGAGGAGGGCCCAGAAGTCCTCCTCCTCCGACACTGGCTTCTTTTGGATTCTGACGCGCCTTTTATACCCAATTTTGCGCTTGCATCCCTTTCTTATCACTGTATTTTTTTTTTTGCTAAGGGATGTCTTTTTCTAACACATTGCATTTTGTGTGTTTCGCTTATTTTGGTCACTTTCTCTTAATCTTCATTAAAATTGTTCTTAAATTATAAAACAGAAATCTTTTCTCTGCAGCGACAACCACATGTTTTATTGCCGATACAAAGGGATGAAATCTGCCGGCCGCCGCCGCCGCCGTCAGAGCGGCGCGGGGCGTTTTGTGGCTGTCAGCCGCTGGGTCCTGCTGCCGGCATAACGGTGTTCTTCAGAAATATTAGAAACATTTAATTATTTAAAAGTAACTTGCAGGTTTGTTACAATATGATGCACTTATTAATCTAACATAATTTATTAATCAATATACTATATGGGAAATTAGTTAATGAGCTCACAAAAATGAAAAATGAGCTTCCAAGTGATTATGTATGAAATTATATACTTTGAAGTATATAATTTCATACAAAATTTCTAATTTCATACTTTGTAAATTAATTGTGTAATATAACATGACTACTCAGTCTCGACAAAATAATTTTCGGCCCATAAATTTTTTCCTCGCTCGGAAAATATAAATTGACGCTCTCTCTCTATCAACAATGGAATTCTGTAATCTATATCAATATCGTAAGCGCCCACTTTATGTATTGGAGAGTGGCGTAAAATTTTTTTGACCCATTTTTTTTTTACTTTTTAGTACATTTAATACATAATGGAAGTTTTTAAAAAAAAAAATTTATGTAATATAAATAATAATTCCACTAGAGGTTAATCAAATTAAACAATTTTATTTAGTAAAAGTGAAGTTCATTTGATTTATTTGCGGAAATAGTTAAGGCTAATGGTCGTCTAATAAAAAAAGACGTGTAAACTATTAACAAAATATGTTGCGCTAACAGCGCGATGTCGAGAAGAGATAAGAATTACTTGACACTTACACTGCCCATTTTTTGTTAATTAAAAATTGTAAAAGACGTAATTATTAAAAATTAAGAGGCGTGCTTTTCGAACGCGCCTCTGTATTATTTACCGCGGCAGCGGGCGGCATTAAGATGTCGAAACTGTTGCCTGTTGCCATAATCGCGCTGGAATCAAATGGATACTGTTAATTTTATCGCGAGAAGTGGCCGACTTAACATTTATTAGTGTCGGATTATTGCGCATAATTACAGCTCCTACATCGGCACCTCGCGAGGCTCCGGGCTCGAGGCATGAGACATGCCTATAATGAGATTTCAAGATGTCGGCCGACGTGTAATTAACAAGCGCCCGTGAATGGCTTGTGTAAATAATTGTATTATATTAATATCAACAATTATTATTATTCACTCTCATGCCAGCACAATGGAAGCGTTGTTCATTAAGCCCTCTTTTTAAATTGTTTTAAAATCATCACTCACGAAACGGTACTTGAAATGTGCGTGAATGGGCTACAAGAATTAAGGCTTTACACCACCCTGGAAGTATAAAGTTTCGGTAGGTACAAATTTGTTGATTTTTTCCAAAGAGGTGATTTTTTAATGACATATATAGGGTGTCTCATAGCTAAAACTTCGGGAAATATTATCACCACATTAACTTGAAGCGGCAATTTGAAAAATATTTTTTTTGTAAGTGAATTTTTGTAAATTTGGCATTTTAGTTGACTTTTATTAGAGGGAATGATTTTTCAATATTCCATGTACATATAACTGTACTAATAATTCTCCTAAATTTTACAGAAAATAAGTCACATACGTACATTGGAAAATAAATGCAGACTTTGAAGTCGCTTATCAGTTTTTTACCAATAAATACAGTTACGGGAAATAAGTCACGAGTAGCTTGTTGGTCTTGTGGTTAGGACTCTCGCCTCGTGATCCAAAGGTCGCAGGTTCGAATCTCACTCCAGACAAGCAAGTTAGTCCTATTTTCATAGCACAAGCGTTTAGCTTAATTTGAAAATAGTAAGAATATTGATGTGACACGAATTCCGTGTTCGCATCTCTATTTTTTTTTTTTTAAATAAAAATAATATTAATCAAATTCATAATTAATCAAGATATATTATAGATGCCTTAAAGAGATGAAGCTATTTATAAGGGAAAGTAGGTAAAGAATTCTTTACGTGTTTATTAGGCTTACGACCTATCATACGGTTGGCTTAAGTAATCATTTTAAACAATGTAATGTACACCATTCAATTCCAGCAATGATTGACCACTAAATCTGTAAATTTTTTGGAAATTCTATACGTAATTTATACTTTATACAACTCGTTCCACGAATAACGGCGTTGAAATTAAAATCTCGACACAGCATTGTTCTAATGAGAGGGTAGTGTTGTCATTAATACAAATATAACTAACTAACTAACTAACCATCACGCCGTTTCCCTGCAGGGGTAGGCAGAGAGGATTGAACGCCACACTCTTCTATCCTGGCACACCACTTTTGCTTCGGCCACATTCATACATCTTCTCATACACGTTCTACGATTGTTGCGGCTTTTAACAGGGCCATCCTCAAATACAAAGTATTTGAGTACAAATATATATAAATAAAAAAAATTATCATCGCCATGTACCAGTATGTAGACATCGCCACTGGTAATGAAATATCTATTATTGACTAGAGTATGAACATATGTACTCAAAATATTCTGAATATAAATTCATAATTAACCATTTTTTAACCAGTTAATGTTTTTAATTATTAAAATCAAACGTGTTGAAGGAAATGGTATTTTCTGAAACCAGTTGGTTTTAATAAATAAATTCAATTGTTTAAAATCAATTTTAATTATAAATTTGATTAAAAATGGGTAATAAAAATGTTTTTGCAGTAAGCATTAGAATTATTTATTATGAGTTATTATTATTTATGATTATTTATATACTTGTGCGTCCGGTGCGCCTACCGCAATCCTTGCACCCATAAATTTTATTTAATTATTTTGAATACAACTCCCACCCGGCAACCAAGCATTAAATTACGTTATCATCTCAGAGCTTCAATTTACCGGACCGGTTCAATTTAATACGTTTTTTTTGAAAATCAAATTATTTTCCGCGCAACTTTTTATCAAATTTATCATTACCCATTTTTAAATATGCGCCATTTTAATTTTAACGGATGAAAAAAGCATTTTGGATAGCACTCAAAATAATTAGCCACGCCGCGTGATCCCCCGAGCTGCGAGCTGACGGATGACGGGCTCAGCGAAACTGACGGTCCGCGCCACGTCATCAGGCGCCCGGCTGGGCGTGTTGGCGGCTCAGGAACTCGCTCAATCTATTACTACCCGCAAATGTCCAAACCATACATGTCAGCACTTACACACCAACCGAAAAACTTTCAAAGTACTGATATCGTAATATGTTGTACATTTAACAAAAACGTACGTGAGCAGACTATCATAATCTATTTATTAAAATTAACGGACATAGTCCAATAAAATATAATACATAACATGAACAACATAAACTACATCAAAATAAAAGTTATAACAATTTAAAACAAAAGCAAGGACAAATGAAAAGTACCGTTTAATATTTTGAACATGGTGATAATTCGGGTTTTCTACATGTTTTTGGAGGTTAAAAATTTTTAACATTGACTCAATTTTACTGTAGATGTAGTCTCCTCTATCAAGTCCCATCATCCATGCAACTTTTCTTAAGAATACTAATTCATTCAAAAATTGTTTTATTATCATCATTAATTCGATCATTATACCGTGTTGAATAATTCTGATAATTATTTTAAAAATTTTGATCAAAAAAATATATTTATATTTTACATTCTACATTGTTTCTTATTTCTCAAAAATAATAGGTCTAGTCTGTAACATGTTAAGAGAAAAAAATGATATTTCTCGTAAATCGCTCTCGGAAATCAAAGCATATACATTTTAATAAAATTTAATTACTTACTTATTATTATTACTTACTTATTACATTACTTATTACTTATTTATATTTATATATATGTACCGATTAATTACTAATTATAACTACATTGTCTATACATATATAATGATGAATATGTACATTTTATCATATAATTCTCTGTAAATTTAAAATTTCATGATACTCCTCTCCTACACACGAGTCTATGTCACTCATGTAGAAAAGAAAAATCCATCATAAGGAACTAGCTCTATCTTGTAAAAAAAATATGTATTTGTAAAAAAATTAAAAATTAAAATTGCGAATTGACCGCTATTTAGGCATTAGTCGTCAAGATACCTTAAATATACTGTAAGCCTACATAAATACGAAATTAAAATTTTAATTTTAATTAAAATTTAATTTAAACAGAAATTTACCTTTTGGATGAAAAAACAATGATCGTAGTTAATAAAAAAAATTATCGTGGTTGGGCTATTGTTTGGAAGACGAGTCACCTTCCATTACGATATAAGGTATTGTCAATTATGGTGATTAATGTCCAGATGGTTCACCAGCATTACCAGACGATTCATCAGCACTTGTTTTTTTAAAGAACTCATCCAATATTGTTTTTTTTTAATTTTACGAAAGAGAGTCACGTGAGGTGGGACGAATATCGACTTTTCGTGTGAATATCAAACAAAATTTCAACGAAAAAAAGGACTAACGTCAAAAAACTGTGAATTATTTTCATATCAACATGGACTAATATTGAGGGTCCACTGTATTCCTAATTATTTTAATAGTAAAATGTAAAAACACGAAGTAAAAGTATTACACTAGGATTTTAACCAGGGTTATTAAATACCTATTGTTAATTTGTGGGTAATAAGATAATAAAAATAGAAAAAAATCATTCGTAGCGGAGCAGGTACCTAAGTTTGCAAGTTTGCCATAATATTAATTCTACTTTTAAGTCAATTAATAAATAAAAATATTTTAAAACTTAAATAACAACTAAGTTGATTCTGTAAATTATCTAATTAATGAAATATTTGCTTTTTTATTAAAATATATTGTTAACAAAATATGCTGTATGTATACTTTTTACCCGGAGCTCCCTCAAGCGCTGGAGAATGGTTACTTTCCGTTCTCGCCACTGCACAATGCGCCACCTCTGTCCGCCCGTCATCGCGATTAGGCGGTTCACGAAATATCTGACAGGTGGGGTGAGCCGGGGCTAATGTAGTCATGTTAAAGGAAAGGGAAAATTAGTTTGAAAAGAGGCACGAATATCTTTTATTCCGTATTCCTCGGGTAAAACGAGTTTACACGTTCACAGAAATGAAATTCTAATATGGAAATAAATGTGTATTTAATGTTTGTTAATTCAGGTTTAGGGAGGCAAAATATGTGGTAATAAATTAATACAAAAGAGTGTTTATATATCTCCCACAATTATAGGATGACATAGATAAGAAGGTGATAAAAGTCTCACAGAGACGATGCTATTATAACATTAAATAAATATTATTACCATATCAGAATACCATTTCTGTTCCATTCATATTAATTGGTTAATCGTCTCTCTGGGGATAAAATCCAGTAACTTTGTTTTCAAAACATATCTACATATAAAAATACTTTGAAATTATTCCTTTTTCAAATATCTATTGAATTTAAAAGATTATTACAGTCTAAGCGTATACGTGAGATTGGAGAGAATTTTCTATTGTTGGTATGATAGTTTGTAAGGAAAAATAGGTAGCTTTGTCTTCTAGATCTGAATGGGACGTTGAAGGATAGTAAGCTGGTGATTTCACGAGAATCATTAAGGTTGTGAATAATTTTAATTCGCCTGTTTTCAAGAGTGTCCAATTTATGAAACTATGAATCCAAATAGTTAAGATTCAAATTAAATTTTTAGTTAAATTAAAATTAATTTTGTATTTAACACTCCAAGAATTTTGTTTTGACATTTTCTAATCCTTATAATTTGAAAATCGTGGCTACACTGAATGACCCTCGAATATGCTGGGTAAATATGGTACATTTTCAAAGAATGCCTCATCAGCAACTGTAAAGAATGCAATATAACGCAATGAGAAAACACCTAGAAGATGTGAGAAGGGTAATAAATAATATTACGAAATACGCGAGAAAAGTTGTTATACATGACTGAATAACTTGCCGTGCGAATAGACAGCAGTGGCGAAAATTTCTTCACGAAAAGGCAAAAACCTTCAACCAATCGATGGTGATGATTCTAAAATATACTAGCTATTTCTACTACGGCTAGAGATATTGTTGCGACCGTGAAATCGAGAATGTAACCCGTGATTTATGATTTATGAGAAGCACAATGATTTATTTAAGCAATTGTTTTAGTTGTAGACTAAATCACTGAACTGTGAATTTTCAGTTTGCATCTTTCACTGTTTTACTTTTTATACCTTACATCTGAGACAGTGACTTCACAATCACTTACTGGATTAAATATTTGCACCCATTTATCAACACAACATGTTTTTGCTGCAGAAAAACATTCTTGTACACATAATTCAATACACAACTGAATAAATAAATGTTAATTTATGTCGTGACATTACAAATATGGAAAATAAATAATATAATGTCAGACAGTCAAATAATTCAATTTATATTTATCATTAAGAATATACATTTGTAATGTTTTCCTAGTTTATCAATGTTCCAAAATCAACAATTTATTGGCATTAGCGCGAAAACAAGATGATTAATATCGTTAACAAATAATGATCGCAACATGTGGTTTGCTGTGTTTCTACAATGTTTAAAGTTTATAGTTAATTAGAAATGTGCCTCGCAACATACAAATATTAACGTACGATAGCATTTGTTCGTATTTATTCTTGTATTGTCATTATTAATTTTTACATACAGATTAAACATTAAAACGACAATTTTTCACATTTTTGCAGAACGATAAATCAATCATCTAATACGACGCAATATATACAAGTAAGTAACTACTCGTCACCTACCTTTTTTTATTAAAACTAATTGATTGTTGGAAATAAATATTCTTAATTTTCAACAATTACTTAGTTTTAATACTTAATTACTTAAGCTTCGATATCTCAAACATGTAACGAGGCATCCAGAAAAGTATGAGATATTGCGCCCCATAATGCAGGGAAAAATTGCCGGAAGCGCCACCTGGATGCGGAGGGATCAAGACAGGCGTATATCCAGCAATGGAGAGAAAAAGTCTAAAAATGAAGAAAGAGTAGAAAGAGTTCTACTAGAGTCCAAATGATGGACTGACAAACCGAAAAAAATGATGGTAGATTAACTAAAAATAATAATTATAATCTTAATTACTATGTGGGGTAGACTTTCAGACTTGTACACGAAGATTTAATTTATTTTTCTTGATATTCAAACCTGTTGTATAAAATTTTCAATACATCGGTCGCATTTTGGAGGTTTCGGCCGTAACGCGCTTACGACCAACCATCCCCACAAAAGGGTCCGCACGTCAAATCACAAAAGGACTTAACCCCGAAAAGTGAGTGGAAAAGAGATTAGCCTTATTATTCAGAGTGGCTGACGGGTCTGAATGTAAACATTACAACTGGCCAGATCCCTCACTAAACGAGTGGTTTTTTTTTGGGATAGCAATACTCTATTTACTTAGTAAACAAAAATGGTTTAGCAAATTCATTGGTAAGTTTTTTTATAATACAACCGCTTGAGTTTATATACTTGTCAAACCATTTTAGTAAGTAATCATTATCTTGGTCAGGGAGGTACTGGTCGATTTTTCGGTCATGGCACTTCAAGGATGTGATGTGTATTGATACATGTCAATAATGTGCGTAAATGATACCTATGCAAGAAAGAGATAAACTTACATTTCATGCTACACAGATGTGCAACAACATACTTGATGTCAGTTACGCATATGTACACCACGCGCAGTATATTGTAACCAAACGGTAATCAGAAGGAATTGCGCACTGTCAGAATTTCTGCTAATATTTCGAAGATAATAACACATGGAATGCTCTACAATACTCAAATTATCCACTACATTCGGGAGACGTCTAAAACACTCTGGAAGCGACGGGAACATTTTCGCACACACTAGAAATGTACAGAATAATCTCGGTTCGAAAAACCGACAAGTTTCGTATAAAAAGCCGAGCCAGTGCCATGGAGATCATATTTATTGACTTTTACCGGCGTGACATTAACCAGCGATAACGTGTTGCTAATTCATGTGTGATACCCAGCGGAGAAAGATTTTCGTGGAGAATCAAACAGAACATTCTATCAAGCGATAGTTATGTGTTTCACAGACGAGCGATTAATTTAGAAATAGTGTAGATTAAAGAATTGTGCTTAGATTTAATTCGTGTCCAGTGACTACTGTACTGGCCGCAAGAATCGAATTGTATAAGAGAATATTTATCATTTTACTTATAGTTTTAACTTCCACAATGTTTCAGTATATTTTTTTTACTTTTTTCTCTTTTTTGTATTTTTTATTCTCTATTTCTGAACTTATTGTCGAATTGTCGCTGAGCAGTTAATATGTAGGTGTAAATTTATCTGAACCCTATTTGTCCGTTTGCCCAACTGTACACAAGGCGCTAGTGTAACGACTACGCCACTGCGCCACCACTCCCCACTTTCCCATCAACAAATAATAACCCGACATGACAGAATAATGGAGCTCGTCACAATGCGGGGCGAACGGGCGGCGGGGGGTGGCAGGGGTGTACTCACCTGGAGGGATGCGACAGGGGTGAATTCGGTTGATTGATTTGTGCGAAAAGCAACCGAAAGCGGGAAAATTATAATTTTTATTTATTTAATTATTTATTCAACGTTTAATATCTTTTACAATATAATATAACTTATTACTAGATAACAAACACGGTACAGTAGCCGGCAAACATCTTGAAATTTTACGGCGCAGTCGGGGGAAGTTTGCGCATGTACCATGCCACCAAACAGACCCAAATTTTGTCTTCTGCGCATTCCCCCACTACACCAAAAAATTTCAAGAAGTTTGCCGGCAACTGTACATGGGGTGAAATGGATAACAAAATATCAGAGACATCCATATTAATAAATTAATTATTTTCGAATATTTTGAGTATGTCCAAATTTTTCAGAACAGAACCCATAAAGACTTCTATACCTACTCTCCCTCAGTAAAAAAAATATAGAGTTTCAGCTCTATGAGACATCTGTAATATACATTAATTAATTATTTTATTCAATAATATTAGATCAGCCAAGCAATCAGCTTCTATCACTATGTTTGATAAGGCTTGTATGAAGTTGACAGTGATTATAATTTATTCTAATCTATAGATGAGATATCTATAATATTTTGATTGAATTTTCAATTATGTTCTGTTGCGATTTTTCACTAAATGTTTATACAGATATTATTCATGATTAAAGATTTAAGGTTTGTTTTGCGGTCATTCAACATATTTATACATCTTGCGGTAAAAGAACAAACTCCTGAAGACGCTGTGTTGGGACTCTAGCGAAACGTCGAGAATCGTATTTCAACATTACTTATGCAAGAACACAGAAAATACATTCAAATGTGAGACGGTTTCTCTAGAACAGGCCTAGCCTAAGTGAGAAATCGTCAGAATTTCTTCCTATAAATATTTTTTTGTGAACAATGAAAAAAAATTTAAAATAAAAATAATGAAAAAACATATCCGCACGGTTTTAATAGTAAAACCGAGTACCTACCTAATTTAAGGCCTTCATTTAAATTTTGTTTATTTTTTTGTTATTTTTTTTATTAACGCTCATCACGGCTTTTACAAAAAATAAGGTAGTGTACATTACACAACCTATATTAAATGAAAGAACACTTCAAACAAAATGTCTAGAAAATGTTACATAGTGAATGCCCAAGAAATACAAACAAAAAAATATAATAATAATAATACTAAAAATAATAAAAATATTATAAAGTGGAAACTATGAAACTTATGTATCCAAAATAATTTAATTTAGAATCTAGCAAGATGCTCCAGTCCTTGACTTTTTTTATTCAAATAAACTTTATTTATTTTATAAACAAGATTTACTGGACTTAATTCTACTGAAGGCAATATTGCGACATTTGATTGTATTTAAGTAAAGTTTATTAGCACCATTAAATAAATCTAGCGTTTATAATGATATCTGTAGCGCCATGCAGTCTTTTATAGATCCAACTGAGAAGAAAATTTTCCGTAAATAACTGAATTTCTACTCAATCTGTGAAGAATAATATTATTAAGCAAATTTATACCCGCGTTAAAATTTGTTTTAATTTAGAAACATTAAAAATTATTAATTTACCCATTCGCGCGACGGCACGGAAAATTTTCACTTTAGAAACATCGATAACGATCTACAGTAATCTAGGGTTATGTACAGCTTGCCGAAAGCATCTTCAAACACCTGGAATACCCTAGAAGCGACGGAAGCTTTCTCTTAAACACTAGAATGAGGATCGATAATCCAGCGTTTAGGTATAAATGGCACAGATCTTGGCTGCCGCAGAGAGTTTATTTTGAGGTTCGATAATCCAGCATTTGGGTATAAATGGCGTAGATCTTGGCCGCCGCAGAGAGTTTATTTTGACAGTTCATTCGGTGCGAAATACGTCGCGAAACGACTGCCAGGTGTACCCGGTCGTGAATTTCGGAGCTATATATACCAGCGAAATAATCGGGTGAATACTTACCGATAGTGGCGCAATAAATAAGTGCGACTGCAATCTGCAATCTGCAAGAATTGAATGATCTACGAGCGATAAATTAAGTGTTTCCTGTGGTAATGTTAGGTTTTTCTTAGACGTCCCCTATTTCCAGAGCCACAAAATATTAAGTAACCATTTACATATCAAAATATAAAACATTTAAATTTTGTAAATAACGTTGAATACATGAGTGGATATTCTGTGTATAATTTTCTGAGATATTCTGCCGTGTATATGTGACCTCTCTGGCCAACGTTTCGGATCCCATTGCAGGGTCCATCATCAGCCCTGATGATGGCCAGAGAGGTCACATATACACGGCAGAATATCCCAGAAAACTATACACAGAAGATTCTGAACGGCCGTGAAAAATCTAAGGACATGAGTGGATATTATTCATTAAAAAATATACATTATTAAAAATGCATAGGTAAGGTTCTCAACGGGGAGCTTGCCATTTTTTAATGTCATCTAATTAAAAATAACGTTTTCTTTAATGTTTTTCATTGATGTCAAATATTTAATAAACATTTACAAAACACTACATAATAACATGATTTTCTAGGCAATAAATCACCACTTTATATTCTTAATTTATTTATTTTTAATTCTTAACCTTTTGACCGCTATAATAAAACACTACTAATTTATCATTTTACATTATTTTTAATGTTTTTATATTTAAATGTTTAAAAAAAAAAAGATGGATCTCTTTCTTTGGTGGTCTCCCTGGTAGTTGGCGTCCCTCTGGAATCCCGAGCATCACGGCTCTGGGAAGTCTTGTCTGGTCCATTCTCTCGACATGGTCCCTCCAGAATCGCCTTCTCTGCTCTTTCCATCGTACAATGTCTTGTATGTCACAGTTTCTGCGGATTTCCGTATCGGGTACTCTGTCTCTGAGGCTCTTGCACGCAATGGGTCTTCATCTCGGTAGTTCTGTGAAGGTATTTAGTTCTCACCGTGTCCGTTCTTGCTTCGATTACCTATGTCTTATGCATGTTTTAAATATTCTGACTTTGCTTTCCACTAGTATATGCTAATTGGTCCATACAGTGTCTCTTAAGCATCCGGAGATAACCGCTGATTTATTTGTCTGCTGTTTAACTTCGCTATACAGATCACTGTAGCTAGGTATCTCCACCCCGAGGTACTTAAATTTCACAACCTGTTCTATGGGTTTATTTTCTACGATCATCTACAATACGAGGTTATCTAAATATTGTAAGACTCTTAGTTTTCTCGACTAAAATGATTATGTTGTACTTTCTGCATGCGAGATGGAACTTGATAAGCATTCTTTATCATCTTCATATTCGGCCCGTATAGTAGCATCATCAGCATGATTATGATTAATGATTTTATTACCTATCCTGTTCCCGAGTCCAAAAGCTGTCATCTCCTCTATTATTTAATCCATAATCAGGTTGAACAAAAATGGACTAAGACTATCACCCTGTCTGATTCCTGTCATCGTTAGTATTTCGCTGGAATGATTGATTACCATCCAGTTTAATTTTTGTTACGCCGTTGTGTTCAAATCTTATACACATAGTTCATATACATATATTTCATATACATTATACATATTATATTTTACAAAAAAGCTTTAATTTTTTAAGTAAAATAAATATGGCTTAAAGTGGTCACGACCCTTTAGAAGAAAGTTATGATGATGAAGAATTATATAAAAGAACATTTCACCTTAATGATTTTTGAAATGTATCAATTTCATTTATAGTAGATACGTAAAACCGTCCACCCCATAAATAATGTCCCGTTGTGAATGCAGTCATAATCATTTTCAAATGCCAACACAAATTTACAAATCTTTTGATCTATTTTCATTCTTCAATCCTGGACCAGTTTCTTCCATTCATATATCAAGCCATCACACAACGGCTAATAAGTCTCATTCAGTTCGCCCCAGCGCATTCAATTAGCCACTTGAATGCGCCCCTGTTGTCAAAACCGGAAACTTGATACGCGCAATTCGGGAGATTTATCTCCGGTGAACCGAACCGGATCCGACCCTGCTCCGCTCCCCCAGCATCCCGGTCCAGCCCACAGAAATGACACATCAACATGAAATTAACGCTACGGTTGCGTTGTTTGCGGCTTTTGTGCTCCCATCAACACAGCGTCACAATGGAAGGACCATTCGGGCGGCTGTCAAGAGTAAAGAGACCCTTCAATGTTTTTATTTGTAGTCAAGTATTAAATGGAGGAAGGACTCGTTATATATATATACTAATATTACATAACGAAAGTTCATGACAACTACTTAATAATTATGCGGAACAACAAAAAATATCTTCATTGAATTGTTTACAATTAATCAAATCTAACATAAATATAATAATTTCGTTGTCTGTCATAATTTGCTGAAAACTTTATATAATTAGAATGTGATACGCAATCAGCGCGCGGCTCATGTTAAGTGGTCACGCAAGGGTTGTTATTAATTATTATTATTTTCCGTGATTTTTTACGGGTGTTCGGCTTCTTCATAATAAACCACGTTTTTAACAGCAGTTTATTTAATTTTTTTAATAACTGTATACGGTTTTGTTGGAGTTTGTTTAATAACTGTAACTGGTTAAGAGATGTAATGTTTCGTTCATTAATTTTATAAATAAGATACATCTAATCATTTTTGGAACTTTTTAATCACCCTGATTAAGAATGTTATGTTTTTTGTAAAAAGTTGGTTTTAATACATGAACTCATGTAGTTAAAAATAAAGTTAATTATAAATTTGATTATAATTGCTAAGCCACTATTTTGTATGTGTATTTTGATGATGTGTCAAAGTCACGTAATGTCACCAGTTGTCTTTTGTACGCGAATTTCTAGTGTCGAGATTCTAATGATGTCCACATAGTGCTTATAGATCTCTAGTGCCTTTGACATGAAATGCGTAGTGATTTTAGCTTTCCTAAGATCAGAAAGATCATAAAAAACATGGCAGAGTGTTCCCCAGAAAACCCAAACCACAAGTTAAACATTTTTAACAACTCTTCCAACCTCACAATTCACTTTATTTGTCAATGTATAAAAACACGCACAATATTGGACATATTTAAAAAAATATTTGGAATATTTTAAATGTGTGCAATCATCTAAATTTTTCGATTATTTATCTCGACAAGTTTTTCAATCGTTGCTCACTTTTTACAGAGTTACTCGTTTAAAATAAGTTTATCATCACATCTATCATCCAATATATTATTTTTTATTATATTATTCTTAGCGTTCCATATATAATAATAAATATTTTTACAGTGTTAATAAAAACATACAAATATTTGAAAATTTGAGAAAAATACGCAATCATAAAAGATACTTTAATTTTAACAATTAAATATTAATAAATATAAGTACTTACAAGTTCATACTTCTGGCGTAAATAATGAATTTTGAGCGAATTAAAATTTTGAACAGAAATCATTTTGATACCATATAAATATTTTGCAATTATTTTCAATCAGTTAAACTTTGCACGAAGACTTCCAACTATAAATCCGTCTCAAAGCCAGTCAATTAATGTCTTAATTTCCTGCTTCTGAGTTAGTTTCAAGGAGAACATAAAAAAAATTTTACCCATCTTAATTAAGATTTTAACTCGTGTACACACTATTCATAAAATTAAAAAAGTTATACGTTTTGTGCACACTGAAAAAACGGCACGATTTCATATAAGTTAGAAACAAATGTAAATATTTAGAATATGTGAGCAATACATATCATTTCAATTTTGCTTTAAAAATGCTATTAAAGAATAATATCTCGTATCGAAAGCAATTTTTTTCTAAAACTAAAAAAATGCTCAAATAAAATATTTTTATCTACAGTAGGTAGGTAGGTACTATAAAGTAGAATTGATTCGCGTATCTTGTATGAATATTCTTTCTGTATGCCTTTGTATTGAACGTATCTATGTGTCATCGTCAATAATGGATTAATTTTTAGAAGCATTATTTTAAATATATTTGCACCCAAAGAACACCCAAAGAAGAAATCAATATTCTCACTACTTTTTAACTAAATGCTTGTGTTCAGAAAATAGGTCTAACTTTCTCGTCCCCTGGAAGGAAGCTTGAACCACCAACCCTAGATCACTAGGCGAGCATCGAACCACTAGCTTAATAGGCAAATTAATTAGTAGTTTGGAAATCGCCTTTCATAAAATCCAAATACGCCTATTGTCTTATAAAATGTTATATATAGATTAAAAAGAATATGGCTTCATACCGGTATAGTAAAAAAATATGAGCGACATCTATATAGTACGCAATTTTAAAAATTACGCAACCCGTTGCAATTTCCTGTCATTCCTTATCTTCCGGCGGATCTGAACCCTGATGCATCCCCGTCAATCACGTTCTCCGCCTCGCCGCACAAATCCCGAACCACCTTTGGCTTTCATCAGCTCGAAAAAGCCGTCCCTCAAAACAGGATTCGACAAAAGAAATTCGAGTGCCTTTATTAGCGAACAACATCGAAAGGGAACGCCAGATCTGGTATCAGTTTACCGAGTGTGTTTGTGATGAAAAGACGATTTTTTTTGTGACGTTGGGAGATTGGGGCTGGTTGTCGTACGGGGTTGGTTGATTGATATGTTTATCAGATATTTTTTCAGTCAGGCAACTACGATAACAGTGCATTCCACGGTTACATACAAGCTAATACATAATATTAAATTTAGCGGCTCAACACAATTAAATCTAAGCACAACACAAGTAATCAAATTTTATTTGATGTCAAAATATCTTCTTCAGTTCTAAATTACAAAAAATATATATTGTGCCTATTATGCGAAAATATTTTTTAGCATCGATGTCCCACAAAATATTCAAAAATATTCACTTGATGCCATCTTAATTGAAATTAAATATCTATTTTATTTTCAATTTATAGAAATATGTAAATTGGTCACGATGTTTGCCTAGTGATTTAGTGGTCGGTGGTTCGAGCCCCAATCCGGGAAACCAACCAGCATGTCATTCCTCTTTTCTTACCACATGCTTTCATCTTAGATTAAAAAAAATATTTTTATGTAACTCGTTTTCCGTGTTCACATCTCTATTAAAAAAATTCAACCATGTGTTTTAGTACATTAATCAACACATTGTAAACAAAATGTCTTATTTTTTTGTATCCAGTCAAGTGATAAATAATTGTTTTAGAAATCATTCTTGCTAAAATAAAGTATACTAATTAAAACGTCCGTTGTTTTTGGAGGCCACAATTCAATTGAAATAATTATGAAAAGGTAAAACTAAATATATTCAAAAAGTATAATGTCTTAGAAAATAAGTCATACTTTATTGCAAAGTTTTTGCTGATTTCTCTTACTAAAACTACTATTAAAATTATGCAAACAAACTTGAGTATAGTTACCGGATGCCTAATATTTTGAGAACATTGATACTGGGCCGGCGCGGTACGTCGGCGTCTGCTATCTTAGCAAGTCACCTAAAATATTAAAAAAATAATTATGAAAAAATAGTACGAAAATAAATATGCATATGCTGTTGCGAGTTCTGTGCAGTTTTTGTTTTGCCAGATAAGATAAATCAAGAATCACATAGCTCATTTGCACTTCCCCCCTCCCTCTCCACCGCCCTTGATTAGGCCACGTGGTTTATGCTCTATGGTTAACTGCATTATAAATGTGTCTTAAATATATGCGAATTGGAATATAATTCGGCTGTCTCGATTACCTCGCTAAAAAGGGAGTTAGTTAATTATATACAATTTTACACTCTTTTGTGTTTGTTTAAACATTTTTTTTATTAAAGAAACACACGTCTCGTATCGCCCGTCCAAGGACAAGGTTAAATAATAATATTCGATATCTAAACCGTTAGAAGATTGATACGAGACTTTGACTATTTTAATAAACATCTGCCTCTCGACCGACCCGCCGCCACCGGTCGACCACAATAATAAACATTTGATATAAAATGCTACCGCCTTCATCCCCAATCTCCCCGTCGAAGCGGCGTGTCCGCGCATGCCTCAAATGTTTTGCGGTACAGTTGAAACGGCGTTGACACAAATATGGTTTCAATTATCGCATCTGATGTATCAAGATTCTCCTTTGAAAGGGCGATAAACAGCGGTGGGAATGTTGGCAGGCCCTTTGTGCTTTTTAATCCCTACCGGGGACGCGTCGTCAGGTTACGCATCAAGTAGGCTATTGAGGGCGGCGAAATTTGAGATTGTGTCAAATATTGCCGGCGCTCTACACGGTAGCGATGCGCCTATTTTAAATAAGTTTATAAAAGGTAAGTAAAAAATTTGTTACGTAATATTTCGACAGTTTAGTGTCAATTCAGTGTAACTTTAAAATACACAAACATTCGGTAATTAAAGAAAGATTCGCAATCTTATAAAAAATTAATAAATAAAATAATGTGTACGTACACAACACAAATTTCTATAAATTCGTAGCCTTATATTTAATTAATTTTTTTTTATTTCATAAAAATATATTTACAGGAAGAAATTTTTACGATTTCTCACTTAGGCTAGGCCTGTTCTAAAGAAACCGCCACACATTATTAAAAGAACCATTTTAAATAACACAATTCTAAAACAGAATAATTATAATAAAATAATAATCATTTCACGCTCTGTCAGCACAATCGCCATGGTTTAAAAAAGTACCATTAACTGCCGGCAGTGGAAATATTAAAAAAAAAAATATTTTTGATAAAAGTCGTTATTAATATTTTATGGGTGAAGGCAATAAATAAGTAAATACTTATTTTTTAGAAACTGCATTTAAAAGTACCGTCATTTTGACAGGTGATAATTATATTAATAAAATAATTGTCATAGGTAACGAACGATCATGTATTTTTTTTTCATATATTTTTTGAATTATCAAAACATAATATTTGATATTCTTACATAGGTCCTTTTTGTATTCTAAAATATACTATTGTCCATATAGTTATTCAGTACTTACCTATATTATTTGTTTAAAAAAAATGCTTAGTGCACATGTATGAACAAATGTATCCTAAATGTTTTTACACTTAGTTTAATAACATTTAAAAGGTTGCCTTCACTGTAGTAATACTACCACGTTCAAATCACAAAACCGTCGTCAACAATGACCCCGGCGCATGCTCTCGACTTATTTATTAAAGCATCATATTTCTAGCATAAATGTAACAAGCATTGTGTAAGCGTACTGTTAACAACACCTCGCAACTTTTGTTCGCAATTCCCTTTTCAAAAAATACCACAAACGTGGAACAAATACATTGAAAAGGAAATTTTTAGTTAATAATAATGAGCTAAAAGCTGATGCTAAAGTTCGGTTAGCTATGCTGTGGTCATGGCGACCACGATCTTTGTCTTAAAAATTTTAAATGTTACTTTTTAAATTAGTAATGAAATCTCAAAAAATATTTATAGTAGTTTTTTTATACATATATCATTTATGTATTGTAACGAAATGGCAATAGAGATTAAGTAGAGAATCTCTCGTAATACGTCAATAATGACAAGAAGCCTCTAACGCTGTCTAGCACACTCTCGTATTATCTACAATATACGGGAAGCGTCTACAAACACCTGGAATAGCCTAGAAGTGACAGCGAATATCGAACCTCCTTGATTATTCTAGCATTTAGCGATAAAATACGATAATAATCTAGGAGGTTCTATAATTCAGTTTTTGGGTATAAGTAGCGTGTATCTAGGCTGCCGCAGAGAGTTTTATTTCGACAGATCCTTCAGTACGAAGTGAGTCACGGACGACGGCCAGGTGTGCCCAGTCGTGATTGCGAAGCGACAGATATCGAGCAAAATAATCGGATGAGTAGGTACTTTGAGTGGCGAAATAAATAAATACGATATTTTCTAAAATCATACATAATCATAATCATAAAATGAAAATAACATAAAGGGGGTATTTTGTCGATGAAATTCATCATATTTTATGCTATTAAAGGCTCCGACACCGGTCGCCGGACACCCTGTATATATATATTTCACTATATATTTTTTATATTTTATCATTTCCCAGAACAAAGCTCTACGATAATTAAATAAATACAGATAAATTCCATGCATATATGAATATTATTTTTAAAGCGTCACTAACTTGGTGAGTATATTTATTTATTTTAGTAAACTGGTGAATTTTGTAAAAATCTCGTTGATTAATTTAAAGTCTATCGGTTTCGTTACCACTGTATCATCTTCGAGGCAGATACAAACTAATTGAAAATTGTAAGGAAAACAAACATAGGTAAATTATTTCCAACAATCGTACAAAAATCGTGAATTTTATGTTTTCTGCGTATTTTTCCGTGTAATTTGTCTAAATTTGCTTTAAATGATTATTATTAACGACAATACATACAATATTTTTATATGTACATTCTGAGAACGCAGTTACTGGGTTTTGTCCGAAAAAGGAATAATTATAAATTAAGATAAATTATAGTCTCTATATAAGGCTCACAGAGACGAAGCTATTTATATGGGAAACGTGTATGGAATTTAGAAATATATGTATATACGTTATACGTGTAGTTGAAAATGTAGAGGTACCATTACCAGCTGTGAAATCTGTGTATCTATGTCACGGAATAGGACAATTTCCATTCAAATATATAAATGAAACTGATTTAGAACATAAATACAACTTTGTAAAATTTGAGATGTGCGTATGTTCTTTCGGTGAACGATGCATTATGTAAAGTGATCACTTAAGCCTGTGCACAGGTCATAAGCCCTGGGCCACCCTATTAAGATTTCCATACACGTTTCCCATATGAAAAGCTTCGTCTCTGTGAGACTTCTATATTTTATATTATCTGATAATACATACGTTTCAGATTTTCATAACTATTCAATATATTATAATACTTATTAGCTTGTTGGTCTTGTGGTTAGGACTCTCGCCTCGTGATCCAAAGATCGCGGTTCGAACCTCACTCCAGACCAGCAATTTAGTCCTGTTTTCATAGCACAAGCGTTGAGCTTAGTTTGAAAATAGTAAGAATATTGATGTGACACGTATTCCGTGTTCGCATCTCTATTTACAAAGAAAAATTACATTCTGTTGATTATTCGTTTCACCTCTACAGCTGAAGTTTTGAAATCGTTTACAGAGCCATCGTCAATGCTTAAATTAATTACTCTTAAACTAATACATATATCAAATGTCTGGACAAACAATTCAAAGAATTACTGTCATATTTATTTTGTTTGAATCATATTCTCTACTTGCAACAAATTGCCAACATGGTAATCTCCAGATCCTTCAACTACGGAAACCATAAATATCTCAGGACAGAGTGATATACGAGTCTGTATTCATTTGTTTATAACAAAAGAATGTTCTGTTCTTGGTCAGCTGAGCATATAAAGTATAATAATTATGTTTCATATTTCACACATGCCCGTAATATTTGCATAAAATTCCAATTTAAGCAACAAAAAAAAATTAAGCGAGGTGTTATTTATGTTTCAACACACTATAAATGGGTTATTAAAATCATATTTTATATGTTATGTTTTGAAAGTTGTTTTACTTTGCATAAATAGGTAATTCAGCAGTAAATTGCATAATTGATTTCATGCTGGTATATTTTTTAACCGTAAATTAATGATAATGCAGAGTATAAAATGTTTTTTAACATGGGTAGATAGATACGCATGTACAACTTCACAAAAACAATTAACTTAGCCGTTACTTCTTCTAATAAACATAATAATTGGCCGTATTCTGATATAAGCAATATTGCTATGTAACTTGTAACAAATATTGTAAAACATTGTAATGCCGCCAATTTTGAAGTTTTAAATTTGACAGATTTAAAATTAATGAATTCAACAATTAGAAAGCTTCATTCATATTGTGAATAACATAACGTTTGTTTACGTTTTAGAGCTTTCTGATTGATTGATTTCATTAAATTCAAACTTTTCATACTCGAAATTGGTCATTACAATGTTATACAATAACTGTTAAGATGCAGGAATAGCAATATTGCTTGTGTCAGAATACGACTAAATATCTGTAATAATACTGTATAAGTGAGTCGACGATCCCTACGTATACTATTGAATCTGCGAGAATTCTATTTTGGTTTTATTAAATTAATGTATCCAATTTATTCTATTTTTTTGGATAAAGTTAAAAAAAAGTTAAATATTCCTTTATATTTGCTTGTCCACGATCTTTAATCATATTTTAAATATATCTCTGTACGTACTTTGTCTTGACATTTGTATGGTCATCTTATTTCAACCTGAGTATAAATTAATCCACACGTAATGCACTGAATTTTGATTCTTTTATTTAGGTTTTCGATAGACAATTTTTTGGTCTCATTTTCAAAAATGTCTGAAATGAAAATATCACTAATAATATTTTCGCAAAGCGAAAAAATTATTCGAAAATTATGTTTCGTATTGTTGGTGGATATGGAGACAACATTATAAAAATTATTCATGATCATTTCATTGTATTTAATATAACAATGTTTTCTACTTGAGTTTAATTGTTGTATGTGTTATATTAATTGCTGTGCATTTAATATTATAAAATAAGAATCTCCTTCTTCGATTATATCCTTAACCTAAAACTTTGGCAGAGAAAGATAAAATATTACGTACGATCTGTTCTAATATATGGCGGCGAAACATGGACTCTGAAAGTTAACATTATGAATCGGTTGACAGTATTCTAAATATGCGAATGCTTCGTATTACATATACAGTGGACCCATATGGTCAGCAATGCGGAGGTGCTTCAAGGTTCTGAAGCCATTAGAGTGCTTTTGTCGAATATTAAAGTGATGAAGGTTTCTTATTTAGGTCACGTGCTACAAGGGGATAAATATCACCTCCTCCGACTAATACTCGAGGGCAAGATGGAAGGAAGACGAGGAGTTGGTAGTAAGCAAATGTCCTGATTGTGCAACATCAAGTTTTGGATTTGTTCCGGGCAACGCAGGACAGAGAGATTCGTTAAAAATGTCCTTAGATTTTCACGGCTGTTCAAAATCTTCTATGTATAGTTTTCTGGGATATTCTGCCGTGTATACGTGACCTCTCTGGCCAACGTTTCGGATCCCATTGCAGGGTCCATCATCAGGGCTGATGTGATGAGTGTGTTTTGTTGAAGTGTAGGTTAAGTATTGCCTTGCAATACCGTACCGAAGTCAGGGTGTCTCCAAGTTTGTATTATGTTAAGTATTGGATGGCAGTACCATGTCGAAAGCAGGATGCGTGTGTCTTGATGTAGTGTGTTGTGTATCTACTTACGGATGTCGGACTGTGCGGATCGTCGATTTGATTTCTCCTGCAGCGCTGGATACCACGAGGTTTTTAACTTAAGACTTAAGACTTAACTTGTATATTTCGATTGTTTCTTTGACCAGGCGCGTGTGGTGACTTTTGGGCTTTTCTAGGATTTTCGACTCAAATGAAAAATGGTGGCCAGTATCTAGAAAGTGCTCAGCCAATACCGATTTTTCCGGGTGATCGAGTTTGCATGCTCTTTTATGCTCATCAGCCCTCTTTGAAATCGTGCGTGCTGTTTGTCCCACATACACTTTGTCGCAATTTTGACAGTCGAGCCTATGATGGACCCTGCAATGGGATCCGAAACGTTGGCCAGAGAGGTCACATATACACGGCAGAATATGCCAGAAAACTATACATAGAAGAGGACAGAGAGGTTTTCGCATAAGTGATCCCAAATATCGGGAGGACCTGGCAAGGTACAGAAAGAAGAAGAAGTTATTTTAATATACTTTGATTCGAGCGGACATTCCTGGCAAGATCAGAAGGCAGAAGACCAACAGGCCATCCTAGGAGGAGCTGGCGGAAACAGTTGGAGGATTGCTGAGAAGCGAGGTTGCAGCTAAATTGGGCTGACGTGGAGAGTGGAGCCTTTTTATGCGGCGCAGATATATAAGGAAACCCAATAGGATAAGGGGTAGAAGAAAAAGACTATTTCGATTGATGATGTAAGGTTCTGATACTTGAAACTCGAGTAGTAAAATATAACACATGTAGTTACGTCCAATCCAATTTAACAATATTTTATAATTTAACAAACGGTAGTATTAACAATATTATATTACGTCATACATTTAAGAGTTGAAACTTACTCCACTAATCGCATACCAACACTTTCGTTTAATATAAACCATACTAAATCATGATCGGCGTTGGCACACCAGTCTTATTTAATTAATATCTTGTGAAAACATTAAACACGGGTAATAGATTTTTTCTTCTTCATAAATCAATTAAAAATAAGCGGAGCATGACGACATTAGCAGGTTTTTTTTTCCTTTGGAATGCTGTGCAGCGCACACGAAACTGAACAGGCAGAACGTGCCTTGGTTTATCATTTGTTTTGTGCAAATATTAACAGCTATTTATTTATTAATATATTTTTCATAACTTTCACAATATCGGTAATATATGAACATTAAATACATAAAATATCGGGCCTTTATTGTTATTTAATTGCGTTGTATATTGTACTGGTGTTATGTGAACATTAAATTTTATTTATGAAAGGGTTCGCTGGCAAAGGGAATTATTCATTCTAAATAAATATCAAGTATAATAATAGATAATTTTAGAAATGTACAACATTGTTAGGTAGGTACTTTAAATATGCTACCAAAACATTGTTATACTGAAGTACTTTTTTTATAAAATAACAATTTTTGTTCCTGAGTACCTGTTTTGTACCTGTTACATTGTGCCACTTGGTGATATTTAAAATTTTGTTAAATTTAATAAATCAGGGCTGTCTTTTATAGCGTCTTTAATTTTAATAATCTTCGTAAATAATCTATAATTTTTCCAGTACGAAATCTGGGTACCTACCTTATCAAAATTAATTTATAACGAGGTTAGCGTTTATTAATTCGTTTGGTTTATTCAATGTTTAATTTATAAAATGAATTATTAAACAAAATGTTTAAAATCTAGACCGAAATTGTTTCTTTTGATTAGTTTGCAGAAGATTAATCATCATTATCCTCAATATTTAGCTCCGGGTCACCTATGTTCGTTACAAATGTTCAAAAATCTCCAGGCATCCCTGGCTCGTTCCAAATCTCTCCATTCTGAAGTTTTTTTCCACTGAATCCACCCATCTTATTCTTGGGCAGCTGTGGCTCTATTTTCGGCCGGGATTTCCTTGAAGACCTCATGAAGAATCCACGAGTTCTTGTTTTTCACGACATGATTACCTCGCCACACTGTTGGAATAAAAGAATAAGGAGAAGATTGAAAAAAGTGTACAACGCTAGTGTTGTCGTTTGCAAAAATGGGAGATATCTGCAATTGACCTGATACCATCATATTAACCAGATAATAGATTCCTTTTAAAAATTTTAAATATGAATATCACATACTTTTCATCAATACCGCTTTTTACTAGAACATTATTCGCAAAGCAATAGAGACGTATTTCCTGACGGAAAATATCCGATCTTGCAGTATCACATTCGATACTCAGTAGAGCTTTTGATTATCTTTCTGTATCTGATATAAATTTGCATGTTGAACCACGTATGAGAGACCTGGAGTCCCGTAGAATAAGTCAGGGCTAAACTTTACTTTATGGCCTCACTCGATTTTGATTGCAAGTATTTAAAAAATTATTACATTTTAAAGATTAAAATTATTTAACAACTTTTTGACGTTTGAAATGCACTTTCATTAGATAACGTTACTTTACGCAAATTATAGATAACAGACGAGACAAAAAAATAAATATTATAAGGTAGATTAATGTTCATTTTTTGAAAATATTTTATTTTTCTTTGAATTAGACAAGTTGAAAATTTTTGCCTTTTCCCAGTACATCGGTACGAAAATATACATTCAAAGAGTACCCGGGGGCGCAAACCCGCGGAACGCCCCCACGACTGCTTTGCCACCAAACCATAACACAACGAGTTAAAACCCCGACGGGCCGCAGCAGGCAAGTACCCGGGGGCACAAACCTGCGGAACGCTCCCACGACTGCTTTGCCACCAAACCATAACACAACGAGTTAAAACCCCGACGGGCCGCAGCATGCAAGTACCCGGGGGCACAAACCTGCGGAACGCTCCCACGACTGCTTTGCCACCAAACCATAACACAACGAGTTAAAACCCCGACGGGCCGCAGCAGGCAAGTACCCGGGGGCACAAAACTGCGGAACGCCCCCACGACTGCTTTGCCACCAAACCATAACACAACGAGTTAAAACCCCGACGGGCCGCAGCATGCAAGTACCCGGGGGCACAAACCTGCGGAACGCTCCCACGACTGCTTTGCCACCAAACCATAACACAACGAGTTAAAACCCCGACGGGCCGCAGCATGCAAGTACCCGGGGGCACAAACCTGCGGAACGCTCCCACGACTGCTTTGCCACCAAACCATAACACAACGAGTTAAAACCCCGACGGGCCGCAGCAGGCAAGTACCCGGGGGCACAAACCTGCGGAACGCTCCCACGACTGCTTTGCCACCAAACCATAACACAACGAGTTAAAACCCCGACGGGCCGCAGCATGCAAGTACCCGGGGGCACAAACCTGCGGAACGCTCCCACGACTGCTTTGCCACCAAACCATAACACAACGAGTTAAAACCCCGACGGGCCGCAGCATGCAAGTACCCGGGGGCACAAACCTGCGGAACGCTCCCACGACTGCTTTGCCACCAAACCATAACACAACGAGTTAAAACCCCGACGGGCCGCAGCAGGCAAGTACCCGGGGGCACAAACCTGCGGAACGCCCCACGACTGCTTTGCCACCAAACCATAACACAACGAGTTAAAACCCCGACGGGCCGCAGCAGGCAAGTACCCGGGGGCACAAACCTGCGGAACGCTCCCACGACTGCTTTGCCACCAAACCATAACACAACGAGTTAAAACCCCGACGGGCCGCAGCAGGCAAGTACCCGGGGGCACAAACCTGCGGAACGCCCCACGACTGCTTTGCCACCAAACCATAACACAACGAGTTAAAACCCCGACGGGCCGCAGCAGGCAAGTACCCGGGGGCACAAACCTGCGGAACGCTCCCACGACTGCTTTGCCACCAAACCATAACACAACGAGTTAAAACCCCGACGGGCCGCAGCAGGCAAGTACCCGGGGGCACAAACCTGCGGAACGCTCCCACGACTGCTTTGCCACCAAACCATAACACAACGAGTTAAAACCCCGACGGGCCGCAGCACGCAAGTACCCGGGGGCACAAACCTGCGGAACGCTCCCACGACTGCTTTGCCACCAAACCATAACACAACGAGTTAAAACCCTGACGGGCCGTAGCAGGCGAATATACGGGGACACACTTATACGAAAATATACAATCATATTGAAAATATATTTCATAATTATACGCACAAAATTATCAATTTTTAAAAAATATGTTTTATAATAAATGATATTGTTTATAAAACATACTTTTTGTCAAATCTATGTATTTATTATTGCATCATGATTTTTTCTTAATTATGGTTCGTACCTTGCTAGAATTATTAATGATTTTTAACAAAAAATATCTTGGTGAAAAATTGTCTATGGTTTGCGTCATATATATTATAGATAAAATTATTGCAATTTCAAAACGTATGGAACATTTAAACTTTAAAGTGTAATAACTTTTTAATACTTACGACCTCCAAATTTTGATTTCAGATTTGACATCAGGGCACTCAACTACGCCAGGATACTTTTTTTATGAATGTCAGAGTAGGCCATAAAATAAAGTAATACCTAATTCAGCATCCTAATTAATTCACAAAAATATGTCGTACGTATAATATACATTATAACGAAGCTAAAAAGAATCACGCACTCATGTCAAGTGACAGTTGTATGAAATGATCACAATACCATCGAAGATTCCCGAACGGCCTAGCGTAATCTACGGCTTACGAGAAACATCTCCAAAAGTCGGAAACTGAAAAGCGGGGAACTTCTCTAAAACGCGGAAAACGTCTCGGAATTTCGATATCAGAGCATCAGCGAATATAAATATGGCACACGGGAGTAAAGAGGAGTCAGAGTTGTTATGGGCGCGCGCGTCTGACAGAGCGATAATGGAAGCGAAGGTAGCCGCGAGTCGCGAGTTGCCAGGATGGCCAGGCGAGCCGTAATTCGACAGCGAAGATTCCGGAGAGTTCTTACGTAGCGAGATAAACCGAAGCAAAATTAATGTGTGCGGAAATTGGATGGAATATTCTAGAGAATAGTGAATAAAGTGTCTAAAAGCGAATATAAAGTGTCTATTTACGAGTGATAAATTTACGAAACAGTTTAATTTAAGGAATAGCGTTACATTTAATAGTGTTAAGCGACCTTGTAAGTTTAAATAATTAATTATTCAATAATCAATAAATCCTGTATTAAATCCCAGCGTTTTCATCAATTCCTCCTGCAGCCACGACACGTGACAATATTATGCTGACCCTCGCATTGATGCTAATATTCTTACAATTATCCCATCATCATTTAAAAATAGACAAGTTGAAAATTTTTGCCTTTTTCTACATTACATCCATTTTCCTGACAATAACCCGAACTCCTAGAATAATCTGAATCTCCCAATTATTTATTTATATATTTATACATGATCGCACATTGATACATTAAATATATGCCTGATGCTGGAGCAGGCCGATGACGTTTGTAATTGGGACTGAGGATAAACTTGAAATAAGTGATGTTTTTTAAAATAATTTTTACCCAGCATTCTGTAAGTGTTTCATCAAAAAGAAAATAAAATAAATATGACTATGTTAAACACTTGAAATAAATTAGTTTTTTTAATTAATTAATATCATTCAACACAAATTTAATCGGAGCACTGCTGTTTAATTCACACCAATTTCGCACTCGTCACTCGAGATTATTTCACAAATACATAGATGGGCACTTTTGGTCGCTTCTTGTCCTTGGTTCCACTTTCTATGGTCTCGTCTTGCTTGTGAAAATAACTATCCGTTCAGCAGGATACCGCCGCGTATTTAATATTATATTTGAGACCCGATGTTCTAAATGCTTCCTGAATCTTCGAAAATAATCCACCAACCTCTCTACTTTTTTTGTGATTTCCAAATCATTGCAAAACGAGTAGAGTGCTGTATAATTCTATATTACGTGTAGTTCATATTGTTTTAGACTCTCGTGATAATATTGTCACGGGGTTAGCCGCGATGAAAACTAAGTGAAATACTTTTAAACAATTTTTATTCAGCATGAATCACTGGACACAAATAATATAAAATTATATTCACCTCAGAAGAGTATTTTACTTTATGCGTTTATGGTTTTTATATATGTTTTATATGTAATAAGTAATATAATCTCCCTGTCTTTTATTTAGCCGCTGCCAAGTTTGTATGTAGTTACATAACTTACCGTAAACTTGAAAAGAATTTCCTCTATGGTAAACTTATGTCTTGTTTGGAAGCCCGTATTATTATGAGGTGTCATAACTGCACTGAGACAGATATCGTTTTTATCGTAAACAATTGTGAAAATTTGGTATGTGTGGAAAAAACATGTACTTCTAACCAATAATTGCTTGTCAGATAATAATATGAATACTTTTTGGTTCTTGGACAAAGTTATGGCACTGTCTGAAAATGGGGAAAATTTATAATTTATCTTATAGTATATATGGACATCATGCATGCAGAAATTTTATAATTTATCTAATAATATATGAACATCATGCTAGAATAGCTAGAATGTCAATCAAGAAAATATTTCATAGAGACGCAACTGACAGATGTCTGCTATATGTGATAGGGACAGTGATTGATCGTTATATAATAGTGGTGGTCCGAAAGAGCAGTGGTGTTCTTTCAAATTCTGACGTAACGTTCGCGAAATGCTACTGAAGCTATTGACTGACTGGAAGCAGTCATTCCACTTTATTTTTAAAATATCTAAATTATTTTAATGGTGATTGTGTTAACACTCAAAAAAATATGGAACGTATTTATTTAAGCCCGTGTAATTACTTAATTAGTACACATACACTTTTGTAATTTCAGGTTTTCAATTTTCAGACCTTTGGAGAGTAGTCATAGATTTACATGGTCTACATTGCAATATCACTTTTCGTCACCCAACGGTTGTAGGTGTGAACAAAAATGGCCTAAAATCATGAAGGTAAATTGATATTTTATTACACGTGCATGGATTGTAGTATCAGACCTTCAAGATGTCAAGGTGTTGTAAAAAATACCTATTTATTTGATGTCAAAACGACACAGATGTCTAACAGATTTCTATCACCACGCAAGCCAGTTGTTTCAATAGAGTTTTAGCCAAAATATAAGTCTTTAATGAATTACTATTTTTAAAGTCAGTAGAAATATTTTTTTTACCAAAATTTACTTATTTTTTCATCCAAAGAGTTTAAAAACATAGTTTGTTTTAAAAATAAGGCAAATTAATCGCTATATTCTTAGACTTTTTCACTACATCTTACTAAATTTTGATATATCATGTTATAATAAGGTTAATGTCACATAAAATAAGATCTGCAACTATCAATGATTACCTGCCCGAGAATATTTTTTTATTCCAAGGACAATAATACATTTTAAACTTTATCGTTAACGGAGGGTTCGAATTAATGTGGTGGGCAGCTATTTTTGTTTTGAGTTCCGTTCGTTTTCAACCAGTCTGCTCCATGTTTCAAATCCTATAGCAAGATTGTATCCCCCAAGTTCGCAAATGTTTGCCAGAAAAGTCGTATGCACTCGATAGAATATCTCAGAAAACTCTCAACAGAAGATTTTGGACGACTGTAAAAACCTATTTATTTTTCTTTTGGGTTATTTTTACTAATGTTTATTATGCTAGAAATAAATATATACCTATACATACTATACATTCGATTATATGTATATATTTTAAAATGGTATATACTGCATCCTTGCATAGATGAATATGCATTAAACAATATATTGATTCAGGCATATTAATCAGAAAGTATTAGTATTACCTAAGTATTTCCTAAGTAAAATAAAATATCATCATTCTATGATTGGTCATAATTAATAGTATAATGTAGGTTATTTTCTGTTGTACAGAAATAACAGATATGAATGCTTTTTCTTTTTAACTTGAAGAGCGTAAGTTACAGACCACAAGTAGTTTCCATCTCTTGGCTTTTTTGCTCCGGCATAAATAACTATTAGGGCGTAGGGAGAGTGGGAGGTCGGGGTGGTAGTTGTACACCGAGTGGTGGGTGGGAAGAGGCGGGGGCGGAAGTGGGGGTAGGAAGAGCAGGAAGGGTGCGGGGAGCAGATTGCCCCATCAATCTTGAACGCTAATTGTGGGCCGAGCTGTTTGCAGTTCTCTCTGCCAACCCTGTCTGAATATTATCAAGGTTTTAAAATTAAAGGTATGCCGAATATAAACACATTTTTACAGTACCTATTCAGACAATTTTTTATATATTCCAACATAAACAACACCTAACTTTAACAATATATAGTATAACAAATAATAAAATCATTTGATTATATGTTTATACTATGGATTTTCATGTTTCATTGTTTTCAATTAAAAATAAATATATACTTAAGAAAATAAATTTGTTTTTTATTTATTAGTAATTTGTAGTTTTTGAATCGCTTTTTGTTCTAATGATTAAGATACTTGCCTATCGATATTGCAGTCGAGGGCTTAAATTATATATCAGGAGACAGGATGGCAGTATGAATATTTATGTGAACCGTATTTATATTACGTTTTAATCACTGTTAAAAAACGTTTATTACAAAAGCAATGTTAATTTTATTAAATATATACAACCTCTAAGCCACACACCATAAATAATTTTTATTATATTATACAAAACGTCAAACAATAAAATACTGCACATTTCTAACCTGATATACTGATTCGCTTTTTTACACATATCCTATTACTCTCCTCCTCCTAATATTCCCCTTGTTCAAAACTTATTGATTTTATACTTATCATCATTCACATATCACAAACAATTTTTTACGTCATTGGTTAATTTTTACCTTAATAAACACAACGTTCCACAACCGACGCACCTTGCGGGAATACATCACGGAACTAACGGCGATGTTAATCTTCCCCGAGCTGACTTTTACTGCGGCTTTTAAACTCTACTTCACAAATTAGCTGAAAAAGTAGCGCCCATTGTGTGTAGCGCCCCCGGCTAACGCGCGGAGCGGCAAATAAATCACGCTAGCCCTGGGTGGGTGTGTGCAGGGCCGGCTTTACATTTATCAAAAATAGTTGAGACTTGACAAGTGGATATTTTTTGCTGTACTTGAGGTGAAATATTCTCATAATTATATTTAAAATAAAATAATTTTAATTTTATGCTGTCTTTCTAGCTCGACATTACAGGCAGCATTAATTTTTTTTTCAAATAAATAATATTATACTTATTTATTTATATTTCAAAAATCTTATTTTAACTGTAAGCAATTTATGTATACAATTTTTAACAAAGCAAATATTTGAATATTTAATTAATATTTCATTTTGATAAAATGAGTGAGTATGATTAGTATTTATTTATGGCTTTTGTGTTTAGTTTGTAGAACTCCATGTTTATTTTTAATGAAATTTAATAAACATTATTATTAAGTTCTGCAAGTTAAGCGTATTTTATATGTGATAGCTGTTTTGGCTTGATAGGCCATTATCAAATAAAGGATATACCACGTATAATCGACTTATTTATAAGTTTTAAGTTACCTCTTCTCGTATGGATAATTAGATGTTACTTATAAAACATCTCAGGTTTTTATGTGTATGTGTGGGTTCATTCATGCACAGTTCATTAGAAAATAAGGAAATAAAGAAATCTCTAATCTTCTTATTAATCTACTTATCTTACTTATTCGTTAACAGTTAGTTGCTTGGTATTTGATTTGTGTAGATAGGTGTACGGAGAACCTACCTACATAAAATATACTGAGTCGTTCATTTATTTAGCCTACACCTTTTTTTATTTTATTTCTATTTTCGTCAAATAAAATTGCAAACGCAAGATACTTAATAAGAAAACTAAATTCATACAAAATCAATATTTATTTGTTCTTTTTCTTCTTCGATACATTCCAAAAGTGTAGGTACATAGTTAAAGCGCTATTTTAATATTATCACTAATACCCTTTTTTAAATTTAGCTTATAGCGCCTCACTAGGTGAAACCTGTTCTGAGGTAAAAAATTGATAAAGTTAAATAATATTTTTTATACGAAAAGAAATTCAGCCATTTACTCAAACCGCGCACTAAATTTTATATTTATAAAAATTGAGATGCGTACTTGGCATATGCGTCACTTCAATACTCGTACTACTTTTAAACTGAGCTATGGACTTGTACTATGAATGTAGAACCAACTTGCGGCCTCCTGGAACTAGTCTAATACCGACCACTGGATCACCGTCGGAATCACTAAGCCAACAAGCTACTCATATTTAAAAAATAATGTTTTCCTTTTTAAAACTAGTAGGCGCTATTTTTAACATTCTTATAAATCATTTATTCAACAGGCACTAAACCAAACATAACACAAAAGTGTTTTTATAACGATAACTGTTTAGTAAAATATTTATATTCAAGAAAGAAACATGCTCGATTAGCAAAGCATTAATAATAGTTAAGTCACCCACTAATAAACATTTATTATATTACAATATAAAAGTACAAAAATTTGCTTAACGTTGAATTATTTTATGCATAGGAAATGAAATAATATTAATCACGTCAAAACATTAAATTAATTTAACATTAATTAATTTTAAATTAAAAACATCACGCTGCACGCGGTATACATAGCCGACAGCATATATCAAGTGCGTTGTTGCATTACTGTCTAACGTGCCGTCATATAACTTTGTCTCTTTCTCGCATAGATATCGCTCATGTATACGTTGACATGTATCGGTACACAAGGCATTTTTGAAGTGCCATGACCAAAAAATGGACATATGTTTAAAAATGGTTTAAAAACAACAGTATAAGCCAATTACAAGATTTTTCTCGAGTTTATAATGATGCTGGCACGAGAGCCGAAGAAGAGCTTTATGCATCCGAAGTAACGGTTAGCAGAAGTATAGCCTCCAAACAATGGTTCATTTCTGGCGTATTGTGCTAGTTCGTATTCTATTCGGGCTATTCGGGCGCCGCACGGGGATGGCTTTAAATAAGAAAAATGTCAACCTGGCGACGCAAGAGTAGGGCCGATATGGGAGCGTCGGCTCATAGAACGGCCCTGGGAAAGTGGTGGGTCCCCATTCGTTGTGCTAGTTCGTACCGTGTACAACTATGGACTAATTATATACAAGTCAGACTGCAGAGCATGCAAGTTCATTACAATGACACATGTCGAATGACGTTTGTACTTCCAGTTTCCAGTTTATGCACGGATTGCGAGTTCTCCAACTTTTCACCATTTTCCTGACTACCGGTCAAGGATTCAAAGCTAGGGACTACTTCCTGGTAATGGCGGCAATTTCTTGGACCATGGACAGAAATTTAAAAGATTATTTTATTTTAATGAAAGAAATTTTTTTTTAAAAAACAATTCATTAAAATTTCACAATCTTTCATATATGTAGGTACTTGTAGATATTTTAATATTAGGATTAAGGAGCTCTTGAGATGTTTAAATAAAAATAACAGTTCTGAATTTTCTCAAGGTCTTTTGGAAACAAGTCATTCTCTTGATATTAACAAGGGTTTAGAAATTTTACACACAAATACATAGAATCACAGTTACATTAATTAAAAATTAGGAAAAGTTTTAATAGCAAATTAAATATTATAAATAAGAAAATTCTTTTTGGAAATAGTTTTTTCAATTTGTTTTCACATTAGTTATTCAATTCCCATATATATTTATTTTTTGTTTTTGTTAATGTCATCCTACTTTGATTTTGAATTTTGGTCTACGTTGTATCCTGTTGCAGGAACCATTGACTCCAAAATATGTATAATTATAGTATCATTGTATAAAATCACTATATGATAATTCAATAAAAGTGATTTTATACAATGTGCTTTCTTGCTAGTAATATAAATAAAGTCTTTTTTCAATTACTTTATTCTTAAAAAAAACAAAATTATAAATATGCCACATAAACAATTTTTAAAGTACCTAAAATTTACACAATATATATTTTCTAAGCTCTACGGTCTAAGGTTCCCGGTTGAATATATCGCACGCCCAGTGCTTGACTATCAACTATCTAGAGAGAGAGGATAGAATGCCGGATTCTTCTATCTTGGCTTGCTTTCATCATATTCATACATCTTCTGTTGTATGCTCCACGGTTGTTGGAGCTTTTGCCAGGGCCATCCTCCAATATTTGTTGTAATTGATTGTGCCAGGTCTTTCGCGGTTTTTGTTCTCTCTGCCTCGCTACATATATTTCCTTTACCAACTTCTCCTCACTCGTACGTTCCATATGACCAAACCATCTCAGCGATACTTTATTCTATCTACCACTAAACAGAAATCTGTTTGACATTCGGGTCGTTTCAAAATTAAATAAACAGGTATTTTTTCAGAACACCCAGGTTTCGTGGAGGTCCGACACCATAACAAAATATTGATGTACCTATTTTGATTTAAAATGATTTACCTATATGCCATTAGTGTACAACTGTTGGGTGTTGAAGTGAAATTGCACCAAAGTCTATGTCTATGTATACATAGAAACATGGGATCCAATTTATGCTTCCTGGCTTCGTTTCTTAATAACATGTGCTTATAATTCCCTTACATGCTACATTCCCACCACACAACATGTCACATTAATTAGACCGTTTTGGGTATTGGAATATCAATCACCAAAATAGTAATATTGTTATTTTTAAAAAAACCTGTAGGTATGTATTGGGGATTGTATCTAACTCATTTTTAATGCATTTCATGCTGTACAAAGTACCGTGAAAGGGGATTATAGTATGCATTACGTATTGCTGTGGGATGTGTCAAGCCTAAACGTGTCATGGTTTATTAGTAATCTGGCACTTGCATGAAGCATTACTCGTGTGAAATCAGTGTAGTGTCGGATTATTTACCGCTTTATATAGATGCAAAAGATCAGCAGTATCTACTGAAATTAATGAACATGGTCCAATAAAATATAATACATAACATGAACAGTATATAATACATCAGAATAAAAGTTATACCAATTTAATACAAAAACAAGGACAAATGAAAAGTACTAACAAGATGGAGACAAGATCTGGACTATCTAATCAGAGATTGTTTGAATCTGGACAGATTTAGACCGAAGAAGTTCAGATCCTGCCTTAAGTTTACAAGACGACATAACCATGACACGGAAGCGTGGAATCCATAATTATTTCTATGGTGGCTAAGGAATAACAGACCATTATTTCTGAGTGGGAAGGGATATTGAATTTTATTTGGCCCAGTAAAGAAGGCATATCAGTGTGGCCGTTTAATATTTTGAAAATGATGATTAAATCAGTGTTTTTTCTACGTTTTTGGAGGTTATAAATTTTTAACATTGACTCAATTTCTCTGTACGAGTAGTCTCCTCTATCAAAGCCCATCATCCATGCAACTTTTCTTAAGAAACAATGTTGCACGGATTCGATGTGACTTATTTGGTTCAAATGACAATATTTTTATATATAGTAAATTTTATGCACTCTGCTTGAATTAGCTTGACCTTTTTTCTTAATTTATTAATTCAGTGCTCTATCGTAAATATTTATAATCTAATTCTATATTTCTATACTTTATTGATATTGATAGCACAACTCAATTGTATACCTTTAGACAAGCTCTCTTTAGAAGTGAACTTCTCGATATCTTTCTTAGCCTTTCATCATCTATCAAACATACTTGTTACACACATTCATTACCTGGATGGAAGGTTTCTTATTTATATTTCTTATCAAAATTACGGTTATAATGATACATTTGTGTATTTTTGATTCATTACGAATATCGATCAAAATAAATTATATAACTCTCAAAAAGACGATGAAACAAACATGTATGATAGCATTTATAGGATGGCCACAGGGCTTACTACCTGTATTAGCTGACTAAAGTGATCCTACACCTTTTTATACAATCCAACGTTGACCAATCTCATCGTTAGAACATCCACACATTTTACATTTTTTGGGAAGTTGTATATATTCTTTATCAGTGTGCATTACAATATTTTAAGGGACTATGCTATATCCATATAAGGTCGAAAATTAGTAATTTTCATGACATAGTATCCGCCGCTGACCAATGATACATCTATCTTATTTATATAAAATACACTTTGTTTGAACCACTAATTTTTTGAAATATCAACATGTTTCGGGACCAATGACCCCTTCGTCAGGATTTAATGTATACACACATAGTGAACATCTATATTTTAAAATTTATTATAATCCCTCTATGGACAAAATCCAATAATTGTGTTCCTAGAATATTCATATTAAAATATTGTTAATATGAATATTGTTTATTTTTCTAATTCAAAAATGTTTATGAATACCCCTCTATGGATAAAATCCAACAATTGTGTTTTTAGAATATACATATTAAAATAATGTAAACATACACAGTTTATTTTTCCATTTTAAAAATGTTGGTGGCGAAGAAATATATCAGACATGCGGCGGACTATCTCCACCCCCGATCGCCGGTGATACGTTTATGGTATCATTTTCCAGAAATTCCGAAGTTCGTGAAGCGAAAATAAGCGGGATGACTTTCCTATCGCGGCGGTGTGCATTCCGGCCGCTAGGTGGCGAGTTTCCCGCCCGAAAGTGGCATTTTTCCTCGCGGGCCCATAAATCGCGCGCGAACCCGGCACGCCGCTTACGTATGAAGATAAACTTTTCCAAGACACGTATATTACTCCCGTGAAAAATGCCCGCGTGATTTATCGCAACATGGCGACTCGAGGTTGGAGCACGCCCGTTATTTATCTTCTTTAACTTTTTAAAAACACAACCGACTTGCCACCTTCACCTCGGCGTGCGTCGCGCCGCACATAAGTCGGACGGATATTCCCGCTGAAATATGCGCTCCCGCGATGCATAACTTAATACGAATTTGTCCCGAATCGTAATAATTCAAAGTGTTTTATTTTTTTTGGACGGGGCGGATTCAAGAACGCTGACATGAAACTTTCTTACTGCAGAGAGTGCATTCGAGTTGTTTTTCGATCTAGTTTAAGACATGTATTTACAAATAAAAAACAATAAACCTTATTAAAAAAATAAATATCGATGATTTTTTCTGATTTTTATCCTTAAACGCTACTTTAAATTCAAACATTTTGTCAAAAATCTATATTTTAAAAAATTCCCACGTCAAAAACTAAATTAGTGTCAATTTTGATAATCTTTTTGTTTTTTTTTATTTTGAGTGATCATCGCAGAGGATCTTTTTTTGTAGTCGACAAAACCCAAGAATTTTCCGCCAATGTTAAATATTTTTTTATTAATTTTTTTTTTACATATTCTTAAAAATATGTTCTTTCATATAGAAATAATACTAATACCATAATTTATATATTTTTTCTTAAAAAAGTCACAAAAATTGCCTTTTTTCGCGCTTCGTGAGTAGGTATTCCCCTTAATTTTGGCCTGAAATAAACGAATATTGAATAACCATGGCCGCGTGACCACACACACAAAGCATATACAGGGTTATTTGGAAAACATTAATAACGTTGCAGGACTATATTCCTGCCTTGATTATGAGTCAAAAATGTTCAAGCTAGCATGACCTAATATCAATAGTTACGGAGATATGCGACATCAAAGTTTGCATTTTTTTTCAATATTTCTAACTTATTTTTTGTAAAATGTTAGACTATCATAACAATAACTTATAACGATTACGAAAAATTCTTTTGTTTCATTACAAGTAAAATAAAATGATAAAAACCCTGATAAAATTCCAATTGGAATTCGAAGGTTTTTATAATTTTATTTGACTTGTATTAAAGGGAATGAATTTTTCATATTCGATATAAGTTACTGTAATGATAGTCATATGTTTTACAAAAAATAAGTCAGAAATATTGAAAAAAAATGCCAACTTTGATGTCGCATGTCTCCATAACTATTGGTATTAGGTCATGATAGCTTGAACATTTTCGACTCATAATCAAAGCAGAAAAATAGTCCTGTGAGGTTATTAATGTTTTACAAATAACCCTGTATATACAATTTATTTTACACGATAACATTTACATGGCAATATTTTCCGTGGATAATTATTATTCAACATTTAGTTTATTTTAAAAAATTACTCAATAAATTAAAAGGCTTCAAACATGTTTAATAATACTTCATCCGATAACGTATGTAAATCATATCAGGAATTAAAGCAACTCGTTACAGGACAGGTATTATCATTTTCTAATATAATAAGAAGCGTAAACATTCTGTTAACATCAATACGCTGCAGTAATACTGCAAGATTACCTATACAACTATGTCTTTTCTTTTTCAACCCTTTTTTTAAAATAAATTATGGGTAACGTTTACCAGGAGAGTGCAGTGAGAAGAAGCACGGCTTTTATTTAAACTATTTATTTATTTATATAAAAAAAAATTATATATATTTGGAAAAAAAATCAGTATTTATTTATCTGGCAGAATATTATGAAACATTAAAATTTGAATAATATGTTAACAATTGTGATTGAAATATTACGAGATATTATATATCTCAGTTCGGTTCTTTTTCAAAATATATGCTTAGGAAAAAGTCATTTTTATTTTTTTCACTGCGCGTGCCTAACATTTACAAATTTATTTTATAAAAAGTTGTTATTTAAAATGTACAACAATTAATGACAATTTCTCGGCAATGAAATAAATTTATTCTCAAGATAATGCGATTTCCGCTTAAGAATAAAAAGAAAAATAATTGCCTATCTTATAAAAACATTTTTTTAATATTTTAATGTCATTAATAGCAGAATTTCATTATTCCTTTTAACAATCTTCTTCTTCGTGTGCTCTGTCAGGTCCCCCCGATCACCTGGGGTAAAGTTTTCCTGTCCAGGACAGTGCGGAACAAATCTTCCACGCTTCTTATTCTGGTCCACTTTTGAATGTTTCGAAGCCAGCCTCCTTCCAACCCCTCTGCGACCTTCAATATTCCCCTTCATGACGAGCTGAAGAATTTTTTGCCTCTCATTACATGACCAAGTTATGAAATTTTACGGAGCTTCACTGTGTTAAATAACTGTCTGTTTGTATTTAACAATAATAAATCTTTATATTGTAATAAATGTAAATAAATGTAAACACATTGTAATGAGACATAATATCTTTAAATAAATATTATAAATTAATACTGAAATAAATATATATATATATTGGAAGGCTATCTTTCGATACAGAAGGAATCTGGCTTCTGGCGCATTTAAGAGGATTACTAAGAGTCGCACCAGAAGTCAGATATACCATACCTCCCTCACCGGCTATTCAGCGTGATATGAGATTCAGGGTTTGGTTAGGTTAGTTTATGGACTCGATCAGAATTTTACCCGTAGTGACTCAAATAGCTAGAATATGACACAAAATAATTAGGGTGATGAGATTACTAGACTGGATCTTGGATTTACAAAGGGAACTGAAAACAAGTTGAATTATTGACACGGTTTATTATGAATAATACATCGAACAATTTAAATTCATCATATCCTGACTATTTCTATATCTAACTGATTATTCAATAATACGAAGCTCGGCCGCTAACTATTTCTACACTAAAGAAGTTGGAAGAGCTACAGATATGCTGAACAAAATAGCTTTCGATATTGATATATTCCATGTGTCTGAAGGGGTTTTCCGAAGCAGGATTCTCCTACACCTTTGACCATATTATATATGTTATTAATTGATTACATATTCTTATTTAAATATATATATATATACCTTCATTATATATATGCATTAAATTTAGGTTTGTAATTTACATATTATCGAATAAATAAATGAAATGAAAATAAACTTTCACGTATAATACTCAGTAACAACATTTAAAAGACCTATCATAAATGAGAGTACGAGATTTACAATTCAATCTTTTGTAACATGGATACACAAATCATGACGTCACAGCGAAGAGAGAAATCGAACGCCACATGACACGAATTCTGAGCGTTTTTGTCTTAATTGTTCGCTCCGTGAAATGGTCAACCACTCTCCTGGTTGACCATTTCACGGAGATGCCAGCCGTTCGCGCAATTGGATCACCGCGTCTGTTCCTCAGGTTCGCACCTCGTTCCCGGCGTTCGCCCTCCATCTCAACTACATCCTGACGTTGTATTTAAGTTAAGATATTAGGTTTTTAGTTTTTTTTCCACTGGTTACTTTATATTAAAGTTCGTTATGATGAAACATCAGTTCTAGAATTATAAACATTATGATCTTACTCAGCAGTATTTAACCGCGGGAGAATTTAAATCTTGATGTATTACTCCATGATTCAAATGATGATGACTATAGTTTATAACATTATATTATATTAGAATTCGTGATAGATTTAACTCTCCGCATGCGGGAGGGTTTTAGTTAAAGTATACTTGTTATACAATATTAATATTAGAGTTATTTATTAGTTTTATCACTTGATATTTAAAAATAACGGATCACACTCCGTGGTAGAAGATAACATTAAAGATTCTTACATCTGCATTAAAGATTCTTACATTACTACATTTTTGGTTATATTTAAGTTTTAAAGTTTAGATTAATTATGGTACTTAGTCGGGCAGAAAATCTTTAAAAAGGGCTACAGTTGTACAAAGACATAGCGGTACAGGGATTATGCAAAAAAAATATACAACAATATTAGATAAAATATCTTTAAGGTCTGCTGAATCCAAAGTTGAGGTTCACTGATGGTATATTACCAGGTCGGCAAGCCGTCCGATCTTCCTGAACCCCTGTGAATAGGCGGTTAGGTGGTCTTGATAACAAAGAGAGCTTTTGTTCCCGCGCGCGAGTTTAAATAACCTTCTTAGGTTTAGTGATAGGACACATTTAGTGATGGGCAGTACTGAAATTAATCGCGATTTTTCTTTTTTAATTAGTACGTTCACCTTCGGGGGGGTGACTTGTCACTGAAATGTCGCTCTTACACCTTCGTGAAAACGTTGTACCTCTTGTATGTTCACCTCTTGTATATTCAACCTGTGAGAATCTCAAAGTTAATATAACTATATATATATATTATATATATATATATTATATATATATATATATAGATATATAGATATATATATTATATATATATTAATAATGAACCCTGATGGAGACTCAGTTGTGAGTTGAAACTATTTGGTTTAAACTCAATAAAGTGGTGTTAAACAAAAAGTTATTTTATTTAAAAATCTTAAATTATCTTTAGTTTTCTAAGGAGACCGCATTTTTTTCAAGTATTAAAAAATGAAACAAAATGAAAAACTTGATTTTGGTAATGACATTCGGCACGTGCATCTGCCTAGCGGCATCAACCGGTAGCGTTGGTGGTTTTCCGTTTTCCGCTGATTTGTCATAATAGAGCACCCCCACACGCACACAGGCGCACGTATTAACAATGCATTAAAGGGAATATGGACGTGTAACGCCATAAAGTCCACAAAGGCACCGAGCGAAGGAAATCGAAACAAAAAGGCATTAACACTTTGATGAAATGTTAATGTTTTAATAAGCTGGGGCGCGGACATGCCATTATGAGCCCTGTGCGCACACTGCAATTATGTACAATTAAAACACATCAAACCTCCAATTAGATACAATATTACAAGGTTCAGAATCGCCTGTCGTCTCTTCCAATACACGACACTGAAACACAGCGGCTCTCAAATTGACAGATTTTTTAAAATATTTATAACACTGCTCTAATATAATGTGTTGTAAAGAAAAATATAATTTTCTTTAATTTAAAACAATGCCGAGCTTAACTCGTCATTGTGGCTGTATGTATCGTAGACTGTCTATGGTCTTTATTATCTATGGATAGTAAAAACCACAGTTGAAATAATCTGTGAGTTATGATAGAGCAAACTGAAGATTAATTTCAATAATTAAAAGTCATAATTATCGTGATTGAAATTAAGAAAATGACATTACAATTAATAACATTAAATGTCGTTTGTTTCCTTACAGGTAATTTTTTGTTACTTGATACTTTTCTTTATGTAAATCTTGTGAGATAAACAAAATAAATCTTTCATTACAGAGAAACTCAATTGTGTTTTAATTGATTGTGTCGTTCAAATCACAAAGAAAATATCATTATATATTCATCATCAAAATTGCAACGTGTAAAAAGTAAATTACGCCCATTAAAAGTTTTATTGTGTGTTAGTGAGAATTGTGTGTGTGTGGGTGAATTTTAAAAAGACCTTAGCTACGGAATATTTTTAATGGCCCAAAGTAAATCTGCATTTTTTTAATAGTACATTTTTATATTACAAACGCGCTACGCTTGCGTGAATTTATACCTGTATCAAAAAGGGAAATATTTTATTAAAAATTTAATCATACTTTTTTTGTAACTGTTGAGAACCACCAGGGCTGGGGATTTATTATAGAAGACATGCAGCGCACATAATTGCACGTCATGCGATTCCAAACATGTTCCTCGCGACACCACTGCGCCCACATTCGTTCGGAGAAGTAATTATCAGCGGCGAGGGCGAATTACAGCCGGAGCTTCCCGACCCGCGGAGTGTCGCCACTTTCCGCCCGATAGATGCAAATTTCACAATGACACACAATTGCGAACAACAAATATTCAATGCTTTCTGCAAGGGTTTTAAAGTATATTCCAATATCGGAAAAAAATATCAAGCGCCAAATGCCATCCATCCGCTGACATCTTAATCACAGTCTGTAACAGTGATTGAAAATATCTTTACTCGTGATTCTTATTGATATTTATTTATTTTACCTATTAATGAATTTAATTTTTTCTTAGTTTTCAACTAAATTATGTTTACTTATCTATAAATGCTTTTTATGCGAATATAGTATTTAATTATGAATTGTAGAGTTGAATTATATTTAAGTGCTATTTATTGTTAATTTATTTATTATAAATAAACTAAACAGGATCTAGAAGAGCTAGTCCTTTAAAGATAGATAGATAGATACCTGTCTAAATTATGTGTTGAAAATGTGCTATGTCCTTATATTAATATTTACGGAGAAAAGCGACTTCAAAGTTTGCATTTTTTTAATATTTCTAGGTAATCTTCTGTAAAATAATGAACTATCTTGAAAATTCAGCCGCTTTAATAAATTTTTGCAAATGTTGATTATAGTCAATTTCCAATCACAGATATTGTCAAATTCCAATCACAATCATACCAGTGAATTGAAAGTAGCATTGTATTTTTCCTCATAGAATTCCAGAACTTATATTAAATTTCATAGAACTCATTGAATTAATTTGGCAGTTATTTCGCGATGCAACATTTTAACTAAGACATAAAACTTTTTGTGACACACAACGATTATTTACAGTTGTTGTTGTTGTTTATTGTTGTTTCACTAATAGTTTTGGAAAGAAAACAACTTTCCATCGACACGAACAAGACTATCTAATCAACTTTTTCTGTAAGGGTTTTAAAGGATATTACAATAAAGGAAACAAAAATTATACAAAATAATCAATGAAAGCGAAAAACCACTATTATCGTTTATCGCGAGTTATCATTTAGATACATCTGTCGATGGAAGGTTCTGTTCTTCCCGAAACTATAAGTGAAACGATCATTACTCTAAATAATTGTGTGTTTTGTACAAAGTTAGTTAAATAATTAATATAATAAAACAAAGTGATTTGTGTTTTATTTTAATAATAATGTCACCACAAAGTTCAAGCCTTCATACAGACGAAAAAATATTCTTCGAACAGTAAATAATTAATTTTAATCAATAGAATACTTTTACCGATGTTCTAGCATTGTAGCACGTGCCAACTTTATAATGCACGATAAATGAAATTGAATTGGTCTTTTTTCTGAGACTTTAAATGTATTTCATTTGTTTTTTCTTCGATAAACACTTTGAATATGTTTTGGTTTACTCATGCGTGAGGCTTGTTTTGTAATTCGAGCCTTACTCCAGATCATTAACAAGAACCTTAATTATCACCCTTACGAATTCATTTCACGTTTGAATCATTTATGGCGTTCGGCAACTTACGATGTAATAAAAAGTGGCCATGTAAGCCTTTATAGGATGTAATGTTCTCGATGTGACTGTTCTCCGTGAGTGACATTGTGAGAAATAAATCAATATTTTTCTGTAATTGACTTGAAACAATTACGGAACGCAGTAATCATATCTGATACAAATAATGAAAAATTTCGCTGTTCTGCAGTGCAATGTTTTTTTGGACCTTCAGAACCTCTCTTTGCCTTATTCAGAGTGAAGAATGCAGCCTGTAGGCGCCTGTGAGAGACTTATAAGGGTGCAACCATCCCACTTTTCCGTATAATCAATTCCAAAGAATGGCAATATCAGAAGTATTAAATGTGTTAGAACTTGACATAAACCGATAAACGTGTATGTTACACAAAAATATGGTGAGGAATTTTCATTCTTTTGACCACGCATTATTATAAGTGTCATTGTAATTTACTTTTATTATAATTAAATTATTTTATTTATTTATATTTATCCTTTGTTTCAATTTTATTAATATTTTTATAAACGTGAAATTAATAAGTAGTCCCACAAAATTAATTTCTCTGTGCTATTCTGTAGGAGCATTTGTAAAAAAAAAATCTCCATATGTAGCTGCTCTTGGGTGGAATCGGTGAACGATACATTGTATAAAGTGATCCTTAAACCAGCCAAGATGGGTTGTAGACCCAGTGGAGGCCCGATAAAAACTTCCGATACATGCTTTCCCATATAAATGGCTTCGTCTCTGTCAGAAATCTTTAATTTATTTTAATTAATGATTATCTCTCTGTGGACAAAATCCATTAATTGTGTTCTTAGATCATACTAATAAAATTTTGCGAAAATGAACTAGTCTATAAAAAGTGTTCATCTCCTTACGGTGCCATCTCCTACAGGAGGTAAGGGGTCGGCGATCATTCTGGCGATTACGACTTTATTAACACACAGTTGCACAGAACAACTGAGTCGAGCTATATATATATATATATATTAACTTTGAGATTCTCACAGGTTGAATATACAAGAGGTAAATTTGAACATACAAGAGGTACAACGTGTTAGAGCGATATTTCATTGACAAGTCACCCCCCCGAAGATGAACGCACTAATTAAAAAAAAAAAAAGAATCGCGATTAATTTCAGTACTGCCCATCACTAAATGTGTCCTATCACTAAACCTAAGAAGGTTATTTAAACTCGCGCGCGGGAACAAAAGCTCTCTTTGTTATCAAGACCACCTAACCGCCTATTCACAGGGGTTCAGGAAGATCGGACGGCTTTCCGACCTGGTAATATACCATCAGTGAACCTCAACTTTGGATTCAGCAGACCTTAAAGATATTTTATCTAATATTGTTGTATATTTTTTTGCATAATCCCTGTACCGCTATAGCTCTGTACAACTGTAGCCCTTTTTAATGATTTTCTGCCCGACTAAATACCATAATTAATCTAAACTTTAAAACTTAAATGTAACCAAAAATGTAGTAATGTAAGAATCTTTAATGCGGAGTGCTACTCAACATCGTTGGAAGTCTTATAGGATAGCCCAGGGCCTACGTTCTAAATAAGCTGACTTAAGTGATCATTCTACCTCTACACAGCTCTACACAATACAACTTTCACCAATTCCATCGTAGGAACGTCCACATATTATCCATTTTTTTAAAGTTCTTCATATCTCTGTAGTCATTTTATAGGCCATCCTATGAAGACTTCCATACATACCATACTTTCATACGTTTCTCGTAAGTGTTAGGTGTATTGAAAGATTACTAGTATTTGTCAAATTGGACTTAAATAATTGATTTGTATTTGTTTTGATCGTTGGTAGAGAGAAACAACTAACTGTTATGTTATTATATTATGACTTTCTAAGCTTGTGCAATTGCTTTTCACTCTATATTATTACTTTTTTTTTGAATTTTTATTATATTATGTTTCCTTATGCTTCTGCTTTGATATATACTTGTATTTTACTTTATATTTTGTTTATCTTTATATATTTGTATTTTTATTTTAAGTATTTGATTTCCAATTTATGTCATTGTCACTATTATGTTATTATTTTTTTCTTTAAAGTATCCATTATATAAATGTACACTTTACCTACTTGTTTTTAAAAGCCCTATAAAATAAAAATAGTTTTGTCTCTGTAAGATTTTTATAATTTAGCTTAATTAAATTATCATCCCTCTGGGGACAAAAAAGCATAACATACCTACACATAAAAATATTGTTAAAATTTATCTTAATCACCTTTTAATATTTTTTCTTATTAAAAATGATGAAATAATTGAGTCACCCCTTATTACATTTAAAATTGCACTTGTTCTAAGACACGCTATCATCGGCGCGTCCATAAATAACCATTAAGCTGTCTGCCCCGCTGGTGTGGCCGTCATCAGCGCAGCCAGCAGCGGGCTGCAGAGCCGCCGTCAGCGCCATTGTTGAGCTGATGACAGGAGACAAGAAAATTGCAACTTTCTGACAAACGGCTCATCAGCACGCCAAGTGTCATCGGCCGGTCAGTGACAGCCGAGAGGAGTGACTGGCTGGACGTGCATGATGCGTGATGCATGATGCGACCCATTACTATCCTTCATTCGTTGTGTCATCATAACAAAAAATAATATTTAATTTATTACATAAAAAAAATTAAAACAACCAAGCTTATATTTAAATGTACCAAAAAGTAAAAAATTAATTTTCGGCCAAAAAATTTCTGACTCATTCTCCAAATAAAAGGTGGACGCATAGGATATTGATTTGTCATAGATTACAGATTTCTGTCGTTCATGGAGGAAAAGCGCCCACACTTTTATTTGAAGATTAAAGCAAAAATGTTCTTACCACCATGTACGTACCAAAAATTTAGTACACATAAATATAAACATGTTTTTTAAGAAATAAATTAACTTTAATTAATTAATTAAAAAGCAATCTAAATCTCTTATAACAAGCCCACCCAGTTTTTTCACCGTTGCTCTTAGGAAGATGTTGTAATGGTGATAGCTATTCCGTTAATCAAAAATAAACGGGACATATTTATATATGCGTCAAGTTTCTAAGAATATTATCAAGTTTATCAAATGACAATATTTCATGACACCCGAAATATTGGCATTAATTTTACATTTGGAGACTTTGGATGAATAAATTAGTAGATATGTGTGAAACAAGATATAATAGAATGGGGCCATATTTATTTATATCTCAACGATTATTAGATTTAGGTTTTATATTACGATCGTTTTAGGTATTGAAACAAACACGTATTCAATATGAACCAGTTCTTGGAAATGTGGAGAAAGATTCTGGAGGATAGTGGCTAAACAATTAGCAGGGAAAAGATCGAATACCTGTACCATTTGAAGACTCAACTCCTATAACTCTTTCAGTGCAACTGGATAAGGAAATATTTGCTTACTGTGACTCATTCATAGAGACGGAGGATGAGCAGCGATTGTCGACCATAGACTAGGTGTGGGATGGATAAAATTTAAATCGGTACCAGAAATCTTGCGCGACTCGAAATTGCCTATATAACTTAAAGGAAAGGTATACCAGAATATCATTAGACCCGCAATTATGTATGGCTCCGAATGGCTTTGTACAACTTTTACTCTAGGCAACAGCAGAAATTAACCTACTCTCAAAAATTTTTACGTTTTTTTTCTTTTTTTTACTTTTTTTTCTTTTATTTTCTTTTTTATATGAATGAATAAATACTTCCTTAGGAATCGACATACGAAAGTACCGTCATTTTTGATGAGTTACAGCTAGTGCTTTAATAAACAGCGTCGTCTGTGTGAGACATCTCCTGATTAATAAAAAATAAACTTTCCAAATGCACGCCACTGGTGAGTACCTGCTATGTCTGCAGCGCGCACAATACATGAGAAGTGTCGAAGCTGAAGAGCATCTTAGATTACAATCTGAATGTTGTCTGGCGTGTCGCCGCGGTGTGCGTGCCGGGGCACCCTGTAGTCTGCAGTCTGCAGCCGCCGTGTGGCCGCGCGGCGCTGCTCATGGCGGCGGCGCAGTAATTACACAATTTTAATATTTTAACAAACATCTCACGTCCTCCCGCATGACCCTCATTGTGCTGCGGTCTGTCGGGAATTTCCCCGCTTATTATTCTTGTGCTTCCCAACACTCCTCATTTATTGACGGGGAATACTCAACGCACTTTATCCCCTTCATTACTGCCATCTATTTATTCGTGTGTCAACTTTTCAGTAATTTTATTTGAAATAAATTAAATTAATCAATTTGAGGCATATGCAGAAAAAATATGCAAAAAAGTTAAATTTATCGGGGAAACAATGGAAACGTTTTGGATTCTTTTGACGGTGTTAACCAAATATATATTATTTTTGTTTTCCTGATGAAGAAGCCATTGGCTTTGAAACATGTTGATTTTTTTCAATAAATAAGTGGTTTAAATAAAGTTAATTTATATTAATTTTAATTATGTTACCACAAAATAAATTTGCTACATTTGAAGAAGAAAATATATGTTCAATTAATAACTTTTTTTCTATATATATTTATAGTTGATTAATCTTAATCGTTTTTAATGTCTAATTAAACAATGTTACAACTTCATACTAAAAAGTTTATTAAATAAAAAAAAATTATATATTTCAAAATTTTCTTTGATCTTATTCATGTGATATTTCCATTCGGAGCAACTTTTCAGAATATTTAATATCGTGATTGACGCCCATGCACCCTTAAATATGATTAAAAAACATGCACTTACTAGAAACACAATATTGCGTATACTATTTTATTGTACCAACAATATTACCTATGCGGAATATAACTCGCCACTCGGCATCATTCAAAGACTTGGTAATATATTTATTATATAACATTGAATTCAGCTACTGCTAGATAATATTACCGGTACAATAAAATAGTGAAGGCACTTTTGTGTATCTACTAAGTGCTTGTCTATTAATCATATTTAAGGGTTTAATTTATCCTCGATATAATATATGCTTTTTTGAAACGAAAAATATTTTTTTTTCAACATTGTCTGAAAATATAGAGTGGGTATATTGAATGGTATAAGATAGTAAAACGAAAAAAAATTTGCAAATTCGACAGAATACGAAGGGACCGTTAATAAACTGTAAAGTAGAAATTTTTAATATAGGTTTTCAACATACACGTTGCTCGTGATTTAATAAAATTTTATATTTATTTTTGTAACTAGCTGTTCATACCCGGCGTTGCATGGGTTAAGGATTAACTTTAAAATAAATTTGTGAGGATAAACAAAGTTTCGATTCGAACGGTATAGATTTGCATCGAAAATATATCAGGGGGAGGGTAAATGGTAAAAGAATAGGTAGGAAGTATCACCAATGTTAACCACCAGGTCCTAAAGAATATGTTTCCAAAATTTGAGTCCGATCGGTCGAAAGGTTAAGATTTGCATTAAAAAAATATCAGGGGGAAGGGAATGGGTAAAATAATTGTGGGGAAATGTCGCATGTATTACTCGCCGAGGTCTTAAGAATAAGTTTCCTAATTTTGACTCCGATCGGTCAAATGGTACAGATTTGCATCGAAAATATATCAGCAGAGGGGAAGAGTTGAAAGAATAGAGGGGAAATGTCGAATATATTACCGCCGAGCCCTTATGAATAAGTTTCCAAATTTTGAATCCGATCGGTCAAACGATACAGATTTGCATAGAAAATATGTCAGGGGGAGGGGAAGGGATATGAGAATAGGGAAGACATGTTGCCTATGTTACCCGCCGAGTCCTAAAGAATAAGTTTCCAAATTTTGAGTTCGATCGCTCAAACGGTAAAGATTTGCATTGAAAAAATTTCAGGGAAGGGGAAGGGCTTTGAGAATAGGAGGGAAATGTTGCCTATGTTACCCACCGGGTCCTAAAGCATAAGTTTGCAAAATTTTAATCGAATCGGACAAACGGTGTAGATTTGTATAGAGAACAGACAGACAGACAGAAATTGAGTTTTATAGGTATAGATTATTAAAATACTGGTGTTTTTTCTTTTTATTTTATCAAGGTGATTCTTTGTTTTTCTACCAATCTTTGTGACTAATATACGTACTATTTTTTGTACCGAATACAGGATGTTTCACAGTGTAACGATATTGGCTTGTTCTAATCGTCACTGTTAAATAGCTATATGGAAGTATTTATTTGTTGAAGTTTATAATAAGGAAAAGCTTAGCAACTAAACGATATTCTGGGGCTTTCCTTGTCACGTACAGTGCGCCGCAGGCCTAAAGATTATTGATGATCATTTTAATTAATCACGAAAGATTTTATTATTAGGGATCGTAACATTTTTGTTTTCCACTGGAACTGCGAAGGTAGTGCTTATAAATCTTTCAGACATGCACGGAGCGACGTATGTTATCCGCGACCGGAAGCTACGGCGGATTTTGACCAATCAGGAGGCTCATACGATCTGGAACAGGGGTGAGCGGGAACCGCGGAGGGGCTTCGGAGGACCGCGCGGGACAGCGAGCGAACGGCGCATGGAACTGGAACGGTGACTCACGGTGACAGAGGAGGTCGCAATCGGTACTATAAGAAGGACGCATGATTTGATATGCGCTCTCAGTTCGGATCTAGACCAGCCACGGAGAATCTCTATTGGTACGAATACTGAAATCTCAAGTAATAATTACATCTGAATCATAATCAAGATTTACCAGGAGCCAGGAAATGGAAGAATATTTATATGACTGCTGGGATTCTATATATCGGAGGAATTATTCACGACACGGAGTTGCTAACATAAAGGACCGCCAATACCAGGATAGTATAATTATAAATATTACTATTGATTGCCTCCCTGTCGTTATCGTATGTATTATTGCACTTTTATTAGAAAATTATATGCTAATGGGAGTTTCGAGGTTTAATCTGAGATTGCATAATGGCTACGTAACTCCAGCTAGCATCTTCTATTGTATTATATTTACGCCGTATAGTTGTTGTCAAAGCATATAGATTCGGGGAGAATTCGATCTCAAAATAATGTATAGTTGATCTCTCAATCGGTAGTTAATTTTATTTAAAAGGTAAAGCTTCTTACAACGATATAAAGATCGTCTGAATTATTTCTGTATTCGGGTCCGTAATTTTTTGCAAGGCGTATAGGTTCGGGTAAGGTTTGATTTAAAAGTAATGTACAGTGATTGCTCGGTCGATAAATGATTATATTTAAAAGGTATAGTTTTACGACGGTATAACATTCAGTTAATTCATGTCAATGTGCGGTTACGTATTCTATGGCGAACCTAGTTGAAAGGTGGTTAGCAGGGGTAGTTAAAGCGCGGCCTCCCTTTTGTCGCGTATATTAATTATTCGTTCTTTTCTATGTTGCTTGATGTATAGTTATATAACTATATATGGATTCAAATGGATTGAACGGGGGTGTTATCAAAAATATAGATAAATGAAGTTTAGTTGGAGGACATGAAATTGATATTCTGCAGTATGTTTCCTTTGGTATTGCTTACTATATAACTATACATGGATTCAAATGGATCGAACGGGGCCGCTATCAAAAATATAGATAGATGAAGTTTACTTTGGAGGGCGTGAAATTGATATTCTTCAGTATGGTATTGCTTACTATATAACTATATATGGATTCAAATTGATCGAGCGGGGCCACTATCAAAAATATAAATAGATATAGTTTAGTTGGAGGACGTAAAATTGATATTCGGCAGTATGCTCCTCTTGGCATTGCTTACTATATAATTATATTTGGTTTCAAATAGATCGAACGGGGTCGCTATCAAAAATATAGATAGATGAATTTTACTTGGAGGACGTGAAATTGATATTCCCCGGTATGCCCTCCTTAGTACGGCTTACTATATAACTATACATGATTTCAAATGCACGAACGGGGGCGCTATCAAATATATAGATAGACGAAATTTGTATGGGGGACGCGAGTCAACGGATATCGGAGAACGGATATCGGAGGCGTTGCGCTTCTTGAAGCGGTTTATGTCATATGAAGGAATATAGAACGCGGGTATGGTATACGAGGACGGAGGGGAGGAAGGAATTGGATTATTTTGCAGATTCGGAACTGGCGAAGGCCTTATGATAACAAAACAGGAATCTTGATAGGAGAAACATGAAGGAATACCTACTGGTGGCGCTGATTAGCGCCACCAGTATTACGTGAGCTTGGAGGAAACCCGTTATATGATATTAAGAGGAGTTTTGGAGCAGATCAATATCTCCGACGCAGACCAACTACAAATAAGATACGAACTTTTCAATATTATTTATTTCAGTTGCTTTCTTATGTGTATTATATTGAATGTTCTCTGAATAGTAGATTGTTTTATCAACACTCAAAGCGTGCGTTGGGGAACGGTATTGACAAACGCGGTAATAAATTAGTACAGAGGTCGGGAAGTGATGCCGGGATTGTATCTTGGTTTTCTCTAGAGTAGAAACGAAGTCAAGGTGCGTGCGATCTGCATTTCCAAACGCTTTACTAACATATATATATTACTGAGTTTTGCAAATTGAATGAGGTCGCGGGAAATTGACATTTGGTGCGTTGTGCAATTTTTAACTTGCGACCCATGTTAGACTTTCGAGGTTAGTCACGCGGGACTTTATAAGTGGGATGATCAGCGGAAGTTGGATGATGGGGTTTGTTCTCTCTCGGTCGTGTTGTGCTCGAGGTGTTTAGACACCCCAGGTGGAACTAGGTAAGGGGGCCAGTACTGCTTCCGCCCGGCCAACACAGGGTTTCAAGGACAAGAAGGCAGGGTCTCCTGAAAGTTCGGAGTGTCATGCCTCAAACATCAAATGGGGGGAAGAAGCTTCACTTCTCCTGCGCCTTACGACTGGGCGATGGCGGATCCTGATTTTGTTAAAGTTGAAGGAAGAGTTACTCGCGTGGCGTAGGCAGACAGTTGTACATTAACCAGGATCAAAGGACGGGGTGTGTATTCTCGGTCCGGGGGATTGACAAGACTGCGAGGAAACCCCAAGTGGGACTAAATAGGACTACAACTACGTCTCCACCCTGTTCAAAAAGGTTCAGTCAAGCAAAGAGGTGTAGACCGAATGAGTTCAGAGTGTCGTGCCTCAAACACCTCGGGGGAACGAAACCCTTACGTCTTCTCACGCCCCATGGCTCGACGAGCTCGGACTCCGGTTATGAATCACAGGTAAAAATCCTTGGGAAATAAAACAAATTATTTGACACTTACTAAATACTATTTACGAAAGAACTGCAAATTTTGACCTTAAACTCTCGGGCTGAGATAAAATAACTACCAGACAGAACCCACTCCGAGCCTTTGTATGCGTTTGCTATTAAAATGTCCCATTTCAATTATCATACCTCGTAACTGTTATAAATGTGTTTATCATCCCCAATATACTAGGAACAGAATTATCAGCTCGAATACTGCCGAACGCACTATCGGTAAGCTACTTACTTGTGTCCCGCCTGTAGGTAATATAATGTATTTTATTTCATTTTAAATCTTGCAATGAATAGGTATTACGAGCTGTTGCGAAATCCGTGCTCCAAGTCTCCCTTATGATCCGTCGACAATATTAATACACCAATCTATGCTACGCGTGCTCCACGAGAATGCCCACGCGAGATGATCGTAGGCCCAAGTATATTTACACATTCTCAATATCGCGAACCGTTGTCAATTCTAATATCTATACTACTATAAGAATCATAAATAACGTAAATTACGTAAACATGGTTGTACGAGCGCCACTGCTTCCGTTGTATAGGAGATATCGCGACCAGCCCAGCGGTAGAAAAATTTAATACGTTAACTGTAGTAAGTATGTAGGCAGGTTCCCTTAGTATGTTGGGTACATTATCACAAATGAACGCGGTTCAAATTACTCAATTAGAATTACGTTAGTTCCGTGAGTTAGAAACACTACGGCTTTTCCATTGCTACGTACCCTGAGGATATCACGCCCACATCGGGGCACACTGGCCAAATTATATGTTAGATTTCACGAAATATACTTCCGAAATTTTAAGTTCAAATAAAGTTTCAATTCAATAGCTCAAAGCTTTTGGTTTGCACTTTTATAAGTTCAAACAGTTAATAAACTTCTCGCATAAATAAACTTAATAAAATCAAGTAGCATTTCAATAAAAAAAGCGCATCACCTACACACACCCGAACAACCTTAAAAACGTTACAATAGCTTCGGGAGAGTTCTTTATTTATTGCATTTTTTAAAATATTTCTGACGTACCTTCCGTAAAAAATTGAAATAGGTATCGTGAAAGTAACTTACATCGGCTATTATAAATTCATTCGCTCTGATACAAGGCAAATAAAATGATTAAAACCGTGCGGAAATTCGAACCCGATTTTTTTTGTTCAGGTCTTAGGTTCGTCAGCCATAAATATTTACCATTACGGTAATAGAATTTAGCTACGTAAAGTAATAGTAACTCATAAAGTATATATAACAATGTAAAATTAATTTCATTCCCTTCAAAATATTCTAATCTTATATTATTCTTATCGAAATATTTACATATACTAAACTAATCTCATATGTTAAAGCATATTTTTTGTTCTATGCGGTATTTTTTGATGTTGCCGGTACATTCTCCGTACATCTTGTACGGGGGAAGAGTGTAAAAAATGTGCCGTGCTAGAAGGATACGCGATATCTCGATGAAATGCAAGAATTCAGACAATTTTGCGAGGGAGAAAGAATGCCTTTGAGATTACTTCGGAAGACAATAATGCATTTCAAATAGCTAAGTTTTTGTACCGTTCAAAAGGGTGGCTTAAGTATTAAAGCAAGAGGAGAACTGCTACTTGAATTTTAAGTACCGTTTACCGAAGCTTTTCAATTCATTATTTACGTATAAATCGATCGTGAAATTACTGGTGAAAAGTAAAGTAACTGATGAAAAAAGGTTTCCGGTGTTCGTTGACATGAGGATTCTTTATAAATTTAAAATTAGTTCATATCATTTTTTGTTTGAGAACTGTTGGTGTCATTCAATTTCAAACAAATTGTTATTCAATGTTTTTCATTTCATTACATTGCCGATAAATCGGCGTTTATTGGACAAAAATAGACAATTGACTGCTTGATACATAACATAATACAAATAAATTAGTATAATATGTAACAAGCCTCTCGACCACTATTTACCTCGCTAGAAATATAGAAATATCTTTTCTGAAGTAGGTAGTGGAAGAGCAAAATTTCCAAAACCCTTAAGTATACGTATTTTCAATGTTAAATTGTTATATTTCTCATATAATGATCTATATATTGAATTCATAGATTTATACTAGGTTATGCACTTTAACTACATTTTAACGTTTTTATATTCGAGATGATATTGTGTTTATTTTAAGCACTCGGAAAGACCTACAAAGATTTATGTATCGAAACTTATTGGCCTAAAAATACATTTTGAAAAGATCAAAAATTACAAATAAAATATTGGAAAATTATTAAGGATATTTCGCCACAACATTAAACTTAACATTAAAAGAATATCTACACCTAGGTCAAAAATTTAAAATATATGGATAAATACTAATAAAGAAACGAATTCAACTAGTTTTACCAGCATTTAGATAACTAGAGAACATTTTTAAATCCAAAATACCACAATCTATAAATCCTTATCCAAGCATAGTAGGCTCCATTTAATGTACTGTCTTTTGAATACCTTGCATTACGGTATGTTTAGTAATATATTTAATAAGATATGCTTTTAGGTATAATGTGAAAACGTTTTATATGAACTGTATTTGTGATGTAATTAATAAAAAATACTTTGCTTTCACCACTTATTTGTTGAAAAAACCAACGTCTTTCGATGCAGATGGTCCCTACATCAGGATAAAGCGTATACTATAAATAAAAATTCTAAGAAGGTATAGACAATGACAAAATAAAAATAAATATTACGGGAGATGAATTAAGTACTAATATAAAAATAAATTTAGAACATAACTTTTCGCAAAATATACTTGGTTATTTATAATATTCAAATTACTATAAACACTTTTTCTTATTTCAAGTTGTTTGTCCCCGAAAAAAGTTTGTTTTTTCAACTATATGGTGAAAACTAAGTATTAATTATATTAATAGCGTCACCTAAAAATATTTTTTTCTCTTATTGAAATGATATATGAAATATGATGATATATCAATTTGATTAAATATCATTAACCGAATAAAACAATCAGATATCTGCGAACCGATAATCCAAAATAATATGAATATTTTCACCACCAAATTATTTACGAAAGTGGATACCGGTCCATGATCTCGTACTTATTATTAAATTAATTCTACTTTGGTAATCTTCTCATTATAGAAGGGCTTTGCAACTCATTTTAAAATTATTTTAAACAGTTGTATGATAAAATTACACGAAAGCCTTTTTAATAATTATTGTACCTACTTATACAAGAATAAACATGTATCTGAAAATACGTTATCAAAATATCTGATATGCATACTCCTTTAAAATACTTTTTTAAATAAATTCCGCATTAATTTAAGATTCGCTAATCCGATAATATCTAATTGTATTAAAAGCTTTTCTTCTTCTTAATATACTTAATATTCTTAATATACCATCGTTTTGTTCCAACTCCTGATATCCGACGTTTTAGAAACAATTCAACGAAATTAAATTATTTTATATATAAATATGTTAAAATAGCTTGTTATTAAATATGTTAAAATGTTCTCTAGTCATCTAAATGCTAGTAAATTGGTGTAATTGGTCATGACGCTCGCCTGGTGATCTGTGGTTGATGGTTCGAGCCCTATCAGGAATACCGGAAAGTTAGTCCTATTTTCATAGCACAAGCGTTTAGCTTAGTTGAAAATAGTAAGAATATTGATGGGATACGTACTCTGCGTTTGCATATCTATTAATAAAAATATTTTAACAAATTAAAAAAGATATATATGTATTAACTTGATGCAATGGCAACACTGGATAATGTTATATCACCTACAAAAATGATTTAACTTTCTCCCTGTTCTGTGTGTGATTTTTGCTGATGTTTAACGTAATTTTTTTTAAATAAATTTCTATAAACTTCGTAGTAAAAATTTGTTTTTTTTTTATGTGTTTAATTTTGTGTATTAAAATGTATGTATTAAAGTTTTTGCCATTGAAATTAGGAATAAAACTAGTATTGAAGTCAAATTTTAATAATCTATCTTTTATTTTATTTTTTTTATTCAAAAAATAAAAGTATTTGAAAATATATTGATTTTATCACTCGATAAGTTTTAGAGCGTCTCCAAAGTATAATAAAATATATTGGACTCGTATTTAAATATTTTTTCTCTTTAACAAAAAATATTCTATCGGACCTATATTGATTCCGTTCCACTATTTTTATCTGCCAACCATACATATATGTATTTATAAATATAATTGAATGTCGGGATTATTAAAAAATAAATAAGCTACTTTATTATATTTTATGTTTATATATACAATGGAGTTATTTTAATGAAAAATTTATAAAAATTAAATTAACAATGATTTTTGTAACAATTCCTGTTCGCCGCAATCTGCCTAACATGATTGTAACCATGTTGCAGATTCTAAAAACATAGGCGCAAATGCATATATGAGAGAAAATTGGAATTTTTATTCCATTACAATGCGACCAAAAACAGTTAATGATATTTTTATATCGCATTGAAATTATTTCTAACGAAATGTGTGATGTACTGTATGGCTCGTTATAGAATTCGAAGTATAGGTTTCTTCCTAAAATAAATTGAATGGATACCAGTTGCACCAAACTCTAAAATATTTTTTTAATAGAAGCCTTTTTATTGTACATGCACAAGAGGTATTATTTATATGGAAACTTTTTTGGAAAATAAAATAATCCAAATAGGTACGTTTTGCAGAATATAAAATTTTAATCATTTGAAATAAGAATATTTTGAGTTTGTTCAAATTTTTCAAGAACACAGTACTGGATTTTTGTCCCAGGGGACATTCTTAAACAAGATATATTATAGATATCTCATGAAATTAAATATTTTTTAAGGGAAAGTAGATATGGATTCCAATCAAAATAGATACCTCATTAGTGACATCTATATTTAATTGAGGAAATCAAAATCATATAAAACGAGTTTTGAAACTTAAATATATATACAACTTCCAAAAATTCGAAAGATGTGCTACTCTACCATACCAGGAAATGGTGAACGTTACATTGTGTAAAATGATCACTTAAGCCAGCCGTACAATAGGTAGTAAACCCTATTAACACCCAAAGACTTTCATACATACTTTCCCTTAAAAATATATATAATTTCGTCTCTATGAGACATTTGAAATATGTATTTGAAATAAGATTTGTTCTACTCGATAGTAGATGAATAAGTCGAAACAAATAACCGAACATCCAATACTGAAGCTATGAGCGATATAGCGTTTTACGCTCACGCCTAGCGCTTGCAGCTTTACTCTACCAAATCAACATAAGTGACTGACACGTTATATTAATTAACTAAGTAACTTACCATCACGCCGTTTCCTCGTGAGAGTAGGCACAAAGGATGGAGCGCCGCAAACTTGATTTTGTTCATTCCTTAGTTATATCAAATATTCAGTCTGCTCTAGTTCCTCTTCTGCCGGCTCCAGCCTTCACTTCCATATATCAGTGTTGGTACCAGAATATTTCATTGTGTACATATAGTCTAACAGAGTATAAAATTGTACATAGATGAACTAAACCGCTTCTTTATGCAAGGGGATTGGGTTACAGCTAAATTATATTCCTCCTCTCGTATTATTTAAGACACACTTATAATGCAGTTTTAGTATTTATTTTTGCATAATTAAATCTCTTAAAAGACAACGAATTTTTTAGAAAAATTTTACGATATTTTGTAAGAAATACGTTGTATTTTTAAAAAATTTACTGTGTTCCAAAACGAGTCATTTCAAGTAAAAACGTATTTTTATAATAAATCGCGACATGTAAGATATTACACTTTTTAAGGTTATTTAGTATGACCTTTTCATAATTGTTTATCAAAATTAATTTTTAAACAAGTTAATCTTATTGAAACCATACCGTGACCAATAAATGTACGTTATTTCATGTCTTTATACTTTGGTGGTGTAAGACACTAATTGTACAGTGTGACGTAATCGTTTGTGTTTTATATTTTCTTTACAAATTAATTTTCATTTCATACCTGAAAATGTCGCAAATGCCACTGAGGTAAATAAATCTCCACGCGGCTCGCTAATATACAGCGATTTTATCAAAATCCGTTTCAAAATGTCAGAACTTTGGAAAATATTGAAACGTACAAAGTGTAGGCGTCAATAAATTCTCGCAAATAGCGATACGCCCCTGTGGCGCGATGGTCTCTTCTACAAACCGTCCTAGGGAAAAAATGGGAGGGGGCGGTGGGGGCAGTATCTCAACTGGCCATAAATCTGCCGCCACTGTGTGAATTTCTTTAAATCTGTCCATGGTAAAATATGGGGGGCGAGGCCAGGGGCGTAGCGGGGCGCGACCCCCGGGGGTAGGCACATAAATCACGGGAAAACCACCCCCCATCCACGGCTGTTCCACCCCTGTAAGACGTCTGATAAATTCTCTGCATATTGTTGGAGTGTACAGTTTCCTATTATGATAGATGTGCGGTTTGACGTTGAGGAATTATCAAATAAAGTGGGTCTTTCGGAAATATAAAACGAATATCTATGTTTGCGCCACATTTTTTATTATGATCTTCCGGAACATTTATTTTTTTTGTTTTAAAAATACGTGTATTGATTTTTAGGTAGAAATGTTATATAAAACTTTTTACATCCTTCAGATTTTATAGTCATAGTGTAACGATATTGGCCTATTCAAATAGACATTGCTGAAAAATTATACGAAAATATCTATGTGCTAAAAGCTCATGATAAGGAGAAGCTTCACAATTCATAAATACTCTATAATTAAATATTTGCCGGGTAAGTAGGTGCAGACGAGCCTTTATTATTTCTGCGCGCGCGCGTGTAACGCATGCTTTATTTTATTTTGACGAAGCGAGCCAACCAAAGACGGTTGCCGGCGAAACAGATCTGGCCAATGAGAAGCGTCCTGAGGTGGTGGACTTTACACGTAGGTTGGAGACAAAAATGGCGAGAAATTTTGACTATATAAGCCATACAAATTCGAGGAACTGCCTTTGAGTCTTTAGCATCAACGTCGGCCGGAGGCCCTTGTGGAGAGAGGACCGAAATACCATCAGTGAGGCAGAGAGGCGGTAACACTCGAAGATACAGCTAAGAACTTCCAATATTATTTATTTCTATTGCCTTTTATGTATGTTTTATGTACAGATATGAGATTTCAAAGTGGTCCAATTCAGTCGATAATTATTATTCGTAGACTTCGATCGTACCGCACAATGTATTGAAATTAGAAATCTGCGTCTTTCCAGGTAGCGGAAGAATGAAGAGAGATAAGATTAAGATGAGATTTCGAAAATAACGTGTGGACATCTCCTCGAACGGTAGATAATTTCAGACAAAGCGTATAGTTCCTATCGATGTATAATATTCGTTTTAATTACTGTTTATGTACGATTCCAAGTTCTACCGGGTACGAACCTATTCTGAAGTCGGTTGATAGGCGGCTAATTTACACGTACTTTTGTTGTTGCTCGATATATAAATAAATGAATCTAAAATGGACCAATTCGTTCAATAACTTACGTAGGCTGTGTATGTAGTTATATTACGCAATATATTGCAATTGGGAAGATTTTGGCAAATAGGAATTTATAACGTTCTCAAGCTAATATTCAATTCCCATGAGATGAAATACATTTGCCGAAGCTAGAATTGCGCGTGAGCGATGGAAGGAGGGAGAATGTGTATTCTTTTGCAGATTTGAAGCTGGCGGAGTTCTATAATAACGAGCAGCATTCTCGATAGAAGGAAAGTGAAGGGCTGCACAGGCGCTGGTAATTGCTTAATTTTGGAGAATCCGTAATATGATTTTGGATCAGGATGCCATCTCAGAAGCAGACCAGTTACAGAAATAAGATAAGAACCTTTAATATTATTTATTCTTGATATTTTCTTATGTGTATCAAATGGAATGTTCATGTTACATAATTTGTCATTGTCACATAATCACTATTCATTTCATTACGTGGGTTCAGAGTTCGACGGTAACGGACGCGGTAACAAGTTGGTACTAGTCGGGACGTGACGTCGGGATTATTTCTCAATTATCTTTAGGATAGAAGCGAGGTCATTATACGTGCATTCTGCATTTCAAACGTTTTACTAACATATATAAATACATATTATTGCGTTTTACAAATTGAATAGGATCGCGGGAAATAGGCATTTCGTCCGGTTGTGCAATATTAACTTCCAACGTAGCATAATGAGATCTTATTACCGGCGCTAGACTCTCAAGGTTAGGCACGCGGGGATTATAAATGGGATAATGAACGAGAACCGAATGGGGAGTTCGTCTCCTCTTGGTCGGGGGGCGGGAAGCCGTTGCGTCTTTCACGCCCCGTGATCTTGGGAGGCTGAATTTCGATTGTGATAAAGATGAAGTTAGATTTACTCGCGTGCCATAAACAACTATACATAAGACAGGGTCGAATGTCGGAGCGCGCGTTCTCGGCTATGGAGGCTGATTAGAGCGGGAGACATCTTGGATTTGGGACTAGGTAAGGCTATCTTAACTGTATCTACCCGGTTAAGACAGGGTTTTAAAGCCAAGAATTACAGCAAAGTCTGAAGGTCCTGGAGCGGCGACCCTCAAAGATCTAAGGGGAAGAACCTCTCACATCTTTTCAGGCCCCTTGGTGCGACGAGCTCGGGCTCTGGTTATGAATGTATGTGAATGTATTAACTCCATACTCAAGGACGAGATAGGACGTTCCTCATGAACGAGAAATTATAAGAAGCAGGTAGCAGTTCGACAATCAATACTTATGCTCGCGACCGCTTTAATGAACGAGATAGGGCGTTCATCATGAACGGGAAACTGCGGGAAGCAGTCAGCAGTTTAACAATCAACGTTTACGATCGGGACCGCATTCAGGAGCGCGATGGCATTACTAACACCATCATTCTCATCATTCACCACTTTTCTAACTTGCTGTATACAGAAACCTTTCGAGGTTCTCCCTTCCCGGTCAGCGAGCAACATATCAGGAATTTCACAATCAATTGTAATAATCATGCTGTAATACCATCATTTTAATATCTCTAGTCAATAAGACTACACCGTGGGATCAATCACATCAACTATAATTGGCGATGCTAACATGGCTCTGACTGACGCACTCAGGGAGGAGTCTTTTCCAGTCACCCAGTTAGTTCATTCAGCCCCTTTATCAGTAGCAAATATCATAATAATCCGGCTCATGTAGCCGCAACGTGGGATCCTCATCATTATACACCAGTCAATTTGACTGCCCCGCGGGACAATATACAAACCTTAATATCAGACGCGGGATTTCTTCCTGATATGTTTGTCGCCGGGAAGCGAGGACTTCGGAGGATTCCAGCAAAGGCAACAGAGTCTCGGCTTGATCTTGGTCTGCAGCTTAGCGTGGGAAGCTATGCTTAGGCAGGAGTTAGCTACCGGGTACAGCGTTGCCGATGGGGCTGTATCCCCCCCCTGGAGGGGGGTAACCTAAAATCTACGTAAAGTAAAATCAGAATCAACTTGACTCTTACAAAATATGATTTATGAAAGAAACGCAAATTTCGATTTTAGAATCACGGGTTGTGGTAAAATTAAATATCAGACAGGACCTCCCCGAGCCTCTGTTGCGTCTAGTTGTTATGGATATATGTTTACTCTTTCCACTATATACCATGAACAGATAAATCGGGCCGAAGACCACCGAACGCGCTAGTGGTAAGTATTGTATGTATGTATTCTGGAGAACCCAGCCGTTAATTCGCATTTCGAATATAGTGTGTGTGTTTTATAAGTATAACCGTGTATTAATTGACCGGGAATTATCTATTCTGGATGTCCGACAGATCCAGTATACTATTGCATTCAAAAAAATAAGATAGAAATAGATATTGCGTGTTGTTGCGCAATACTAGCGCTAAGTTCCTATTATATATCGTCGGCCGTATTATGCGGATGCCAAGAAATACTCAGAGCGCCCTAGGCTGTATTTCGCACGTGGTATTTATCTATCTGAATATTCCATCGTAATCGTGACTTTGCACTCAGCCGTGGGATCCGTCCACAGGTTCTAATATGAAACATCGGTAACCAGGCGGCATCGTTCTAGGCGAAAAATCTACGTAAACATATCTATGTTCGCGACGCCGCTACCGGATGCGAGGAAATGACGGATGCGTCCCCCACGATAGGCGATTTTGTTAGTCTGTTCAATCGATCGTCATTGAAACATCGGTAACCAGGCGGCATCGTTCTAGGCGAAAAATCTACGTAAACATATCTATGTTCGCGACGCCGCTACCGGATGCGAGGAAATGACGGATGCATCCCCCACGATAGGCGATTTTGTTAGTCTGTTCAATCGATCGTCATTTTGAGTCCGCCTCAAGTTGCGCGTTAATAATGTTAGGTTAGTTTCACCTCGTATGAATACAATGGCATTTCTTCTGCTACGCTCCTAAAAGTACTGAGTGACCGCGTCACATCGAGGAGTCCTAAATTAATATCACTAGACGATTACTGGCCAAATTATATGTTAGACTATACGTAAACATAATTCAATCACGTAAATAAATTTAAAGCATAGCTTTGAACTTGCAGAAGTAAATCTCAAATAATATATTAGACTTTTAACAAATAAACTTTAAGTAAAATCATTCAAGCTCTTAAAACTTATTCTTAAAGCCTTCTCTTTTAAACTTTCGATTTAAACTTCCCTTCAAAAAAAAAAAGCAGCATCTACAATACGACCCCGTTACACGCCCTTACAGCCCAAACGTTACAATAGGCCCGAGTACAGAAAAGTGTAATTCGTACTGCAATTATCGACTTTGTACTCTTGCCATAGTGTATGAGAAAAGAGTACTAATTTAAAAAAAAACTACTAATTTTGTGTAAACCCCTTTGCTTAAAAAATGTACAGTCATCAAGATCAAAAGCGCCTTAATGATGAAAATGATAGTCGAGAGTTTGTTGAATGTTTTCATATAAGTACTTAGTTATTTATTAACATCCCACATATTTACTTATTTTATTAGTGTCTATACTTCGATTTTTAATTTTTAATATCCGTAGTATCTGATGAAGGGACCATTGTTCCTAAACATGTTTGTGTTTTCTACAAGCGAATGGTGTAAACAATGAATATTCTTGTTAATTATGTTAAAATTTATTTATTAAAAAAATGTAATGTACAAAATAACTTGTTAAAATTATTACAGGAAATTCCATGCCATAAAAAATCTAAATACAATGAAAAAACATCGTCCTGATAAAGGATTGATGGTTAAAATTTGGAAACGGTTGAAATCCTAAGGAATTTAAATTATAAGAAAATATGAATAACATTACATTTCACAACGTGTCTCCGATCCTAGGCTTATTCCTTCTAATGACCAAAAAGCACTCATCACTAAGCGATCCGATACTTTACTGGAATACGTTGACAAAAATTCTGTATTTAGGTTATTTATTTATTATACCTAATGATGAGAAGGATTGCCCTCTCTAAACTATAGTAGTAACAAAGTAACTCGCGCGCGTACAATGTACAATTTAATATCGATTAACGTATCTCATTCCACCCTGGATCATAATAGTTAACTTCTTAACTTTTAAAATAATAATGTTTGATTAAATAACGATTATCTTAATGTTATAATACGTCAGGAATGTTTAATTTAGATTTTTTTAGCTGCAAAGAAGATGTGAACGAACTCACAAAATGAAATAATAATCATTTCACTTCCCCTCACCCCGTAGATGTACTTTATTTCTCGGCCATTTTATTGTCACTATAATGTTCATCCCTTAACGTTTTCAAAAATAGAACGGTCGGATTTATTTGACAGCTAAATGTGAAAGCATAAACAAGGCAATAATTCCAAACACCAGTAGAACAATGGAATTGTCCCCTGCGCTTATTCCAATAAGGCGGAATGAATTTATCCTTCGGAAAACTCGATACAGAAGTGTGGAGAGAACGTGGAACCTTATTTCTTTACTCCCCAAAAAGGCCCATCCACACTTCACACATACGAATTGGATGTAATCGATTACAACTGAAAAGTAATGGCCCCTTTACATGTTTATGTGCCGCGGAAAGAGCTTTTATTTTTCTGTCTGAACGGAAAAATTGCCGGCGTTTCCAGGGCTGATGTCGCGGTGTGGAGTATTCAATACGCTCAATACATTATGGATGTATTATTGGTATTGTCGTTATGTTCACGGCTGAAATGTGTTGCCTCATAACGACTTGTATTACGAAGCATAATAAACTCTTTCTTTTACCTAAAATATTTGTTTTTCAGTAGTGGATATTAAATTCAGCAGAGAATGTCATGTAATGGTTACGATTTAATTTAGGTAGTAGTAGTAATGTAGATATGCAACTTAGCAAATATAGATTAGTTGTTATTTCATTTCATTTTAGTACCGATAAATCGGCAAACTTAGCAAACGTAGATCAATTGTTATTTCATTTTATTTCAGCATCGATAAATCGGCGTTTATTAGACAAAAGATATTCAATTGCTTGAAACAAACACACATAAAACATATATTGAATCCGATAAACAATAAATCACATTTGGATAAGAGAGATGGGTCGACCATTTATTGGGACACTCATTCAAACAAAGTGACAACTTAAATTTCATGCCAGGTAACATATTTTTTAGGGCAATCATGATTTTATGTAAACTATGATTTATATGTAAACTATGTTTTTTTGTAACAGAGTGTAGACGATGATTAATCTCTTTTTTTTTAATCAATTTATATAAAATTTAGATGCATCTAAGTTCGTTATAATTGTAAATATTACCTGTCTCAACACAGAGCTTTCTAGTGAGACAGACATTGGAAAATTAAACCTTACGAATGTGTATTAAGTAAAGTGTTGAATAAATAAATAAATATAAATAAACTATGAATATAGTATAATATATAGCAAGCCTTTCGGCCACTGTCTACCTCGATAGATGTATAGAGGTACGCTAGTTATTCTAAGGTAGATAGCCTTTATTTCATCGTTTTACCACCTTAGATCGATTCCTAATATTTATTTTGAAAGAAAGTGCATATAGTAAAAATCATAAATAAAAAGTATAAAAATATCATGCGTGGTACATGAGGGAAGAGAGAAGAAATAATGGGAAATTAATACACTTGGTAGTTTTACAATTCATAATAAAATAGCGTCTTTCGAAGTGACAAGCTGAAATAAAAGTAAAAAATAGAATAAAGAGAAACGTAAAGAAGGAACAAGAAATACTTTGTTAAAAAGATAAATAAAAATAAAAGCACAAAAATATAACAAGATGGAAAAAATATTTATAAAATATGGTACAATAAATTAAATTGAATATGTAAGAAAATCACAGTATAGAGAAACAGTCTATAAAATATGATTCAGAAAATAAAATAAAATAAGTAAAAATAATAACAGGTTGCAAATTAGGATTGATTTTTTATTACAGAATGTGCATAACTTCTCAAGAGAAGTTATCCATAGGACGTAAATATATGGTGAAGAACATTTACACTTTTTTTGGAAAAAATAATAAACATGCGCACACAGAATATCTGTCACATCAATATTCTTACTATTTCCAGACTAAGCCAAGCACATGTCCTAAAAAAATAGTACTAACTTGCTGGAATGAGGCTCGAGCCCGCGACCGTTAATACGGTAAATCACAATTTTTTTCATCTATTTTGAATTTTTTTTTAATTTTTCACCTTTATTTTTTTGGGTATGCGCCAAACGTATCTTTATCTTTGATTATATCTTAATCTGAATACTGTGCAATGCTGAATATCTGCAATATAGCCGAATAAAAAATCTGTTGACGAATAATAATCAATGATGACTATTATGGCAACTGTCACTGAGAAAATGCATTTCTATAAATAAATTTTTTCACACATATGGAAATAAAACACTTGTTTAAAGTTTATAGTTTATTTGTTAGTTTTAAATATTAAACTTAAAATTTACCTCCGAAAAAATAAATATTTATCATTTTAGATTGAGCGTTATGGTAATGATTTTTTTTATTTTATTACTCTTACATACACACATATGCTCTAGTATTTTAAGCCTGTCCATAATTTACACAATTATTTTTAATCCTTATTTTATATTTTGATACCTATTTTATATTTCCTTTAACATTTCATTAAAGACCTTGTATTGCACTGAACATCACAGATTTTGGATATTTGGGATTCTTCCTGAATGACGGTCTCATTGTATTTCTTTCTCTCGTATCAAATTTATGTTAATGTAATTTCTATCATTTTTTATAAAAAATTCTGCCAATGGATTTTCAACAAGCAATCAATCATTTATAAAATACATTTAAACAGCTTTATCATTCGAAATTATTTTTATATTATAAAAAAAATTAAGGTTGTTTTGATATCTTGGTTTTAAAATCGTAGCGCCAAATGCACCGCCTGTTTTCCACGGCCCTGGATTTTTGTCTATGGTTTTGTGTGGCACCCAGCGCCATAGATTTCCTGTCAGGGGGCGATGCAATAAATTGTATCGCATGTTGAGGAAGGCGGATTAAATGGCGGACTGAGACATCGGGGGCAGATCGCCATTAATAGAAAAATAGTGCCGATTACGATGTCTGTAATTGAAAGATGCGTCCATAAAACAGAGAAATGTCTTTAGATTGGGAAGACATGGAAATTTACGTGATACTTTCGAATGTTTTCAGGAATTTCTTAACGGTTAAACAACGACTTGGTAACATTAAATAATATATAGATGCCTAAAAAGTGCTTCTTATACCTTTACGTGTTCTGTATGAATATAGTGGTTATATATAAACCTTTCTCCATTTACGAATACTCCTATTGAGCGAAATGGATGTCTCAATTGAAATCAGTGGAAGTCTAAACTGTCAAATTAAATTAACGAGGTAATATTTACGAAAACACATCGCCTGATTGGTGGAGAACGCAAAAATCTGTGCTTTAAACGAAAGCTTACTTTAATCCAATTTGAAACAACCGGCCCTTAATCAGATGACTTTATTAGCTTTAACCAAGTTTTGAATTATAAAATATATATTTAAAAAAATTGTAGAAGTCTCACAGAGAAGTCTTCTATACGATGGCCCAGAGCTTACAACCTGTATGAGCTGGCTAACTGCTCCACATTAAAAAAATTCCAGTTGCGAAATCTATGTATCTTGTTTCATGAGAAGAGACAACAGATGTCACTAGCATAGCTCCTTGAAATATACGGATGATTCCTATTTGTAACATATATATATATATATATATATATTATATATATATATATATATATATAATATATATATATATATACATATATAACTTTAAAAAATGGATGTGTGGATGTTCTTACGATGGAATTGGTAAACGTTGCATTTTGCTAAGTGATCAATTAAACCAGCTCATACAAGTTGTAAGCCCTGTGCCGTCGTACAAAATACTTCCATACATGTTTCTCAAACAAATAGTTTCTTCACTACAGTGACGTAACGATCTTACAAGATTTCTATAATTTATCTTAATTAAATAATAATCCCGCCGTGGATAAGTCCAGTAATTGTGTTCTCAGAACATACCAAAATAATGTTAATATAAATTAATAACTTTTTTTTAAGGAAATGGAATCTTGAACATTACACTTCGCGTATTTACGGATATAATAAGTATGATAAGTTTTATACGCTTTGTAGATCTTTGTTACTGCATGGGTACCTATGAAGGGGTTAAGTCACCACAGTTATTAGTCTAGATTTTACACAATATATATTTTTCTATTGTGCGCTTTGAACTATTAAGATTCCTAATGAATCCTAGTGAGCCGGCGTTCCTTTGTGGACGTTTCAGACGTCTGGCGGGCGTAACAAAATGCAGGAATCCCAGTGGGCGTTGTGTCGATATAGAAAAATGCATAATTGGTGCCCACACTACACACATCACCATTGTGAACAATTACGTACACGTTGCGTCTGATAGTTTGGCATTTGACAGTTAGCGCACCAGTTTGGTTAGTTAATCCATTTCTATCAGACGTGTCATTCAAAATTTAAAAGAGCAGTTTATCGAGCTACAAAATGACTGTGAAGCCAAAATAATATTCAATCAATATTAATAATGTTTTTTGGGTTCGTTTTCGCCATCGTATTTATATTTTTTAATAAAAATTTCCTATTAAATTATTAACTTTTTTTATTAAATAATATTATAATATTGTATGTAATTTAAATATGAAATAAAAGGCAATAAATACAAAACTTTTTTAAAAATAATCACAAAATATCATAATTTTTTATTTGTGGTAGGAAATCCATCGCATAAAATACACACGCAGAGAAAAATGTAAATTTTATATTACGTTTTTTGTAGGGGGTTTTTTACAATACGGTTAAAAAACATTAAACTAAAACCAGATTAATTAATCAATTAGAAAGAGAACGAAAAAATATTCGACTGCTTTCGTGGATTTGATTTTTCTGTATGTCTTTCTAATTGATTAATAATTAATTTGGTTTTAAATTTCACAGAACTTTGTTCTGAAAAAATGCAACTTCACAATAAGAATGTATTTTTAAAATATAACATTGAACTAGGTTAATGTCTTAATCCTTAGACCATCAATTCTCGATTCAGTCATCAAAAATACGTCGAGGGCATTAATTCACCACTGTTAGCCGCTTCTTCCAAAATCGATCAAGAATAGGTAAATCTTAGGGAGCTCGAATCCACTAGATCACTAGGCCTTCTTCTTATCCACTTATCCGCCATATTACCACTTAACCACGAGACCATCAACCACGCCGGTTCTTGAGTAAGTCTTCAAAAATACGAAGGCTTCAGCGCTGTCGTAGATTATCCGCCTCTTCCAGAATAGAAGAACCACTAAGAATAATTTGCAGGTTTCCTGAAACGAAGCTCAAATCTGTAACCACTGCATCACTTTTTGAGTATCTTCACCACTAGACCAGCAAGCACGCCAGTTCTCGATTAAGTCATCAAAAATACTTCGAAGGCTTTAATTCACCGCCGTCGTAAATTAGCCGCTTCTTCCAAAATTGAGCTGCGACATTTCTCGTGGCACAAACGTCACCTGAACACGACACAGAACTATAAAATTGCTAAGTAGAAATGTGGCTTTTCAACATGTCGCCACAACGCAGTCCGCCAGTTATGACGACCGACCCTGGCAAGCCGAGCCATAACTTTTCTTTTTACCAGCTTGCGTGTGCTGCGGGTGCCACGTATTGAGTCATAACGCGGCCAATAGAATAGCTTCACCCAACATGGAAGCCAACTTTTTCAAAATGAGACAATTTTATTGGACCATTTCAGAAATGAATGACTTGTAACTCGGGCTGACCTTAAACGGCCGCACGATATATCAAACAAGTGAATGATTGTAAATAAGAATAATTGCCGGCATTTTTTTTTATTACTCTGTATCTAAGGGCCGAACCAGTAGTTAAACTGTAATAACTAATAGTTAAAAATTTAATATTATTTCAGATAATTTATAGAAGTTGCATAGAGATGAAGCTATTTATATGAAAAAGATGTATGGAAGTCTTTATAGGGTAGCCACAGGTTTTATGACCTGTATTAGCTCAGACTTAATGAATTCCGATTCCTATGAACATCCACACATTATCAATTTTTTTTAAATGTTATATACATATATATATATAATATATATATATTATATATTATAAGTATATATATATTATTATATATAGATAATAAATATATGTTATTTATCTGCCTTATTTCAAAGATTTGATGCAACTATCTATAGTCATCTATGGTCAAAAATTTGTAATTCTCATAAAGTAGTACATATAGATGTCTTCGCTGGTAATGATACTTCTTTATTTTAGAGTACAAATAAAATAAATAAAGGTGTTTGTATTCATTATTTGGGAGCACTGATAGTTCAATACTTCTTCGCAAAGTCCCTCTATTTGCCTTTTCCACGCTCTCCTATAGGCCTTCTTCTCTAAAGCACTGAATAAAATATCTATTCAAGCAGTTTTTTTAGACTAGAAATTGTTTCTTTATTTATATTCATTTCGTTTAAATTATTTTATTAGATTATATTAATGCATATTCTTCCGCAATTGTTTTTAAAATTATATTTTAATCTAACCAAAAACAAGCTCAAGGCTTTATGTACAATGTATCAGGTACAAATCGGGGACGGGGTCACCTAACGTCTATTACTGCTTCCCATTCGCTCGAATGGGATAATTAGTCTCTGATATCGTTTATGGATACGTTTCGAATTCGTAAAGTCAGAAGTAAATCGTGGTTTCATTTTACGCGTGCCCACTTCGCGACGGCCGCCAACTACGAATACCGAAGCATTACTGGCACAAACTTTCGTATTTCTTCTTTAAAACCAGATTTTATGTAAATACTTCCACAGAAACCGTTGGGCGCATCCGCCACCAATTTATGAGACATTTTCACGCTACAAATATCGCCAAAGAAACGGAGAATATTTAAATCAACCTAATGGTAAATGATTAAGATCACAACAAGTAATTGCTTATAATAAAAGCTTATAATAAAGATAGATCACTCTTAGATATACAATTTCTGAGGATCTGAGGATGAGGAAGCCAATTTATTTCTGGTCGTGGATTACTACGATGATTTGAAGACATATCACCTCATGTTAGTTTCGCCCTCTTCAAACTCATTCGCTTTGTTAGTCTTGTGATCAGCAACTTCGTCGGTGATTACTATTCTACTAATCATGCACCAAAATTTATTTTCGAGAACAGCCCTACATATACGGGCTAAAATTCTTGTTTCTTCGAAAAATCGTCCAGAGATCTGATAAAAAGTTTTTGAAAATCAAAAATGTCAGCATTACTCGTGTACGATAATTAATTTGAATCAATTTCAAAGAATCGGTAATATTATAATAATTTTTTTCGCAAACCGAAATCCTCGCCCGAACCTGCGAAATGCTTGTATTTTTTTATTTAGAGTACCCACCTCACAACACAACTTATCCTAAGGAAATAGGTACTTGTATATATTTGACATATAATAAAATAAATGTTCATACTATAGATGGTAACATTATTTTTTATAATATACTATATATAACTATCTGAAGACTGTCGACAATATAATAATTAAATAAATTATTAATTATTAAATACAATAACTTCTATATCACGATGAGTAGAAAAATTCTATTAAGAAATTGAAATGTATGATCATGCATATTACGATATACTTCGAGGTGCCTATGTCAATACAGGCCAGCAAAATTTAAAGGTATGTTATTTTGCTCATGAATGTGGATAAAATGATCGTATTAAATGCAGTTAAATATAAACAACTCAATACTGCACAATATTCGCTTACAAGAATTGAATCTTCATCTCAGAAAATAAAATAGGTTACGATGGCTATCGTGAGATGTTAATATTGATTACATATATGTAAACGCAGCCTTCAATATTGTTTATGTTCTTTACACCCGCTTACCACGCACTTCTTCGATTAATTAACCATACATGTCAAAACACCACGCAAACAGATTAACAAAAATGTTAAAATGGTTGCCTTCCTTGACGGACCGCCATTTTGATTTATAAGCCGCCCATTCCCACGGATCAAGGAAAAATAAATCACGTTTCACATCGGTAGGTGTAACTACCCATACTTTCTTTGTTGCGTGTCGTAATTTATAGCCAGCACATAAACCAATTAATTACTATAAAATGGACGTTGGCAAGGTTAACTGAATTAATCAATCGCGCTTTTTGTGCTGCGCAGGCGGACACTTTGCGCTGTAAGTTTTCTTGAGTCGTGTAAGCGTGTACAACTTTTACCTGTCAAATGTAACTTTCCCGCGCGACAGTTATCGAATGGTTCCGTAACCAAGTCTTCTTTGTGGCTTTATTAATTGCCATTTAAACTGCATCTCTGCCGGTCGGCGTCCATTGCTAATGACTTTTCGAGCCGTCGGCGAATGCGGTGAATATAGCGACGCGTCACGCACTGCCTGGGTATTTTTTAAATCCAACTTTATTAGTCTCAAGCCGAGCGCTAACGAGATCTCTATCCCGAGTTTACTTCTCGATAAGGCGTCGGCCGGCATAACTCTTGCCTTAGAAGACGTTTCTCGCATGTTGCAATTCCGACACATCATCTGCGGGGAATATTAAATTTATGTTCTTCTCGTGTTTTATTTTCTTGCGCTTCCTCCAGGATAGCCTGTAAAAACATCGCGCACTTATTTGTACTGTCATTGCTTTTAATTGAGAAATCATAATTGAGTGGTACCTGCAAATGTTGGTAGCCAGGGCATATGACAAGATAGACAGATAGACGTGTTTCAATATGATTATCTGGAAAAGATTTGTCAATTTCGCTAATGATAACTGTGAAAGAATGGTTGTGTATTTAAGAAGCATTTTATAAAAAGCATATTAATTTTGATAACTCAGCTCTAGCCTAAAAATGAGCTGCAAAAGCATTTAAATTTCATATAATTAGATATTAGCTTATTTTTAATCCCTTCGTATTAGCATAAAAAGAAAATAACATATGCTCTTATAGTCAATTGAAAGTGCAATCATTGAATCGAGCAAGTTGGCAAGAAAATCCTTATTTATTATGACATGTCGTCAGAGTCACCATGTCATAAATACTAAAAAAGTTATGACGATATGGAGGCCAATATATTATTTTGTTATTATATCACGCGACATTTTTTTACGTTAAATGAATGTAAATATGTATATGAAATCAGAATGCAAGGTATTTAGTAGGGACAAAAATTCACATTACCAGATATTTAACAGATGTTTCCTTACGTGTTGCAATTTTTTCACTTCAATAAAATAAAGTACTTTACTTTTAAAAAATTATATAGAACCCATAAAGTCTTTAAATGATACATTTTTTAACAAATATACAACGGACGAAATACGAACATATCCCAATTACAATAATTTCGTTGTCTGTCCGTCCGTCCGTCCGTCTGTCTGTCTGTCTGTCTGTCCCTGTAACTTCGAGTAACGTCCATAACCTTTTTATTATATAATATTAGGTCCTTACATATGAAATTGACGTTTAGTATGGGAGGAACACAAAGCCGATTTTTTTTTATTATAATATATTTATTTAATCAAAGTATGTACCATTGCTATCTATGCACTTTTGCCATCTCATAGGTAGTTCATCGATCCCTTTACTAAAAAAACCATTCGGACGGGAATCAATAAAATCTTTGAAGGCGGTTTGGACTGCCCCATCGGAGTTGAATTTTTTCCTTTGCAAGAAGTTATCCAAATTTCGAAAAAAATGGTAATCTGTTGGGGCAAGGTCCGGAGAGTACGGTGGATGTCTTAGACATTCCAATTGAAGCTCCTCTAATTTGGTAGCCGTCTGTTGTGCAGTGTGTGGTCTAGCGTTATCATGAAGCAGCAGTGGCCTAGAGCGATTAACCAGCCTCGGTTGTTAGCAGCTAGCTTTTCCATCATGGTTTGCAGTTGCTGACAATAGACATCTGCCGTAATCGTCTGGCCAGATTTAAGAAAGCTGTAGTGAACGACACCAGCACTAGTCCACCAAACGCTCACAAGTAATTTTTTTGGAGTCAATTTTCGCTTGGGGCATGGTTTGGCTGGTTCGGCAGGGTTCAACCATTGCGATGAGCGCTTCCGATTATCGTACAGGATCCACTTTTCATCACAGGTAATGATTCGATTTAAAAACCCTTCATTATTGTGCCGGTTGAGTAATGCAACGCAGCAGTCAACGCGCGTTTGTTGATTTGCGTCACTTAATTCGTGAGGTACCCATCTTTCAAGCTTTTTCACCTTACCAATTTGCTTCAAGTGGATTAAAACAGTTTTATCACTAACACCGCAGCCTGCAGCTAACTCGAATGTGGTTTGCGATGGATCCGCTTCCACAATAGCCTTCAATTCTTCATTATCAACTTTGGTCTCCGGCCGTCCACGGGGCTTGTTCTGCAGGTCGAAATTTCCAGAACGAAAACGTTGGAACCAAAAACGCACCGTGTTTTCTTTTGCGGCACCGTCGCCATACACATCATTAATCCTTCGAGCCGTTTCTGCAGCACTGGTGCCACGGTGGAACTCGTACTCGTAAATAACGCGATAATTCAAGTTTTTCATTTTGTAAACTGAGTGACGCAAAGAAAAAAACAATTGAGGAAAAAACAAATGAATTATAATTTTCAAAACACAAATATATGAGTAAATAGCTGTATAAATTTGGATTTGGAATTCCTAACCAAAGAGAAGATATTTGAGATCAAATTTGCCAGTACGGCAAAACGCCAATTTCATATGTAAGGACCTAATATTTTTTTTTTCGAAAATTAATTTTTATTTCGAATTTTTTTTATAATTTTATTTCCCAAAAATTTTTTTTCTCAATGTTATTTTTCCAAAAAATTTCTAGTAATTGATGTCTAAAAGTTCCGTCATTTTTGACAGGTTACAACCAGTTTATTAATAAAGAGAAAACACATTGCTTAAAACCACTATTTATTGAATATTCTACACGTTTCGAGACCAATTTTGTCAAGGTACAATGTGTACTAAAATTAAAATTTAATGTATAGAAATAATCAAAAAAAGTAAATATAAATTAATCCAATAACTTATTAGGACAACAAATTTAAAAAGCAACTGTTGCAAAAATTATTCGATTTTTATAATTGTTATACAGGGGCGTGCAGTGAGAACAAGAAATTTGACTTTTTTCTGAGCATTTATTTTGAAAAGAAACCGAAATAAGAGATAAATCTCGTAATATTCCTATCACAATTAAGATTAATATTTCATAGTATTCTTTTTAATTTTCAATTTTTTTTCAAATATATGATCAATTAAAAATCATGCTTCTTGTTCTCACTGTACGTCCCTGAGTTATGATTATGTATATACTTCCAATTTTTATTTTTGTATTCATTGTATCCTGACGAATGAATGGATCATTTATCCGAAACGTGTTGGTTATTCAATACATGGTGGTTTGAACCAAAAAATACTCTTTGTTACTAATAATAATGTTACCACAGTTATTTAATTGATGGATTTGATAGAAATTATTCATGATGATTATTTAATAATATTAACCTTGTTCGCCTCACCTATCGATGAGAGATTCTGTTTCTCTCAAAACTTAAATATTGAAAAAAATACCGAAGATTGTTAAACTCAGAGGTTACAATGTTAATATTATTTAAAGATTGCCACAGTTATTTTTCTGTTATTAATTGCATATTTAATCAAAAGTTTAATCGAGTAATAATCAAGTCTTTAGTCGCAGTAGTTGGTCAAAATCTATTTACTGCAATATGTTCTAAGTTAGAGAAAGCCCTTAATTGTCGAACGGTAAAAGGAAGATTCCAGTACTCTCTGTGCATTAAAGAGAAGAAGTCTGCAATGTACACTTGGGTGTTAAAAATGTAGCCAACATTCTCACGTGTATCGAGAGCTGTCACTAAGTAAGGCTGGGCAGCAATTTGCTAATACATAATTTACAATTATGGTTGTCCGGCTTGTATGAGTAAAATCAATACATGCAAGTATAATCAAAGCAACAGAAGTCAATACATCTTAAATCGCAAATTACATTTCAAAGAGATCGGAAATTTTTAAAAAAATTCAATGGTACCATAGTGGTCTTTTCCATATTTAATGAATTATTTACTTGCGTCAAGCCTTAAAGAGTTACACCACCCTGAGAGGAAAAAAATAAGTAGAAATTGAGTGATTCTTTACAAGGAGGTGAATTATTTTTTTTATGCCCCTTATTAAGGTACAAAATATACTGTTATTTTATTGTATATTTTTTTTAAAAAGTGGCCGTCACATGTCTATTTCCGTGGAGCTCCTCCTCCGTGACTGAAATACCACTTTCCCTATTCGCGACGGAAAAGACCTCTGAAGAACAGAATCGGCGGGAGATAACGATCCTCAGTCATGGGGGACCGACTTGTTGCTCTACCATTCCCAATCAACGTTAATATTGTTTAAATGTATGTTATATTTTCTTCTTCTCATACCCCTTATCATGTTTTTTTATCATGTTGGCTATCACTCGTCGCTTATGGCTAATAGTTAAGCTGTTACCTCAAGCACTTCGGCTATGATGTTCTGCTTCTTCCAAAGCTTTTTCCCTGCGTCAACGGGTACAAGATCTGTTACTTTTCTGGACATCTCAAGTTTCTCCTTCTTCTTCTACTTCATCCTTCATCTGTCTACTGCTGGATATAGGCCTCTTCTATACCCTTTCATCCTCCCTTGTTATTTTCTAGTTGTAGCCATTTCATTCCCCTCACAACGGCTATATCGTCGGCCCATCTCTTTTGAGGTCTTCCGACGCCACTTTTATTTTCAGAACTCTGTGAGTCCATCATGCCTTGCAATATGCCCTGTCCATTGCCATATTAGCTTCGCTACACGATCCACTACTTTAGTTCTGCGCCTAATTTTATCATATTTAATCTCTTAGGCTTATGACAGCATGGATCTCTCCATAGGTCGTTGTGTGCATTTGAGCTTTTCTACACTTTTCTTTACGAGAACCATTGTCTCCACTCCATGCGTCATCACTGGCAGAATGCACGATTCAAATGCTCTTTTTAAAGATAATTGGCTAAATTAAAGCTAATTTAAGTTCTATTGTCGAAAATATGTTTGAGTTTGCCAAAAGCAGCTCAGCTCATTCCTATTCGCCTTGGCAATTTTGCTGTTTGGTTTTCTTTTTTCTCTCTCTCTCTGTTTTTTATCTCAAGTTTACATATTTTTACTGTTTTTAATAACTCTTATTCTCTCATAATATGAAACCAATTCAATTTATTTTCAAAGAATACTAATATTTTCTTTATGATTCAGATTTTTTTGATAGACTTTTTGACTTTTTGATAGATAGTTGTTAATCTAAAATGAAGATTTATTGACCATTGTCTTTATAAGTCAATTTTTACATGTGTGCAATTTTCCTTATAAAACAACTACCATTAAATAGCCCATATCAATTCATTCGCAAAAACTATACTTGGCACATTGCGCGATGTCCATATTGGCGTATTCATTGCTTTATTTTATCTTTGTTTACAATCTAAGCCTTTAACCGCTTGTCGGTTTATGTCATGGAGAGTCAACATTTTTTACACCCAAAGTGCCGCTAGTGTGATGCACCTGTACCTACCTTCATGGAAATGTCCACGTCACTCAACTTTCTCACATGACAAATTCGTACCACATTTTCTACTGATAATTTATAATTTGCACGGCTGTCGACATGAACTGTCCTCGTAACTCAAAATCTTTTGGCATAAAATTAGATTTTGATTTTACGTAATAATTAAATTCAAATTATTTATAAAAATCTCGATAACAAATGGGAATTGATTTATTTGTTGATATAGGATTTTAGATTCACTTTTCTGTGATCTGGACTTGTCAGTCGTAATAAAATATTTTTCTGATGATATTTCTAGGGCAATAATTATCACATTACTTTCAGTCTCATTATATTCTTTGTCATTATATTCTGTAAGATAAATAACTTTTTTTTTATAATTTAAAGATATACAAAGCTCATTGAATTTTACTTCTATTAAAGTTTAATACAAACCATATTTTTAAAATGTTAGGCACTAAATTCAGGGAAATGTCAGAGAAATAATTTCACTCCTCAAATACACATAGTATTTGTACATTTTTTCTGGTTTATTTTTAATATGAAATCATAATTACTTTATCAAATGCAAGTATAATTTTATATGGGTAGGTATAATAAAAGAAATTATCATGTATTATATCATATAAATTTAATATCTCCACATCATCTTATGTTACAATATATAAAATTATAATTTAAGGAAACTGTTAATAAAAGACTTACTACGTGATTTAATTTATAAGAATAACTATATAGGAACAGGCAAAATAATTATTATTATTTATCAAATCAAAATTATCAAAAAAAAAAAAATCAAATACGATTTTATTGGTTCTATAATTTAATTTTTTTCAAATAACGATCGTAATGGACGATCGTTATAATTTCATTATTTTCAAATAACGATGAATAATGAACGATCGTTTTGGCTGACTAGACCATTAATTATCAACTGATAAAACAAAAAAGTGCGGTGAGCTTGTATCCAACAATTTTCTACAATGTACGTATAATTATTACATACTAGGTGATTAACAATATAATTTTCCATTATTGCTATTTTGAGCTCTATATCAATTCTAAATTGGCAATGTATTAAAAAAATAAGATAATAATCATTTTAACCTCTATTTTACGAGTAGATCACTGTCGTATAGTACTCGACTGTAAGTGTAAAAGACGTTCAATATAAAGAGTTTCCTAAGAACACAAGAAGATGGTTGCATGATTGACATTTTCGTGGACAGTCTGGAGAAAGTAAAGTTTACACTTAAAGAGGCAATACTGCTTCGTTACTGACTTCAGCTGTTAATATGTAATGGTGGGTAATATATATTTTTCGTACACATTGCCGCTTTGTACTTTATATTTTTAATTTCTGTACTCATGTTTTGGTGCTATTCCTGGTACTTTTAATAATTTGCTACTTGTAATTTATATTGTTAAATGTATGTTCTTTTTAATTTTATGATATATTTTTTTATGTAAAAGCCTATACGCATTGCTGCTCGTTACCTACTCTACATTTTTAATTTTTATACTCATGATTTGGTGCTATTCCTGAAACTTTTAATGTATGTGCTTTTTGAAATTTATTTTATACTCTTTATGTTAAAGCCTAATGGGCGTAAACAAATAAATAAATAAATAAATAATAAGGGACTGAATCAGGAATACCCGCATCAATAAAATGTGTGAAACATACCACACGATAGATGAGAAAAACAACGGATATTATTGACGCAAGTTATTGGCATGCTGGCATGATACAAGACTACTAAGAATGGCGCTACATGGAGAACCCGCTGACAGACGTTTTTCTGGAAAGCCCGCACCTCTAGGGTAAGTCCTGCTCAAGCTTGTGTCTAAAATAGTATTAAGAAAAATAAAAATAAAATCAACTAGTGTATATTATAGATATCTCACAGAGACGAAACTGTATTAATTATGGGAAAGTAGGTATAGAAGTCATTTGGGTGTAACAGGACTTATGACCTGTCTTTTGGTTGGCTTAAGTGATCACTTTACACAATTGTAACATTCGCCATTTCCACCCATGATAGAATATACCATGCTTATTCTTTTTTTTTTTTTTGGAAGTTGTATATATGTCCAAAAAAAAAAAAAAAAAAAAAAAAAAAAAAAAAAAAAAAAAAAAAAAAAAAAAATGAATAAGCATGGTATATTCTATCATGGGTGGAAATGGCGAATGTTACAATTGTGTAAAGTGATCACTTAAGCCAACCAAAAGACAGGTCATAAGTCCTGTTACACCCAAATGACTTCTATACCTACTTTCCCATAATTAATACAGTTTCGTCTCTGTGAGATATCTATAATATACACTAATTGATTAATAATGTCTCGTGACATAAATCCAGCACTGTTCTGAAAGATTTGAACAAATTCAAAATATTCTGAAAAATAAAATCATTTAAAAGAGAACATTTTTAAGGTTTGGTTAAAAAATGGTGTTTATGAATAGAGAAAATTGTTAACTTAATTAAAAGTAATTAATTAATTCTCGAAGACGTATTATTACGGCTTGCTGGCCCAAGTCTTTCAGGGGCATTGACATTAGTTTTTCATTCCAGGTCACAATAAATACATATGAATTTCACGAGGTTTTTTAAATATGTTTCGCTGCTTTCATTTTACCACGTGTTCACAGGGTGTGTTAAAATTTAAAAGAATTATATGGATACCTTAATGTTTTTTAATATGGTGTTTATTCTATTTCTTTTTGTCCCCTATCCGTTCAACAGACGTTGGCTTACATGTCGGCTACGAGAACTTTATTTACTGCGGCCTGGAATAGCTCTACAGTAGAGCGGCCAAAGCTCTGTCCCAGGTTTTCAGCATTATGAGATACAAGATCTCGTACATCTCTAGATGTCTCATCATATGTTTTCGGATTTTAATTCATCCAGCTTATTTTGAGTATTATTCTGTAGATTCACGAATTGTCTAATACATCTGGAATGCCTCAAGACTTATCAATTCTTAAGGTTAAAGTGGGTTTAAAATGTAAACTCTGAAGTAGATACTATTTCTACCGAATATTATAAATTTTATTAATATTATATTTTTTTATGACGATATTGTCATTTTGTCAGCTAATTAATTATTAAAATTATTATCAATATTGTGTTCTATAAAAATAAAACAATTTTTTTATTAGTTTAAACTGATAAAATGTGTTAATTTAAAAGCAATCATAATAATATGAGAACCAGTGGTATGTACGAGTTTCTCAAAATTGTCCAATATCCAGTCTTTCGAGAAAGTCACGGATCGTCAGGAAGTATAATTTCATACATAAACTGTATTTTGCTGACACGGAAAATGTTATTGATTGCGAAATGAGACGTCTCATAAATCAAATTCATTTGGACAGCATAATCACCAAGAACCTCTGTATGAAAATATTATACATCAAGTGTGATTGATGTTATCTCTGCAACGATGCAAATTACTAGTTAATGTATAAATCGCAAGCGCCCGGAAACTTACCTTTAGACTAAAGTTGATCACGAGTACGCGCACTGAATATAATAAATGACGTAATACTTATTTATTTTCTTAATAACTGTGGAGATGCGTCCCCAAACGAAGTCTCGAGACATCTTCAAGAGAGATGACAGTGGAGGAGCTGAGAGCACTTCTGAAATTATACCTATTGACAATCGCTATAAAACTCCAATTTATTTGAAATACATTATAACGAGAAACATTATTCAATGGCTGCCCCCTTGCCTCTAACACGTCTATTCGTATTCAAAATATTTTCATCAGACAATAATCAATACTCTTGAAAATGTAAAACTTCTAATTAATATAATTTTCATATCTCTACATACCGAGCAATTTGCACATAGCTGGAACTTTTTTGAAACATATATTTGATAAATATGTCTCCCTACAACCGAGTGTCAGCTAATTGATGGCCGACCGGTTTAGAGTATACCTGGTCTCTTGAACTTTTAATTTTGAATCGAACTTTATTGATAATTTCAAATAACTCTAATAGCTTATTAAAAGTAGGCTTTAGCTTTGTTAATAAACCGATAAGTCCGTAAAAAATAACAAGATGCATTTATTCACTTTTAATAAATTTATACAACATAAGATAAATCACTTCAGATTGTTAAACTAGATTAAATCAAAAATATTCACAATAAAATTACCTTTCCATCCACACAACTCGAACATTCCATTGCTGATAGAGAGCACTAAATTTCAACTACAAACATACGTTTTTTATGTGAGCAGACACATCTATTTTTTCCTGGCACATGCGATGATCTTTTTAACTTATTATTCAATATTTCTCGTAGAACCTCCTAGATGGCGTCATGACTTTCAGTCCACGTTTTAAATTAAATTATATATATATATATTTTTTTTTTTAATTTATATAAAATAACTTTGTAAACACCACTTTTTTATTGAAAAAATTCAATATGTTTTGAAGCCAATGGCTTCTTCGTCAGGATAACAAAAATCAAATTTAAAAATCGAATTATAGATCAAAATATTAAAAAGTTATATATGGAAAATGATAATATAAAGTACCTACTTAACATGAAAATAAATTTAAAGGATTTGCAAAAAGGACCTGATTATTTATAACATTCAATTTACTATTAACACTCTTTCTTATTTCCAAATTTCAAATTTATCAAACTGCGATTCTGTATAATTTGTATTAGAATTTGTAAACCCTTATTAATATCAAAAGAATGATCCATAGCCTAAAAATGGTTAGAAAATTCGGAATAATTATTACTATTTAAACACCTTAAGTGTTCCTTAACTCTAACTTCAAAATTTCTACACGTTTTTCCTGTATAAAAATAATCACAATCATTACAAATCAATTTATATACACCCGATTTTTTTTTTTAAATTATCCTTATCTTTATTATTTAATATTTATTTTTTTAATTTATTATTAGCATAAAAAGCTGGTGAATTACATTTGAGATATTTTTAACTATTGACTTAGAAATTTTATTATTCATAAATATAATTTTCCTCCAATGTTTATCAGAATCAAAAATTGAAGGGTAAACAAAAGATTTAAAAAAAAATCTTATAGGTACTTTTTATTTAACATAATAAAAATTAATTTTTTATCATAACCATTATTTAACATGATGTGTTTAAAAAATGTTAATTCAATATTAAAATTATCAACATATAATGGAATATTAATAAATCTATTTAACATTGAGTGAAAAATTGTCAATTTTTGAGAATATGGATGGTTATAAGAATTGTGTATAACTATATCTGTATATGTATCTTTACGAAATATGTTAAAATCAATTTTATTATTAACAATTGAAATATTCAAATCCAAAAAAATTATCCTAGCATTTTTTATTTCTATGGTAAATTGAATCCTTTTATGTAGTTTATTTTAAAAATTATGAAAAATTTTTAGTTGTCTTTCAGTACCACATAAAATAAAACATAAAATGTCATCAACATATCTTTTCCAAAAAAATATATATTTTAATAATAAAGCAGAACTATTAAAAATTCTTTTCTCTAAATTATTTAAAAATATATCAGCCACTAAAGGACTTAATGGTTATCTTTTAAATTTATTTTCATATTGAGTAGGTAATTTATATTATCATTTTCCAAATATTACTTTTTAATATTTTGATCTATACTTCGATTTTTAAATTTTATTTTTGTTATCCTGACGAAGAAGCCATTGGCTTCGAAACGTGTTGAATTTTTTTCAATAAAAAAGTGGCGTTTATAAAGTTATTTTATATAAATAATAATTATGTCACCACAAAATAATTTTGCTATATTTGAAGAAGAAGTTATATTTTATTTATTAATTAAGATAAATTAAAGAAGTCGCACAAAGACGAAGCATGTATGAAAATCTTTATATGGTAGCCACAGGGCTTGTATGACCTATATTAGCTGGCTTAAATGATCACTTTATGCAGAGCAACGTGCATCAATTCCACCGTATATTATATAAAAAAATAAAGTTGTATATATATACCGCCACTCGTATTGATACTTCTATATTTTTAAAGTGGAGTATTAAGGATTATTCTGTTTTATGTATTGTTACGTGATGGTAGAATCAGAAGCATTTACGCACAGTCGAAATCTGTCAATAGCGTGTAATTCCTTCAGTAATTAAAAATAAAACAGTAACCCACATATAAAGGAATCAACTGGCTATTACGGAGTGAGTGTGTCAAGAGTTGTTGACAGCGAGCTAAACAAAATCGCGTGGCGCGTGGTGCCAGCGCATATGTACCAAGCGTATTACTCCGTATAAATTTGGTATATTCGGCGCAAGTACCTACCGACAAGCGAGAAGATTTTCTGGTGCGAGCTTGAACGATCTAAGTAACGTGCAACAGTAGGTATATGAGAGAAAAGTTATTCAGTAATGATAAAAAGTGCAGCGAAGATTCGAAATAAATAATTATAATTAGTGTGTAAAATATTCTAAAAACATTTAGCGACTGTGAATTCAAGAAGTAAATTCATAAATAAATCTTTAATTATTTTTAAGGGTTTCATTTAGCTCCCACAGCCGCGTCCTTTGACAGTATATAATATGATATTATATATATGACCCCTCAAAAATAGACAACGTAAAGGACTCAGCAAAGACACCAACCATTGTACCTAAAAAGTTATTATAGAAAACACAACATATTTTCTAAAATATTTTTTCTTTAGGAACCCTGGTTTTATAAACATGTTCTATTAATCTAAACAGAAATTAATGACATCTCCTATATGCTTTAGTGGCTAGGATACCTGGATCTCATCCAGAAGGCTCGGGTTCGATTCCCGGTACCGGAATATTTTTTTATCATTTTATTTTGATGTCTATTTTATTTATAATACTCATTATTTAATTATGTTGTCGCGTTAATTTTACGCACGCACAATCGCCAGGGTTTGAAATAATACCATTAAATGCCGGTAGGGGAAATGTTCAAATATTTTGATAAAAGTCGTTATTACTATTTCATGGGTGTCAATTGTTTAGGAACCGGCACGTATAAGTATCGCTATTTTTGACGGGTTTACAGCTAGTAATAATAAATACGTATAATTATAAATAAGCTCGCATTAATTGATCAACGTTAGGTAGCGGCTAGGGGTATAGGAAAGTATAAATGCGTACAACCTAACGACAGCTCGTCTAACTGGCGGCTATCAAAGGCCGCGGTGCAGCTTTATAAGGGCACAACTCCACTACATCAGTTAACTTGTCTCCGATCAATTGCGGGGATTATGCAGTGGAGTGCATTATCTGACGCATTATGCATCAAACAGCTGATTATTCTTAGTACGTTACGCACTAACTCAAATATATATGTAAATCTGAATTAATCGTTTTTTAATTATACGAATAAATTCTCCTTTATTGCCCGTTTTATTTTCTATTACGAATTGTGAATACAAATTTCCGCACTTAAAAAGGACTCCATGTCAATAAATATTTACTTCTATAAAAATGCTATAAAAACTTCTACAAAAAACTGCCATATTCACTCAATATTTCCAGACTTGTAGAAGAACAGTCAGTGGAATTGGCAATGATTACTCTTAATTTATGGACAATTCGTGGAAGCTTGACAACATTTGTGATAAAGCTGATTTTGAGATGTTGATAGTTTTGCGGTAACACAGTTTTGTGTGTGTGTTTTTTAATATATAAAAATTGAAATAATTTCTCACTTAATTTATTTCATACACCTACCTTTATTTATTTATTTTGTTTATAATATGTATAATTTAACCAACTAATACTAAGCGTTTATTCCCTTTCACATGAAAATTCTATTTTATTCTGCGATGTTAAGTCTGCATTCCTTCTGGAACATAATAATATTTTTTTGTTTTTAACATTCTCTGGTAGATTATTGTATTCCTTTACTACATTGTAATATAAATAGTTTAGTATTCTTTATTTCTTTCTATTTAGTGCGGAGTAACCAGCGAAAATAAATTACGGTTGATAGTGAATAAGCGATTCTTGCGAATTTAGTGCAAATCACATAATACTGCTCTGGTTAAGTCCGTCTTCAGTGACTTACGTGCTTAAATAAAAATAAAATTATCACCAAATAAATAATATATAAATTACAACACAATATAAATAAAATTTAGAGGTATCATTACCAGCTGCGAAATCTATGTATAAATATTGTATTTTTGTGCTATATTTCGGTTACACTGGGATAATTATTCTCAAGCTGGTCTCTCTGACACAGCCTGCGAAGTTCCCAAAAAATAACCTTTTCATAATGCATATATATATATATACATATTAAAATTATTTTCTGGGGGAACCCGCGTCAAATAGTCCTGAAAAGGGCTTTTACACTCCTGACGTTTCGAACAGGTTCGAACTGTTCGTTCTCAAGGGCCTCTCTTTTTGAGTCCTGCTCAAAACTGTACAAGTAAACCCGACTGTTCGTGGCAAGAGCCAGAACAAAAGTTTTGTTATATTATATTAAAACTATATTTATTATATTAAAACTTTTGTTCTGGTTCTTGCCCCGTACAGTCGGGTTTACTCGTCCAGTTTTGGGCAGGACTCAAAATAAGAAGCCCTTCAGAATGAGCAGTGTTACCTGTTAGAAACGTCGGGAATTTAAAAGTTTAAGAGTTTATACATAAAAAATTTTTTTTTAAATATTTTCTAGCATTGTAATAAAATATTATATGTATTATTAATTAAAGAGAATCGTAGAACGTTGCATTGTGTAAAATGATCACATAAACCAGCTTATACAGGTCGCAATCCTTGGGCCAAAAGTCTTCCGTACACGTTTCCCATATAAATAGCTTCGTCTCTGTGAGACTTCAATAATTTTTCTTAATTAAAAATATAATTAACTTCGAGGGTTCCGTTTGTCTCTCTCTACCGCGATCCCGTGACGACATAATTTATTTATTTTTTATCGTGACCGTTGGCCGCGCTGCACTGCGCCGCGCTCCGCCCGGCCCTGGCTACTTAATTGCCCGCATACGTCGCGGGCAATATTTACAAGACGCCATTTCGAGCGCGCTGCCCGGCCGGGCTCTGCGCGCCGATATGGCCTCGCGGGTCAACCGGACCGGCGGCGGTATCCGCGCTGCGATCGGCGGCAAAGGTGGAAAACATTTTCACAAGTTGGCTGAACAAATGAGCCCGACAGCAGAAACTGAAAACCGGCGGAAGGGATGGGAAAAAACTAGGCAAAATAATTTATTTAAAAAAAAAACTTTTTCTTTTCGACAGTATTGTGTGTGTTGTGTCGCAGTGAGTAAAAAATGTAGAAAGAGCTCCCATCTTGGAGAAAGTCCCGACGAATTTGGATTCTAGTTCTGCAAATGTAATGTTTTTTAATGCATAAACGAGAAGATAAATTATTTACAGAGTACCTCTTCGACATGTCATTTTATTTGTTTATTTATCATGTCTGTATCTTACTTATTTAATCTAATGTCATACACTAACGATTTCATTAATAATAGATATATACATATATGACAATGCCCCCACTTTTAAACACGAGAATAAATTCTCATTTAAAAGTGGGTAAGCGTGTAATATAAATGTTTATTAATTATATTATATTGAATACACTCTTAAGTTTGTACATTTACCAAATAAATTTAATAAAAAAAATATTTCATTTTTCTTACATTATAAGCGTCCCTATAAAAAAGGAACAAAAATAGAACAGCAGATGACAAGGTGATTTTATTGTTTTAAAATGATCTCTATTATATAGTATGTACAATGTGAATTATTTTATATTTCACGATTTCGACTCAATATTACCGAAATTTAACCTCAAAAATCGGCTAACGTAGAAAAAGTGTGTATATTCATTTGGTAGTAACAAATATGACGGATTCTGACAGTTTCTGACAATTTCATTGGAATTAGTTAGCAACATAAATATACAAAGAAAACGTAAAATGAATGTTCCTAATTGGAAGGTGAATATTAGAAAATAAAGAAAAACTTAAACTCTGGTTATTTATTTTACAAAGTTTTTTTTCTCTCCTGTAAACTTTTGTTTTTGCGTACAAACCCTTTTTATGGGAATGCCTTCAATTTTTTTTATTCTTTATTGTTGTACCTTTTTTTCTGCCATGTATGATCTGATGGTACTGAAAAGTACTACATATTATTATTTTTAATTTTTATGTACCTGGATTATTTTTTAAATTTTCTTTTACAATGTACTTATTTTATATTTTAATGATGCTTTAAAAATAAATAGTTGCTAGACAAAACTTATAATTCAGGATAGCAAGAGTATACACCCTTAAGAAATTTTATATTTTTCCTATTTAAGGCCAATCAAAATGCGAGGGAAATTAAGCTTCGAAAAGAAATTTTTCTCACAGCTTCTCTTACATTTTGTATCATATTTTTTATGAAAAGGTATAAAGTTAAAGTTTATTCTTTCAATACACGTACATATTTTTGATGCGTACATTTTTTTCTAATATAACACTTATTCAATTATTTTATAAATTAATAAATAACCAAATAAAATCAATTTTTTAAATGATCTGAAGAAAATGTCTCCACTTTTTTGGCATTATATAACTGCATGGACGTATGACATTTTTTTTTCAATAATATTACAATTAATTAATGAAACTTAAGTAGCGAAAAAATATATTTAACTCACGTAGGGGTTGTAAGGTTAATATTATTTAATGATCATTAAAACTGAATTATTCACTGCTGTGTAAATTAAATTTTTTGAAACACCATAAGCATCGCATTTTTTTAGTTTTCCTCTCCCTGCCTTCAGACTAGCATAATTGTTTACAGTAACATAACACCTACATGCAACAATTAATTGACGAGTAATGACAGGTGTATTGCAGATGCATTCTCATGACCATAACGAGAATATTCAAGATGTAGTGCATTTAGAAAATTTTCTTATCACATTTTTTTTGAGATAATAATATTATGATTTATTGAAATAGTGGTATCACAGGGGTTAACTTTAAATTATTATAAATTATCCATCTGTCTATAAAATTGATCCTAACGAATCACACTAACGCATGTATTTTATATTACAATAACGAAATTAGATGAAAAATCATATTGAAAAACGCGTTATTTGCTTCGACATACATTTTATATCCACCTCTGTATAGAATGTGTTTTTCTAGTTGTAAAAAATTATTGATAAATTCACTTATAAATAAATAAATTTGAAATATAAATCTACTCGGTAGAAAACTAAGTCCCAGTTACCCGCTTAATTGGCCAGGTTGCTAACTATTTCACTGCCGACAAATATTAATACAATATGAAAATGTACGTTTACAAAATCGTTAACTCTTTAGCAAATAAGCTGATTACAAAATTGTTTTACTATTTTTCAAATTAATTATATAAGTAATAAAATTAGATCTTCAAAATGTATAAATAATAAAATATAAATAGATTCATTGAATTCTAACACAAAGAAGTCAGTTTTAAATACTAACATATATGAAAATTCGATCTAACTGATATCCCCGTAGGATCAAATTGATATTGCTATTGCAAATGATAGGGCGCTCACAAAGTATTTAAAGGGTAGTGGAATCGATACTCGGCGCCTCCAACGTTTTTTACTCACAAAATATTTAATGATAAATAACTGAAAATGAAAAAAAAAAATTACCTAATCCGAAAATAATAATAAAGAAAAAATTAAATAAACCGGAAGAAATAAAGCTTTCGAATAATCAATCATTAAAGAATTAAAAAAGAAAAAAGTATAAAAATAGATGAAAATAAAAAAATTAAAACAAAAAACAATGGAAAGGGTAATGAGAAGAAAGAATAATTAAAATAAAACACTTTGTTTTCACCACTTTATTAGATTATACAATCTACATGTTTCGAGAACAATGTTCTCTTATGAGGGGGGGGGGGTCGGAGGTGTTAATTATTAGGAAAGTCATCTGAAGGGGATCTTAAGTGGAAAAATATTCAAAGTTCAATCCTTCTTTCAGATGAAAAAATATTCTTCGAACAAGGAATAATTATATAATAATAAAAAGGCAAGGCTAGGAAATAAACATAAAGAATAATTTTCTTTTAACAACTTTTACCAGGATTCCCATTAAATAAATATTTTCTATATATGTTAAATTGTGTCGATTAATCAAACCAATTTCAAAGCGGTATACTTTATTATAATTACACTTACACCAAAAGTTCCAAACACTTTAATGAGTTATCAAGCTACTAACGCGTCCATAATGTGCCCCCCACCTGCTGTACGGTTGATACATAAACGATATTTAAATTCGCTCCAAATGCTTCTAGCGTGTCCCATTAAACTGGCTGAAGTCACTGCTGCCGTGATCCTGTTTTTAAGTTCACCCAGATTATTCACCAACTGTGGCACAAAATCATATTCTTTGACGTATCCCCACAAGAAAATGTCGCGGGATGTCATGTCTGGAGATCTTGAGGGCCAAAAGTGTAACAGTAAGTATTGGGAACTCTGGCAACCTGGAAGTGCGACCAGAAGTGCGATCAAGGAATCAGTCTGTACTTTTCTTCTGCACGTTCCACAAACTATGTAGCCTGTTTCTATCTCCTTCTACGACACTTCTGCTGAGATGAGTAACAACTCGTTGCTTAGTATATCGGATACTTTAACTGAGATGGGTTACATCTCAATAGTAACTTGTCGTTATGGATGTTTCTATGTTGTTTTCTCTCAAAGGAAATTCAACTTTTCCCCGTCATGTAGGAAAATCAATTGCTAAAGTGCAGGTTCACCAAATAAATATAATAATCTGATGGTAATGTTATTTCAAGACATAAATAATTGCTTAATCATTGGTGGGTAAATGCCGAAACGCTGTCGAAATGCACACTGCACGTCATGTGATGCGAGGTCGCCATCTTGTGAATGACTTTAATGGGGCTATTTATGGAATGAGAGAGGTATCCATCTGTAAGGGTTTCATTCATGGTTGCAGAGATATAGCGATTTTCAATCGGATCTACCGTTTTGAAACCAACGTAGTGATATCTTTCTTAGCTTCTGATGGCGTATAACTCTTGTAGAGCTCTAGCCTGCTGGTTAATGCCTTTCTACTTTCTACTCATTGCTTTTTTGTTCCCATCTCTCTTTCCTTAGCTTCTCTAGATATAAGAGTACACTATCCACGAGGCGCTGTGTTGGTCTGCCCAGCGATATTTTCCCAGTTAGTTTAGACTCGTGTACTATTTTAATGGCTCTGTCGCTTCTTGCCCGATATACATCCTATCCGAGACAGTCCGCTAGATCTGATGGTGCTGGTTATGTAAGGTCGTTGTGATAGAGACCAAATTTGATAGGAAAGGAATAATGTAGACCGTTATTTAATCTAGTTTAATTAATGTCCGTGATTAATGATTAACTAACCTAATTCAAGTGCGATTAAATTTTCCAGGTCTCGTAATAAAGACGGTGCCTGTAGCCGGCATGCAGTTAGCATAAATTGCATAAGATCGATAATGTTGCAGTCTCCATATAAACTGCAGTTAAACTTAGTTTCATAATCATTCGCCGGAAGATTTATGTGAAGGTGCTGATTTATATCATCAAATAATAACCCATTACAGAAACGGTATCTACATTAAAAATATAATTCAAAACGAATCTGCCGTTTATAATATGGTAATACGATATGTATGAGTTTTACAATCACTATAAATTATTAGATATTACGCTGAGTTATTGAGTTGTAATTCCAATATCTTCAGGTCTAAAGCACTACGTGACACATACAAATTGTGTATTGGTATTTTTTTAAGGTTATGTTTATCGATATCTTTTAAAATATTTATTTTAATAATATCTTTAAAGATTTATGGCATATTTGAGAACTTACACTTAATATGAATGTTTGGTGTCCTTTACTGTTAAGTAATATTCAACATATATAATCCTCTATTTAAGCCGTTGTTTACGGGAGTGATTTTTTGTCTCGAGTCGATCTCTGAGATAGAAATTATAACACTTTTGAGATTCTTTGGAGCCAACAGATTCCGCCCGATGTCTCACGCTCCGTACTTGTATAGCAAACATCAAATATCGTCGGTCCATTGGCCATTGCTGTTCCATTGTGTGTGTGTGTCAGGTGGATTAGAATCTCGCTAAAAGCTGTTAAAATAGAATAAATATTAGTAAAAATTTTTTTGTCCGTCTTATTCAACTTAATGAAAGTAACATATTTATTTGGTAGCTTTTTTGTATTTTTATGTAGTAAAATTTTTATATATTTATATTAGTAATGGAATCGGTGTTAACAATGGAGCGATTCATGGTGGTCTTCAAAATGGATGAAATATTATCAATAACTAGCGGACCCGATAGAGTTGTCCTGTCCGAACCTTGGCTTTTGGTTTGGGTGGCACAAATCCTAGAACCCGACTGCAGCGCCACATACCGGGCCAGTTGTAAATCTAATCCATCCAGGGACCCATTAAAAAGCACACAAAAAATCTCATCAAAATCGGCCCTGCCGTTTAGGAGTTCAGTGGCATATACATGTACAAAACAATAATGTATGATAAGATAAAAAAGTCTTCTCCTCTTCTCTCAAAATTCCAGTTACAACCACCGTTTAGCTCATACCAATAACTGTGTTAAATTAAACTTTGATATTACCTAGTAATTAGGTATATGCTTTCTAAATATTTTGTATTTATTCAGTTTAATACTTTTCCTGTAGATGAGAGGTTCTGTCAAAATTCTAATAGTATAATTATAATTAAACCCGAATAGATGTATTTTTTTATTTTATAAAAATTGTAAATACCCCATTGTCGATGGGGCTAATAACTAATACGCTTGTCAAAACGTGATTCAGCCGCTAAAATGAGGATATTACATGAATCTCTAACTAATTTGCATACATTACTAACTAGTATTATTACGTACTAGCTGTTCGTATCCGGCGTTGCACGGGTTAAGGGTCAAGTAAAAAATAAATTTGTGGAAGAAAACAAATATTACATTGTTTTGCAAAGCCTTGAATTAAAACACTATTTCCTTTTAATAAGGCTGGGATTGATAGGATGTCTTTTAAAGAAATATGGCATATTTTTTCGTCGGGAATATAAATGTAAAATTTGAGTCCAATCGGTAAAGTGGTTTTTTGTATAGAAAATATATCTGGGATAGGGGATGGGTTAGATGGGTAAGGGGAAATATCGCCTTTATTACCCGACTGGTCCTAAAGAATAAGTTTCCAAATTTTGAGTCCGATCGGTCGAACAATACAGATTTGCATCGAAAGTATGTCAGGGGTAAGGGAAAGGGTAAAAGAATAGGGGTGAAATGTTACCTATGTTACCCGCCGTGTTCTAATGAATAAGTTTCCAAATTTTGAGTTCGATCGGTCAAACGGTGCAGATTTGCATCGAAAATATATCAGGGGGAGGGGAATGGGTAAAATAATAGGGGGAAAATGTCGCCTATGTTACCCACCGGATCCTAAAGCATAGGTATGCAAAATTTTAATCGAATCGGACAAACAGTGTAGATTTGTATAGAGGACAGACAGATAGACATTGAGTTTTATAGGTATAAAAATTGATAAGGATTCTAAATACTAAATGATACTTGAAACTTAATTATTTTTATTTTTGTTCGATCACATTTATTTTAGTAGGTATTACTTTTTACTTCACAGCCTGTTATGCAGCAGTGCTGCTGAGTGTTTTAGCAGCAAAGTTAACACTTTACTCGTTGCGCTGTCTGCTACACTCATTTTCAACTGCATTATAGAGGACAGGTCTTTTTAGCGCTGGTGAGAATAGATGGTTCGGATGTGCACAACGAATGAGGTAGTAAACATTGCGGTATAATAAACTACTAGATGAAAAGTGGTGTACGTTATTCAATAACTTTTTTCATGCAGACATTCATGTAATAAGTCTTGAAATTTAACAGATTTCGTGCATTATTCCTTTTCTTTTCTTGGAGGAAGCACATATTTTCGGCTATAGATAAAGCTTTTCATGCTTTCACTTGGTTGGATGGATACATATTCACGATCTTATATAACATCGTAAATGAATAAAAAAAATATATTTTGCTTTATTTCATTAGATATTATAACCTAATAAAAAATTGCGTCACATGTCCTCGGACGATGTATCAAACTATTCCTACAAAGAATATGTTTTTACTACGTATTTTTCTACATTAATATCCGAAAAGTTACCTTATAAGTATGGATTATATATACCTTATAAAATTTTCCAATATTTAGTTTATTTCATAAGCGCTGTTTCTATTGACTAGCATTATCTGTGAATAAAAGCTTAGGTCACTCTGCTTAAGCCTATCAATTGCATTATAATGATGTGATGAATTTATTTAAATTTTAGATATTAAAAAAATATTATTATTACGATTATCTTAGAAGAAATAAATTTCAAAATTTGTCATTATGCCTATTATCTTAAACAAATTTCAAAATTCTCAGTATTGAGGTTTTTAGTAACAACGTTTAAACGATATACTTTGATTATTAACCACCTTTTGAATAAATTATTAATTTCAGTGCCTTTTTAACAAGCCGTTGCTTGTGAAAAAAAAGTTTAATTTTGAATGTGAAAAATGATTTATGACAATATACAATATAAGTGATATTTTGAAGGATACATATAGTGTTTTAAAACTTGTTGCATGACAGGTGTTTATATACCTAAAATCGATTCATTAGCATTGATTTTAAGATAAAGATAACATTCTGTTCTCCCAGTACGATCGGCCCATACATAAGTCTTCACTAGCAAAGAGGATTGAATATATTTTTCATAATTTTATATACACAATATACCTTACTAAAACATCAACAAAAAGGCTGAATTTATGGGTTATTCATCCACGATACTTACTAGATATGAGTTCCTGAATCTCCACGACGCTTATTAGATACTAGATATTTAACAACTTACTTAAAGTTACTTACGATCACGCCGTTTCCCCGTGGGGGTAGGCGGAGAGGATAGAGCGCCAAACTCTTCTGTCCTGAAATACAACTCTCACCTCATCCATATTCATACATCTTCGCATGCAAGCTCGACGGTTGTTAAGGCTTCTAAAGGGACCACCTTCCAGTATCTGGTTAATCTGGTCACGCCACGTCTTCTGCGGTCGCCTTCTCTTTCTTACACCGTCAACACTTGCATTATACATATATCTTTCATACCATTCTTTTCTCATTCATTCGCTTAACATGCCCAAATCATCTGAGCGACCCTGCTTTCATTCTGTGAACTGTGCTAACATCAGTTTAAATTCATTCCTAATATCTTCATTTTTTACTCTATCTTTAATTTTAATGTATCATATATAGCCCGTTTACACATAAATGCTTTTGTGTTGTCACGTGTGGACTACTGTAATAGCATTTATGCTGAACTTCCAAAATTGCAGCTGGATAGACTACATTCAATTCTTAAGGCGGCAGCAAGAATAGTATACGGAGCATCAAATTCTCGCATACATCTCTTTTGCGTGAACTACATTGGCTTCGTTTTCCTCAAGGTGTCGAGTTTAAGTTGTGTTGGTTAATGTACAAGGCGACACATAATATGGCGCCTCTGTATCTTCAAGAACTTTGCATCCCAGACGACTTAAATAGTAGACGCCAAACTCTGAGGTCAGCCAGTACTTCAGCTGCAGGAAAGGTTGTAGAACCGACCATCCACAACCAGAAGACTAAGTTTAGTGAACGGGCGTTTGCGGTGGCAGGCCCAAAGGTGTGGAACTCTCTTCCCTCCGTAATACTGAACAGTGCATCAGAAACAATTTTTAAAAAAAGACTTAAAACGCACCTTTTTGTAAAATCTTTTCCATCAAATTAAATACTAGTGTAGGACTAAACGATGTTAGTGTAAAGCGCTCGTGAGGTGATTTTTTTACGAAAATGGCGCTATAGAAATTATCATTATTATTATTATTATTTATAAATGGATGTGCCACACATACGTCTAAAGAATCTCATCTCCACTGCACTCAGTCTACTTTCGTTCCTCTTCGGCCAGCTCCAGGCTTCACTTCCATACATCAGTTTCGGTACCAGAACTTTATTATGCACCGCTAGTTTTGCCTCGGTAAACATATTTCTATTAGAAATTATTGCATTCAAAGCACCGTTCAGACTAGTCACTCTCCTCTCGATATCTTTCTCAACATTCCCTCTTCTATCGAAAATACTTCCCAAGTACACAAACTCATCTACTTGTTCCAAACATTCATTGTCTACTAGTACTTCACACATTGTCTTACTTTCCTCCTTCTCGAATACCATTACTTTTGACTCATTTACATTCATAATAAGGTCAATATCCTTGCATACATCATACATCCTGCTTACTAGACTTTGTAAGAGTTGTTCATTATTTGCCATTAATACTGCATCATTCGCGTACAGTAAAAACGTACAATCAAATTACTTATTTTTGCTCCTACATTCATATGTTCTTTCACACAATTATCCAAATACAAGTTGAATAGCCATGGAAACATTTTGCAACCCTTTTTGACACTGTATGTAATATCAAACCACGGTATGAATAATCCATTGATTCTTACAATGCAGTACTTCCCTCGTAAAGGGATGCAACTACGCGTATAAGTTTACTGTTCACCTTGTAACCAGAGAGTACCTTCCATAATCTTCCTCTTACAACTCTATCATAAGTCTTTCGCAGATCTAAAATGCACAAAAAAGTTTTTGGTTTTTCGCTAAACAATTTTCCGTCAACACTCGTAGAGAGAAGATCTGATCCATGCAATCTTTTCCACCCACAAAGGCCCCTTGCACCCACAATCCACCCACAAAGGTTCCTTACCTTTTCTTTCATATTTTATCAATTTGTGTATTAATCTTAACATATAGAAATATATCGTTGTGGATTTTTTAGAGTTGTACAACATTTCTAGTGAAAGTATTTAAATATTTCTTACCGTTAAGTTATCGTTCGTAAAAAACGCATCGCGCGACCATTTTTTTGTCGTCTTTAGTTGTAAAATAGGTCACTACAAAAAGCCTTTTAATTTTGACGGGATAATACATAGCCTATGTCCACCATCAAAATCCATTCTAAATATTGGTGAAAGAATTTTTGAAATCAGGTGAGAAGTTTCGGAGATTACCTCCTACATCCAAACTTACAATTTTTGCCTCTTTATATATTAGTAAAGATGAGCTCCTTTCTCCAATGATGCAGTAATCTCAAAGTTTTTGGTATCGATAAAACAATCTTACAAATTATCGCCCACACATATCACACTCCAAGGGGGTATAAAGCAAAGGCAGCAATATCAAAAAAAAAAATACGTTTCCTCATAATAAATTTTTTTCGTGTTTTCTCTATGCGGAACCTTGTTCATAACATTCAACCTTTCTCGTTCTTTATTAAAATAAATTATATAACTCTCACAGAGACGAAGCAATTCATATGGGAAACATGTATGGAAGTCTTTGTGGCCCAGGTTTTATGATCCTTATGACCTGGCTTATGTGGTCACTTTACACGAAGCTACTTTCACCAATTCTAAAGTAAGAACATCCACATATTATCAAAAATTTTAAAGTTGTATAACATTTATGTTCTAAATCAATTTCTTTAATATATTCGAATGAACTATACTAGAGACGTCTGTTGTCCTTCCAATGACATAGTATTTTTATTTATCCTGTACTTAATATATGTTAGTTAGAAAAAGAACCACTCATCTCACTGTAGAATGTACAATGGAATGAGAACAAAATACTATATAAAATTAATTAATTATTTATTAATGTCATATTGCGTACACGAAATAATAATAAAAAATATGTACATAGATTTTTTAGCTGGTAGTGATACCTCTATCTCTGTATTTTTGAAATTGAATATTATTTTTAATGAATAAATTATAATCTTCCGAATTGTTTTACCCATACACTGGAATACGCCTGAACATTATTATTTTTAATTTTGTTCTTCTTCGTTATTTTTTTGGCAGAACAGTCATGGTCGCTATGATACCACATCCGGAACCATTCGCTTCGATCTGCAGCATCCACCATGCCCTTCACGGATCTTCCACAGATGCGGGTTCCCTCGACCGCCTTGTGCCGCCAGTCTCTCAATGGAATATGTGTCCCACCAATTTTCTTATTATTTTCTAATTAAGCTAAACGCTTGTGCTAGGAGACTGGAACTACCCTGGTGCTCCCCTGGAAGGAGACTCGAAATCCCAGTAACAAGATTACTTAGCGATGCTTATAACATTTGGACCAATGAGCTATTCATCACTGTATAACCGTATAGGAAAACCTTGAAAAGCGTGCATGAGAGAATGTATGAATGTGGTCGAAGCAAAATAAGTGTGCCACGATAGAAGAGCGTGGCGTTCTATCTTCCTTGCTTACCCCTGCGGTAAAACGGCGTGATGGTTATTCAGTCCATAGTAGTCTCTATCAGATAAAAAACACGCGCACCAGCACATTTACAATCACAGAAACACAAATCACAAACTGGAACGACTTTTCGGTAGGCGTTTAGCTCCTTCAAAGATTATGTCTTTATCTTCGCAATATTTTTTTATCTTCTAGGATTGAAAGAAATCGTAGAGGTTCATATCCAACCAATATGGAGGTTAAGGAATCATAAATGTATTGTTATTTGCCTGAAATTTTTAAATTTTCATCCCATTTTTTCCGTAGATAAAAAATCTCCAAGCTCACCAATATACATGTGAACTTATATGGCACCAATTTCAAGGTACGTCAGAGAAAATTGTTTCAACATAACATTAAGAAATGTATGACCTAGTACAGATTTAAGATTAAAATTGATCTGCTAAATTCTGACTAATGATTTTGTTTTCATTATAGAGATATCATTACCAGCGCCGACATCTGTGTATATATGTATACCGTGTCATGAGAATTACTAATTTTCGACCATAGAAGTCTATAGCATAGTCCCTTCAAATATTTTTTAAAGACAGAAAATATCATATTGTAACGAGATGATGAACCAAAAGAAGTTGCGCGCTGTCTAAACCTCCCGATATTTATCACTCGGTTGTACTAATAACAACACTACGATACGCTCTGGAATCGTCTAGGGTCTCTCGTAATCTCTATAATTCTCCACAAGTCTCTCGAAACGGCTAGGCAGTTATCATAAAATCTCGAAAAACATTCAAGTCACTCATTTATTGACCAACCATTGCGATTTTAGCAACGGAGCGATCGGTAGTATGCCCAGCGCTTATATTCCAGGGTTAGATAAAGGAAGTAGGTACTTACCACAGGCTTACTTAAACTTAGATGTTTTTTCACACGCGAACATTGAAGGGATTTTTCTAGAAACTGATCGAAGCAATAAAAACAGCGAAAAATGATGCAAATTAAGAAACAGAACAATAATTGTGTGGAATATTCTAGAAATATTTAGTTACTATAAATTTAAGAACAGTTCTCCAATTTACGTCGTGTCCAGTGACTTTATGTGTAATAAATAAAAGTAAAAATTATTTTAGTGTTTTCATTTGCCTCTCACAGTTATGCCAACGTGACAATATATACAACTTTCAAAATGTTGATACTAATACAGGTCATAAGCCCCATGGCCACCCTATGAAGACTTCCACAACATGTTTCCCAAATAAATAGCTTCTATAATTTATCTTAATTAATGATTTTCTGTTAGCGGTCGGCGCTAATTACAATACCACCGCGGAGCGCCCGCAGCCATTGTATGTAAAGAATTCAGCTCTGGACATCGGCCAATCTGAATTCCAGACACCGGCCATACTCCATTTATGTTCCGGCTAGGTCTTGCATTTTTATACGGCATTGTGTGCAAATGCGACGCCTCGACATAGTGAAGACCGTTTCATTTTTTCCAAAAGCCCGCCATTTGACTCCGCGCTGTAGCTGACATTTTTTCGCGGCTACGTGACGAGCCGACTAATGCCAGGCCGGGCCGCCAGGGGAATTCAATAACTCACAAATGGCGGACCTTACTCGGTGCGGCTCTCTGAGTTACGCGAATCGGCGTAACATTCGCCACGTCTGATAAATCCGCGTGTTACCGGCAAAGCTGACAAGCCGGACGATTTCTAAAATGACTAGGCATTTTGCAAAAATAATTACATAATTAAAACATTTTAACTATGTATTTGATATACATTGTGGATAGATAGTAGAACCAGAAATAATTACACGTAATCGATGATTTTACATCTTTTACACTAAAATTGAATATATTATAAGGTTTTAGGATGGTCCACATGAATCTGGAATCGATTGAATTATTCTCATAAACTCTGGAAACATCGAGAAAGCGATATTATTTATAAAAAGGGGTCGTCCGGCTACTGCGCAATCAGTCAGTAGTGGACACCGGGCTAATGCCATAGAAATCCATAAACAAGCGAACCGTGCGACGGTGTGGCCAGCGCGTGTGTATGAGTGTATTCCAGCGATATATATCAAGAATATGTCAAGAAAGTATCTACCGCCGGGCGAAAAGTAAATAACGAGCGATTTACAATCTGCATCAATACATGAGAGACAAGTTATTTAGGAGTGTTAAAAACTGCAGTGGATAATTAATGCAAATTGCGAAAATGGATAAGCAAAGACAGCATTATCCGTAAAAATTTAAAGAATATTTTGAATGCAGTCACCGATAATTACTAATTTAAAATGTATCTACTCAATTCTAGATTTTATGTATCTCTTTCTTCCAAAATCAAGTTTCCTATAAATTTATAGGCTGTATTTTCTATAAAATCTCGAATTCAGTACATTGTATATAAGTAATCCTCAATGACTGAATTCAATATTTTTGTATACTGCTGCCTTTGCTTTTATGTCCCACGATTAGTGTGTGTAATATTCTAGAAATATTAGGTCCTTACATATGAAATTGGCGTTAAGTATGGGAGGAACATAAAGCCTATTTTTTTTTATTATAATATATTTATTTAATCAAAGTATGTACCATTGCTATCTATGCACTTTTGCCATCTCATAGGTAGTTCATCGATCCCTTTACTAAAAAAACCATTCGGACGGGAATCAATAAAATTTTTGAAGGCGGTTTGGACTGCCCCATCGGAGTTGAATTTTTTCCTTTGCAAGAAGTTATCCAAATTTCGAAAAAAATGGTAATCTGTTGGGGCAAGGTCCGGAGAGTACGGTGGATGTCTTAGACATTCCAATTGAAGCTCCTCTAATTTGGTAGCCGTCTGTTGTGCAGTGTGTGGTCTAGCGTTATCATGAAGCAGCAGTGGCCTAGAGCGATTAACCAGCCTCGGTTGTTTAGCAGCTAGCTTTTCCATCATGGTTTGCAGTTGCTGACAATAGACATCTGCCGTAATCGTCTGGCCAGATTTAAGAAAGCTGTAGTGAACGACACCAGCACTAGTCCACCAAACGCTCACAAGTAACTTTTTTGGAGTCAATTTTCGCTTGGGGCATGGTTTGGCTGGTTCGGCAGGGTTCAGCCATTGCGATGAGCGCTTCCGATTATCGTACAGGATCCACTTTTCATCACAGGTAATGATTCGATTTAAAATCCCTTCATTATTGTGCCGGTTGAGTAATGCAACGCAGCAGTCAACGCGCGTTTGTTGATTTGCTTCACTTAATTCGTGAGGTACCCACCTTTCAAGCTTTTTCACCTTACCAATTTGCTTCAAGTGGATTAAAACAGTTTTATCACTAACACCGCAGCCTGCAACTAACTCGGATGTGGTTTGCGATGGACCCGCTTCCACAATAGTCTTCAATTCTTCATTATCAGCTTTGGTCTCCGGCCGTCCACGGGGCTTGTTCTGCAGGTCGAAATTTCCAGAACGAAAACGTTGGAACCAAAAACGCACTGTGTTTTCTTTTGCGGCACAGTCGCCATACACATCATTAAGCCTTCGAGCTGTTTCTGCAGCACTGGTGCCACGGTGGAACTCGTACTCGTAAATAACGCGATATTTTAAGTTTTTCATTTTGTAAACTGAGTGACGCAAAGAAAAAAACAATTGAGGAAAAAACAAATGAATTATAATTTTCAAAACACAAATACATGAGTAAATAGCTGTATAAATTTGGATTTGGAATTCCTAACCAAAGAGAAGATATTTGAGATCAATTTCATATGTAAGGACCTAATATTTTGTATGAATTTAAGAACAGTGCTCCGATCAAATTCGTGTCCAGTGACTTTTGCGTGGTGAATATATTTTTTAATATTTTTTTGTGCTTAATTTGCCCCTCCCCCCCTCCCATAACCATGATGCCGAGACGATATGTATATACAGTTGCCGGCAAACTTCATGAAATTCTTTGGCTAAGTGGGGGAATGCGCAGAAGACGAAATTTGGGTCTCGTTTGTAGAAAGGTAGATGCGCAAACGTCCCCCCACTACGCCGCAGAATTTCAAGATGTTTGCCGGTTACTGTACTATGCTGGGATTTATAATAAGAATTACTCACGAGTTTAAAAAATCCATCACATCTAAAATATTTCTTTATAACAATCATCAGTACGAATTATCTTGGAATATTCATCAGATATTTGGAAACCTAATTATGTAACACGAGTTGAAAGGATGGAAAGAGTATAGAAAAAGTTTTTTCGTTATTTCGTCCTAAATAACTGGTCAACACAGAAATTTTCACCGTTACGATCATCGTCTTGCCTTTATCGAAATGCGCAAACTTGGTCACGATGGAAAACCAGATTTTGTTGTACTATACAAGATTCTCAGTAAATCTTTTCTTATATTCTTTCTTTTTCTGACAAATTTTCATGTTGAATCCCGCATAAAAAACATGAAGTTCTTTAGAAAAGTCAGCATCCTAATAACGTTAGTTAATTTTCTCCCATCAAAAAAATGTGTCATTCATATATAATAATATATATTGTGCTGACCCTTACCGTGATTCTGATACGTTTTACAAAAAATAAGTTAGAAATATTTTTTTTTAAATGCACACTTTGATGTCGCATATCTCCTTAACTATTGACATTAGGTCATGGTTGCTCGAACATTTTCGACTCATAATCAAGGCAGGAATTCACCTGCAAAGTGTTGTAGACTTGCTTTGTTACATCCTGTATATGGAAGCGATCTTCTGTATTATTTTTAATGATGCCATTAAATGGTCGACATGATCGATCAGCTTGTTTAAAAGTTGCACATTACACAATATGGTGTGCCTACGCATTTCATCCGTTCTGCATTTGTCGATATGGCCTATATGAAATACTCTAATCCCCACCCCTGCTATTCGATGTTACGCCCAAAATATTGAACAAGAAATAGGATACATATCAATTTAGAGACGTGACAGGTTTATTTTCACTTTTGAGGTCTCACTGACTTTTTACTGTGAAAACAATAATTTTTAGAATTTTAAATAAAATTCTTGCAAGGTAATTTTATAATAAATATTTTGTTTAAGGCCGGCGCCAACTAAGAGGATGATCCGCCGCGCCTTTTCCATCGCATCAAATCGTCAAAGCAAATGGATCGATCGATCATCCGCGTAGTGTGTTTGATAAGCGCATATTATTTGATAAGCCTTATAGAACACCTGAGATATTATCTCACCTGTCTTCTCTACCTTGATAGTAACACAAACACGGTGTAAGACATCTTTCTCGTGACCCACTTCTGAGTTACAATCCTGGCTGATTGGCGCTCCGAGGTATTTTATTGAGCCGCTTGTGTAATGTAAAATGTGTAAATTGTATTCATTTTGTAATTATAATGACTCGGCGGCACGATTTTATTGTAAATTATAATGTTATAATCAAATCGATCGAATACATTCCACGGACAGATATGAGATGGGCATTCTCTTTCAATATGATTTACTAAACAACTCGCGCAAGAAACATTATGATACTAAATCCAACTATTAATTATTTAAATTAACTAACAATTAATGTGACTTCCTCAATGTAATCTATACATAATACAATAATTCAATGTCCTCGACATGACTGAATTGATTTCGCGCCATGTACCTGCTCCAAGTACTATTCCCGTTATCTGATTCACGTAAATGTGTCTTCCAGGCTCGGGAGTCAATTCGGTCTCGCGAATATATTCCACTGTTCAATGCATACATATAAATTTAATTTTTTTGATTGAGACAGTGGTAAAATTGATAAAGATATTTAAGCAGTTTTTATTTTGTCTAACTGTAATAGCCAATTTCATGTATTTATAAATATTTTTTCATATAAGCTTGATGAATCATTGTAAATTAACCCTTTAACATCAGGGCATTAACCAATAAATCAAAATTTAAACTATAATACAAAACGGGTGTCTTTTGTAAAGCTTTCTTCTCTGTACCTTAACTTAAAGAAAGCTTACTAAAGAAAACTGTCCGATTACATTGAAGTAATTTGTCTTTTACTCGAAATAAATCCATTAGGTGGATGTGTTACGTTTTTGTATTTTTCACGCCAAGGTTTTGATTTGAAGAAGGATAATTGGCAATTTTAAACAATTACTTTTATGAAAAACTATGGTGGAACAGCTCAGCCAAGATATTTTCAAATTCAATTTTTCAGAAAAGTTTGATCGAATTCTAATTACTGAAAACTATGGGGATTGTTGTGTCCAAAAAATCCGTAATAATCCATTTATATTTCAGGCATAAGTGTACGCGTGTACAAAATGCTTAATATTTTTAATTTGTATTAAAATACTTTTTTTAATAACTTACGAAACCTGAAATTTTATTTATTAAATTTAAATTAAGATTAAATAGGTAGTACTGAGTTTTAAACCACCTACTACTTTATGTTCGTAAACTAGTTTCGGTTGGTCTCAACCTTCATCAGGACAAATAGGTATAATATAGACTATTCTAGTCAAGCTAGAAGAATTTGGCGTTCTATTCTCTCTGCCTACCCCTGAGGAGAAACGGCGTGATGGTTAGTTTGTTAAAATCTAGAAAACCATTGGCATAAACGTCACGACCCCCCTTCTCCAGTTTTAAACCTACAGCTCGACTAGTGAGTCATATTATCGCCCGCTTTCAGCTATCACCGAATATTGACCGCCACCTTCGGAACTTCGTCGGCTCTGAGTAACCCACATGTGATCAAATATTTGGATCGCTAATTCATCGACTTTAAACTCACTCATTTCATAATTCAAGAAAAGATGTCGTCGACAGGTAAGTCGAGCTTCCTATGCCCTCGTGTTTCATCATATACAGTCCTCGCTCCGTCCCATTTACCCTCCATATAACAATTTATCCATGAATCATCCTTCATTCCCATTAATCGTCATCCCCATTTTCGGCTAGAACCCGGCGACTTGCGTTTTCAATCATAAATAAAGTTCAAAGGCAGTTATTTACAGTTGCTTAACTTGAAGTCCATGGTTTTCGATTGGTCACAAATAATATAGTACCTAAATACTAGCTATGCCCGCGCGGCTTCACACGTGTAGATTTTTAGTACACTGTTTGGATCCTTATAGAACTTTCGCGAACCTTCTAGAACATTCTCCTTCCAGAATTTTCAAGAAATTTATCGAATGTACAGGAACCTTCTAGACACACCGACACATTCCGCCACTCAGTTTAGAACCTTACAGAACTTTCGGAAATTTTCTAGAATCTTCTCCTTCCAGAACTTTCTAGAGCAGGAAAGGAACTCTCTGGACTCACCGACACAGTCGGCGCGTCTTTTGAAACAATCTGAAGCATTTGCGGCCTTCCCATAACAAAACAATATTCTAGAAAGCACATTTTGCCACCCCCACCAAACTCGCATATTTTCGATGTGACACCAAGGGCTGTCCACCACCATAACCACCGGTGGGTGGTTGTGACTGAATGTGGAGAAAACTTGGCGGGTAGGGAAACACGGGTTTCTTTTTATTTATACATATATTGATATATGTAACATAACTACATATATGTAACATAACTTCATAAAATATTTCAGAATAGTACGTTGGAAAATAGCTCAATCTTGTTTCTGCCGCCTAAATGTCGACACTTCACTTTCATAGAGCAGTTCTGTGCCGGCCCATTTGGGCGCGCGGATGCATTCAAATGTGATCTCGAGTGCATCATCAGCTGCAATGGCGCACTTGCAGGAGCGCTCGTGCCGCTGGCTGCTAGATAAGGAACTGCGCACTCAGAAATGCATTCCGAGTGCATCCAGCGGGAAGTGAGGGGAAGGGGCGGCATTACCGGCTTCGTGTACTACATGCTAAACCGAGAAATATTTCCTTTAGCATCAACATAGGTTTAATTGGGACAGGTTTCTTCAAAAATCCTCACATGGCTGGCGGCCCTCGTAGTCCAGTGGGCACGAAACTGCTTTCTCATACCGATGTTTCGGGTTCGAATCCCGGTGAGTTGACACATTTGTGTGATTTTCTTTATTCTGAGTTTTTAGGTTATTTTTTAGTGTTTCTGTGATGTGTTTTACTGCAGTAATTATGCCACATAACTATTGTAGCGGCGTTAATAATTATTTTTAAAAAAAACTTATTTAATATCTAAAGCATGTTGCCTTCATACTTCGTTCATAACCATGAGAGCTTATTTTTTAAATGACTGGTTTCGAAAACTAATGATGAACGAAATCTAAACATAAAATAAGTATCTTATGTTAACGAAATCAATTTATCTACGATAATTTTCATATTCAAATTAAATTTCATTTCAATTCAAAAATTCACGATCGACAATGTTCCTCAATTGAGAAAAACGTATTATTTATTCTGATTTTATTTAAAATCTCAATATACTTATTTACTACATTTAAAGACCACCAAAACAAATAGACACTAGCTGTAACCCGTCAAAAATGACGGTACTTTGACATATCGGCTCCTAAGGAATAGGTTTTTATTTATTTTATTTAAAAAAAACGTGAAAAAAATCAATTTCAAAAAAAAAAATTATGTTTTTGAAAAATAAAAGTAAAAAAAAAATAAAGTCCATGTAAAAAAATCTTAAATTAAAACACATTTTCTATATTAATACGAGTGTCCATCCGTAAAATATGTCAAATTTTGCTATTTATTTTAAGAAAAAGTACAATGTTCTTGTCAAAAGTTGCGCGAAAATATATAAAATATTTAAAAATAAATAAAAATAGCCAGCTTTATGAACTCGAAAAATCGCTAAAAATACATCGATAACATTTCCACATATTTATTAAAGCATATTTTTAAAATACTGACGCAATAAACCATTATCTCATATTTCTAGATGCGTACAATTTACAAGTGTGGACGTGTTCCAGGAAAAAGTCGGTCAACAATCTGTTGAGCGTCTCACAACAAGCCACAATTCTCCCGGACGTGTGACGCAAAACGCGACATGATTCTGACACGCATTAAAAATTTATTTTATTTTCAATCCCGCCTCGTTCGACATGGATAAACGTGCGAACAAAACAATTTCCATCCCGCCCGCGCCGTCTTCCCGCCGAAATCCGCTTAAATTTTTCATAACATCACGTTTCCATATTGTTTTTCGAAATCGCTGCAGCTCGTTGCGCGGGAGGGAGACGCCGCGAGTGTGGCGGCGCATCCCAAGTAGGGTTAAGCCGGAGGGTATGAATAAAACAAATTGGAAAACAATTCGTGATCACCGACTCTGCGTGTATTTATCCCGCGACCCCCGTGTCGCGAAGGCTCATTGTTGTCTGAAATGCGCGAAAGTTTGTTTTAAGGAAACGGGTTCAGAAAAGATCACGAGCGATTGTATCGCATTATATTTATTTATGTAAACGCGCAGAGGCCCTGTGCAATTTTGTTAAAATTTATGTTACACCTTTTTGACGAAATATAAACATGCGTTATTTTTTCTTACTATAAACATGTTTTACAAAACTAATTTGATTTAGTTTAATTTATTTATATTTATATTTTAGACACTTTGAAAAAGAGCAATAATGAATTTCTCTGGCAGCAAACGTTAAAAAAATTGATGTAAAAGTTTAAAAAAATAACAAAGTGGCGGTGTTAACTTTATGTAAAACTATTTTAAATAATAATTATGAAAGTTAAATACTAGATGTTTTGGAAACGTTTCCTTCTTCAAGTGAAAGTAGACTAAAGTGTGTGGGAGTGTGCGTCTGATATATGGGTTTCGGGACCAGTGGAAATAGAGGGGATATCTAGAAGGTGGGAGAAAGGAAAAATTTTAAACGAGAGTGGAGTGGTTAAATTTTGGACCTATTTCTTTAATTTCCTGTGGAATTCTTGATATGTTATTATATGATTATATATGACATTGTGATTGAGTATGTAAAAATATTTTAAATTCCCTGATTATTCTTGATTAAGTTTTTTTTCAATTGATTCAGCAACATTGTAGATTGACATTTTTTTTAAATATTGATTATATTATTTGTTTATATCTACTTCTTTTATATGACTAATTCCACCAACATGTTTCAGAAAAACCTTTCCATCGTCAGGGTGTTGTATAACTTATATTATAGTATATAATACTTATTGTATAGGTAATTTTTATTTAATTAAGTGCCACAATCCTGGTAAATGAATAAATAAATAATAATATTTTAACCGATGACACACTATCCGTTATTTGAGATTAGAATGTGATTGCATGTACTTTTAGCAACTGATTTTTCGCAGTTTGGCAAGCAACTATCGGTATTAGACAATAGTTATAACTTAGTTACTAATCATCGATACAATCAGATATACATCCCGAATAACTGTACCGAAAATAACCGGTTTAAATAACGGTTTGACGATCACAAAATTCTTGGCGTGAGTCTCCCAATAGCTTTAATTTATTTTTTAAGGAATATTTTTTCGATAGGTATACATTTTTTGTGTATCTATCAAACTTATTTGTTTTGAGTATCATCTAGCTGTGTGTCTAAATTCATAATAAAATGTTTTTCTTTTAAAAATTATAATATAGTTGTGCGCATTTTTATTGTATGTGGTGCACGCCCCTGGCATGTAAAATTGAAATCAAAATCAAAAAGTAAATAATAGTCTTCCATGCCAGAAAATTATTCATGAATTACCTGCACTGATTAATGACTTTTTTATTTTGCAGTCATTTGGAGCCCAACACGATGAAGAATGTAATATTATGGCCTTATACGAAACATTCTCGTCACATAAAGAAATAAAACGCCACGTTATTATTGAAGAAATTATTGCATTTAATCTGGCACGACATTTTGTAATTTATTCGAAGCATTGTTATATTCGCTGAATAAAGCTTGGCATGTATTTTATTGTCACGCTATTAAAATGAGTGCATTGTTATTTTGATATCCATATTTAAAATCTTTATACAATCTTCTATCAATAATTTAAAATAAAAATCATGTTCATTATAAGATGTAATACCTGAATAGGAATAGTGATGCTGCATGGTTGGCATTACATTTTGAAATAAATAATTTGTCTTCTTTGTATGGCTGGGTACCTACCTACAAATTAAATTTGCTTGGTTGTTGTTATCTATATTTTTTATGTATATGTATATGAAACATTGCATTTCTTCTAAATATGCTATCTAATTTCGAGGCTCTAAATTCTTTGTAGAGTCAGTTGTATTTGATATTCTGTAGGTGTCTTTTGACCCTATTATTGATTGTACAAATGCATACTACAAATTCTTTAGAATATTTCACGATTGTATATTCCTTTCTACCCTCTATCCTGCACATTCAGCTGCCTTCTCCAATCTTTATCATGCTAAGGGTTCGGTAATCTGGGTAACTTCTCACATTTTGGCTCGAGGCCTCTATTCTAACACACTTTAGTCCAACTGTTATCATGTATGACCTAGCTTCATATTTTATTTTGTTCCTTTTTCGAATGAATTAATTTATTAACTATGGTCAATTCCATAGTTCGCGGGGCAAGCTTGAACTTAGTTGAAGATTCTTGACAATATTAAAGTACCTACTTAATAAATATGTAAACAAAATAGTAAAACAGTGCAATATATTGAATAAATAATGAAATAACTGTATGTGCTTAAGGAACGAATTAATATCAAAATGATATAATAGATAACAATGGACATATTCGATTTCAAATCTACCTAGCACTTTGTGAAAGAAATAATTACGCTACGCTCACTTTATTCACCGCTTCACGTTCAAATAAGACTCATTAAATTTGACCATCGCACTACGTATATACTTCAAATGTATTATTTTTACTATAAACACAATTTATATTTGAAAGGCTTTTTGAAATGAACACGTCCACAGTGCTCGAATCAAGATTAACTAAAACAGAAACCTTAATTAAAACATTGCTTTACATAATGCACGTCTCCTTTGTTCCCGGCCTGAAATCCCACAAAGGACAAAAGTACGAACCGTAATAACTCGGCGGCGAACATGCAAAGGAATGTATAAAGTCGTCCATTTTTTCATATTATTAACAACCCAATTCTGTATTTCCCCCGCGACACATAACTCTCCGCCTTGCCTTATCGCAAGTCCGCGGTTAAGCAGGGTTAAATTTATTGGCCGCAATAATTAACTCGTTATTTTTCTGGAGAGGGGTAGAAAGGGGAGGGTTGATGAAACGCTTTCTAGGGAAATATCATAATTTGCCTAATGCTTCCAGAATAGGCGGGATATCTACTTTTTGTTATTTTATATTCGTGACCCGTATCTCTCCGTGTGAGGTATTTTTAACATGTCGTTATTACATGCCATGCTATTGTAATTGATGCGGACGTTCGTGTCTGTTTTGTACCTACTAGGGTGGAGTAAACACTTGATGGAAGAAATATGTGAAGCTGGTTATGTTAATGAAATTTTAAATATTAAATTTAATATTTCAGATACTGAAGCAAGGAGGCAGTATCATTTCATCTGTTGGTATTCATATTTATATTCCAGGAACCTGGAACTGTTTAGGGTCTTTCTGCGGGTGTGCATCTCCAGGTTGGAGATCTTCAGGGATTCCATCAGCTAGTCGGACCTTAATGGATAAGTGCTTTCGCTGTTCCTGGATTGTATTTGCCGGCCGTGGCACTATGGAAAATCGAGGCCTGTTTCGGATCAAAAGTTAATAACTCTTTTATTCCTAAATTTATGTGTATAAAATTTTGCACACATATGAAGTAGTCTATAAAAAGTCTATTTTATTTTTAATATTTTTTTATTTTGATACAATTTAATGTATAAAAAATAATCATGACAAAATTAAAAATTGCTTAAACTATTATTTATAATAATGACAATTTTACTTATATCGTGTTCTAAAACTTATAATAATATTTTATTTTATACCTAAAAAATTTAAAATCAATAAAGAAAATATAGAAAAACATGAAATGTAAAGTGCTTACCCACTTAGATGTCCATGACAAGTCTGTTCACTATATCACTTTGAAAGTTAATTTCTTGTTAAGCTTTGTAGCAAAAGATATAAGTATTATACATTCCTGAACATCTCATTTTTAAAGAATTTTAGAACAACTAAAATGTTTTTAATTTTATGTTAAAATTTACGTTTAAATGACTAGACAGTAAAATCAGGGAAAAAAATGTTTTTAGTTCATCGAGACATTTAGCAGTTACCTACGTCTTTCCACGCTTTACATTTAATGTTAATTTATAGTCTAGATATTCATAAGAAATATTTATAAAAATTAGTTGCAAATATTTGCTAATTCCAAAGTTATTTTCATCATTATTATATCAAAATATAAATGTGTTATTAAAAATTATTTCATTATTTTTGTGTAATTTGATTTTTGATCCGAAACAGACCTCGGTTTTCCATGGTACGTGGTGCGTGCGCATAAGTCATGTTTTTCTTTTTATGTTATCCCCCTTTTTATCCCGAAGGTACAGCTCTCTTCCAGTCCCCTTGGTTGCCCCAGTCTGTTTTGCTTCTCGTCATGAATTATATATTTGTTTAATTTTTTTCATTCCCTATTTATCAGATTTTTTTGTATTTATAAAAATGTCCTCAGGTTTTCATGGCCGTTCAGAATCTTCTGCGTGTAGTTTTTTGAGATATTCTGCCGTGTATATTCGACTTTTGTGACCGAAGTTGCGGATCCCATTGAAAGATGCATCATCAGGGCTGAAGTTTTGTGCTATTTCTAATAACATATAAAGATTACAGTTTGGTTGGTTCAAAGATTCCTGAGAAATTTCAAGAGTAATGACAGGTTTTTTTCATTTATTTCAGAAACACTTAAGGCGATCGTCTAGCAGAATGAGCAAATTTCACCATTTTTTCTCATATCTTCTCTTGCGTTTTGTTTTATATTTTTGTATGAAAATATCTCATTTTAAAATTTATTCATCAGGTTACATATATTTTAAATACGAATATCTTATTGAAATGTCACAAACTAAATTATATAATTTATTAATAAATTACCAAACCTTCGATGTTTTAAAAATGTAGAAAATTGCTCGACTTTATGGGCCTTTTATGACTGAACGGCGTGTTGAGATGTCTTTTTTATTCAATAATACTATAAAATAAATGATTATCTGAAATTTATTACAAGTATAGAAAAATCTGTTAGTTTGTTTACATGCAATTTATGTAATTTTTTTTTTGTAATGGGTATACCATACTCATATAGTTTTCTATAACGTGTTTATTCTGAGCATACAAAAACAATTTACCACTTTCCCGAACATATAAAACATTATACCGTTAAGACTTCTCCACAAAATACCACAAATGCCACTAAATTATTTCCCGCTGAAAGCTTACATGAAAATCGTGACAGCTACTGCCATCTATGAGCGCGGTCAGCAATTATTTTACCGGTCTACAAAAAGTTGGTCGGCTTCAATTTAAAATGTCCGACCTATTGTCAAAAGGGTGGGAACATTTCACTAGCTTTGTATATTTTAATTACAAAAATGAATTGTTTAGTTTTCGGTCTCGTGTGTTACATATACTTACGTATGTGGATACATTATTTTAAACACAAGAGAGTTAATTCAAAAAATGTATTTCACAGGAGCCTATTTTGATTAACTAACATGTGTGATTACTCATTAAACGTATTAAAATAACTTATTTATATACAAATATTATTTGTTTGTTTTTCAAGTTTTTGAATGAAACACTAACCTTTTCAGTCATATAGGTAGGTAATCAACAAAATGTAATAATTTTTTATCTTTCTTTAGAAAAAATTAATAAAGACGTACCTATTTAATAATATAAATTCTAGACAGTGTTGTATACATTTTCAACATTTGACTTGTATTTATAATTATAGATATAAGTCAAACATCTATTTATAACTATTGATGTTAAAAACATTGTCGAATCATAATTACGGCAGAAATCTAAAGACTATTGAAGTCTAGCTCAATTATACTACGTGCATAAAGACACTTTACACGATAATATAATATATAAAAAAGCAAAATAATAATAAAAAAAATTAAAAACATACCTTAGATGCTCAAAGATGAGTCAAAAGACCACAGATTTCACTAAAAATATTAAAAATTACCTCGTAGAACGAGAATAAAAGATCTTGAATAACAATGCCAACACTTTAATTTTCTAAAAAATTCAATGTGATATTTAAACCATTTTTAATTTTAAAAATATAAAAGCTAGGATAGGATGGTTATGAAAATTATTTTTTATTTTGTATTTTTTTTATTAATTTTTTTTTTAATTTGAATTTTAAATATCCTCAAGATTCTTAATTAATAAATTAAGAAAGAATTTAAATAGCAGCATGGTGAATAGAATTAAAACAGGATCGCTTAGGTAATTTGGTGTTAAGCGAATTCATGAAGAGAGTAGGTATTATAAAAAAATATATTTGTCGCAAGTGTTGACAGTGTCATAAATAGTGGGCATCCGCGGAAAACATGGTATGACCAGTGACCAGGTTAACCGGATATTGGAAGATGTCTCAGTTAGATCCTCAACAATCGACGAGCGTGCATTCCGCGATGTATCGATATGGATGAAGTGAAAGTTATCTGTCAGGATAGAAGAGTGCGGCGTTCCATGTGCCATGGTAAGATAGTTAATCACTTACTTATCATCACGCCGTTTCCCCTTGGGGGTAGGCAGAGAGGATAGAGCGCCACACTCTTCTGTCCTGACATACTCTCGCTTCATCCACATTCATACATCTTCGCATGCAAACTCGCCGATTGTTGAGGCTTCTAACGGGACCATCTTCCAGTATCTGGTTAATCTGATCATGCCATGGTCATGGTCTTCCGCGGTTGCCCTCTCATTCTGACGCCATCAACACTTGCATTATATATCTTTTTACCATTCTTTCCTCATGCCCAAACCATCTGAGCGACCCTTTTTTAATTCCATTACTTATGCTAAGATCAGTTTTACATTCATTCCTAATATCTTTATTCTTTACTCTATTATAAATGGATTTGCCACACATACGTCTCAGGGATCTCATCTCCACTGCGTTCAATCTACTTTCGTTCTTCTTCTGCCAGCTCCAGGCTCCACTTCCATACACCAGTGTTGGTACCAGAATTCCATTATGTACCGCTAGTTTTGCCTCGGTAGACATATTTCTATTAGAAACTATTGCGTTCAAAGCACCGTTCACCCTATTCCCCGCAGTCACTCTCCTCACGATATCTTTCTCAACATTCATACATACTTCCCAAGTACACAAACTCATCTACTTGTTCCAAACATTCATTGCCTACTAGTATTTCACACGTTGTCTTACATTCTTCTTTCTCGTATACCATCACTTTTGTATTATTATTATTTTGTATTAGTATTTTTAGTAAAACATGGCAATGAGACATTTTTGCAAATATTAGGCTCATATATCTATAAGATGTATATGTTATATTGATTGAAATCAATTAATATAATATCTATTCCACAAGATTTTCATAATCCTTTTTAAAATGGTCGCCTTTTACTGGATGAAAGCTATGCACGCCCACTGAAATCCTTAAGCCGTGTTCGCACGCAACGCCGACGGGTAGGCGCCCAGGAACATAACTCACCGGCTGCCGCGCACTTTGACACAAGTCGCCATATTTTGGAATATTCATAAAGATAAACGGAATTTATGCCGCAATAAAGTGTTTCGCGCCGTCCCGTGCTTTTGGAGCATAGGAAAATGACTATTTCGTATTAAAGGGGGCTCCTCTGTATCCCGAAACTTCCCCCATAGGCAACTAATACTACTTAGTCTTCTACTTCCTTGCACTGTCCAACTTATTGCCTAGGTCGGCTGTTGGGGTCGGCTCTTCTCGTTCTCAGGCTGTATCTTCTTCGGTTCTGGGTATCGCTTTCGTCCAGGCCGTTTCTCTGTAATATTTTGGAGCATTGAGTCATCCAGGAGTTCTTTGGTCTTGCTCCGGATTACAGTCGATAAAGCTCTATAGACATTGCCTGTTTCATTGTGAGGTCTGGTGGTCTCCGTCTTATGTACACGTACCATCTCAACTATTGTTCCTCCAGCTTACTGTTTACGTCCGTGACACCCGGGCTACCATGAATGCGTGAACTTTTATCCAACCTTTACTGCCGACCATCTAAACGTTCGCATTTCTGCTGTTTCGAGTTGTCTAGAGTAGGAGTTGCTAACAACTAACACCGCTAAGTGTTTGTCTAATTCCTTAAAGTACGTTTATTTTAAAATACAAATTTATTTTATGATGTAAACATCTTTGCTCTGGACAAAATTTAGCGTCAAGTCCAGTAGTCCAAAGTAAAGGTACCAGTGCCTGCGTACCTTTGTATGTGTGTAAAGCATTAACGCGCATATCTACCGCTTACGCATCTGCTTACACACACAATCATATATCAAACATAATAGTTTCGTTGTCTGTCTGTACGTATGTCTCTCCGCAACTTCCTGTAACGTCAGTAATTTCATTCAAATTCACGGGTAATTAATCGAAATTACACGACTGGAAGTAGAGTGAGAACCTCAGATGCGCAAATACCAGGGCGGCACTCTAGCAACCCCGCTACCACCACCATTCCGTGCACCGTCAAAAATATACTATGCATACTAGGTCTTACCAAAGACGCGAACCATTGCATGCGTGATTTTTCACGAGTGTATGGCTAGTGCACAAATAAAACACGTGAAGTACATAGTACATAAAATTAATAAGAGCTCACATTAAAACATTTAACATTTTACACATTAGCTCCTATGAGTCCTGGCACTTAACACTTTTTTTTAAATATAACCAATTAGACATGAACTTAATTGGAGCACTATTCTGTAATCCGCAATATTTTAACTGGCTTGAATATTTCCCTAAAATATTCCACATGTCTCTGGTATACTCTCTCCTTTGTATCGCTTAGGGTCGCACTAGAAAACACTTGAGTACCCTACTCGCGCCGTTAGTCTGTGGTATTGCCCGCTGTCTGCTTCGCTTTTCTGTGTTTTTCACTTCTGTGGTTTCGCTTCTGTCAAAACAACAACTCAGTTGCGCCATATCATCGCTGCTTATATAGGGAGTGTTATTTCTCGAATGTTTTCTATCGATTTATGATCTCGCGACAATACTTTATAATATAATGTCTTCTTTTGGAATCACTCCCATCCTTCACGTGACTTCGTATTAGAGAACTTTTCAAATCATTGTAACAATAATAATTATACAACAGACAGTGTCGCAATAGAGTTTAACAAAGTTTTTCGTTTATTTAACGAGTCATTAGATTTGTTTTCGACACGAAACCTTTGATTTGATTTCAATCTTTATAATCTAACTTTATGCGTAATTTAAAGGAATAAAGTTGCGATTAATGTTTACTTTAATATTACATACTTAAATTAAGGCATTTAAACGATATAATACTAAATAATCGAATGTGGAGGCGTTCAGTTTGAGAAACTACATTTTAAATAAATATAAATTAATACACTATTTTGTATTCATTTATATTTATTTATATTCCACAACTTTTATTTGACACGCGTATTTATTTAAAATATTTAAAATATTCACTGCACATATTTAAAAATAATTGAAATATATTGTCGGTTTTTTTAAATACACGTATGAAAATACACTTCATATACATGGTGTCTCATCGCTAGTAGAAAACCACGATGAAGTTTTCTTCATGCAATTCTTTAAACTTTGGGTGAAATTTCGATAGTTACGGAGATAAACGATATACAAAAAAATTATTCGCTTGTTAATACATTGCAGAAAGTTGAAGCATATTTTTTGTAAGGTTTTTGTCAAATGATTTTACAATATTTCATATATGTTACTCTAGTGATATATTTCAACATTTTATAGAAAATAACTCAGAGATATTGAAAAAAATTATGTCACGTGTGTCCCCTTAACTATCGATATTTTTCCAAAAGTGTAAAGAATATTTTCTATTCAAAATTTATTATTTTATTAAAAAATAGAGATGTGAACACGGAATACATGTCACATCAATATTCTTACTATTTTTAAGTTAAGCTAAATGCTTGTATTATGAAAATAGGACTAACTTGCTGGTCTGGTGTGAGATTCGAACCTGCGACCTTTGGATCATGAGGCGAGAGTCCTAACCACAAGACCAACAAGCTACTCAACAAGCTAATTGAATATATGGAGAAGACTCCCGCGAAATTTTTGCTACTAGCTACGAGACATTTTTTATGTATTATGCAAACTAAATTAGTTTGTAATGATTGGTGTCTAGTATATATATATATATATATAGTCTAGTATCTATATATATACTTATGTGTGGTGTGTGCCGGTTTGTTTTTTCGAAACCCACAGTTCTAGATGCTTACCATGGCTACATTAGTTTTATTTTGTTTATTTATTTTTTAATATTGTACACATTACGTAACATTACACTTCAAATATTACAAATAACAAAAGATTGTGGACATTAACAAGCATCCAATTAAATGAGAAACCACTTCTCGTGTTTAAATTGGTGGCAGTGTTATTGTAATACTTCATGGAATTTTAAAGTCTTACTGTAGTTATTTTTTTAAGTGGGTTCTTATTTTTGATTTTAATCTTGAATAATTCACTTCCACTTTTGATTCACCTGGAAGAACGTTGAATAATTTAACCCCTTAAATTTAATGTAGTGCTGGGCTATACTAGTACTAAAGCCGGGTACTGTATTGTTCCCAACCGGCCTTGGTCTGTCACCAAAACAGCTTCTTAGTAACGTATTATTTCTGAAGTATATTTTGTGGGCTTGGTGTCGAGCAAATTTTTGATTTATTTAAATAATTTAATTGATACGTTGAAAAGCTATGTTGTTGAAAATATTGAAAGCTTTTTCAGATCACTTTAATAACTAACTAGTCTTTGCACTCTTTTTCGGGCAGTATATTACATAAAATTTATAATAATACCATTGAAAATGTTATCTTATTTCTACAATTTGCTAAATTACAAAGATAGTAAATTGTAAGTATATCTATCATTATCAGTTTCAAAATGGCATTCCCGTTTTCTCCTACTGACCTTAAGACTACTCCTACCAGCAAAGCGTATCCATTTTCTCGCATTTCGTCACGAGATTCTCAAATCGCGAAAACCTGCGCATAATCGAAGTTTTCCGAATAATCTAGATTTTGGAATAAACTAGAAATCAATAGGAAACGCGATTTCGGTCACAAATCTTCTAGAAGTCCAGGGCCTTATATAAATGCGCGGGACATGCGCGGTAAGTCGGTTGTTGTTTTGACAAAAGCGAAACCACAGAATCGAAGCCAAGGAAAGCGAAATAAACAGCGGGAAATATCATAAACTAAAGGAGCAATGAATTTTCTAGTGTGAATCTTAATGATATAAAATACGTGTAATAATATGCCAGACACAAGTGGAATATACAGTATATAGGTATGACATTTTATTATTTCTTTATGATCGCGCTATAAGGAAGACGCTAAGCATGAGCAGCTTCAATAAATATCTAATAAAAATAAACTATGTAAAGCAACATTATTTATGATCATGTACTTGTATATTAATATGAATTATAAACGAAGCAAGGGTTATAACATTATAATAAGCTTGGGCCTAACCTACACGTTACACTAGCTTACGTTAACTATCGTGTATAATATTTGCAGATTTCCTCCACAATGAAGTTCCGTCCCCGGCCGGCAGGATTAGCAAAAAGGGAGAGCATTATAGAGAGGGTTAGAGGGTAACAACTCTATTCCAGCCCACGGGGTGTTAATTATCCCCCTTAACCTTCACAGGCCGCAATAAATATCCCTTACCGCGCGTCACTTCCAGAGCGCGCTGTGTACCTTGCGCCTCGCTTAATGGGTTAAAAAAACACAAACACCTTTTAGTTGAAATACCGTAATGTAAAATTACTGCATGCTAAAAGTCTATAAAGATTTTTTCTGTTTGCTCGTGTATTTGTGGCTTTTTAAGTTAGTTTATGATTTCCTCAACACCGAAATAGTAAATGATTTTTTTTTGTTTCTTTGGATTTTATAACTCACTTTTCTTAAAATATATTCTAAATTGCTGCAAAATTAATGTCAAAATAGCCCAAAAACCGGGTTTTTGAGGCCAATGCCTAGTTATCTTTCAAAATACTGGATAGGGCCCGAAAAACTCATTTTGCATTCAGGTATCATATTTAATATCTTTTGAGTTTAATAATTGATAATTTAAATTGGATTTGGTGTAATAGTTTTGAAAACATTCTGTACTGACCGTAAGAATCAGACTTTTTTCTCTGGTTCCAATATTAAGAGAGTTATGTTTTTTTATTTAAAAATATGCATCATTTTATTTATTTTTATATGTCGGATAAAGCAGAGAGGAAAAGGAAGGTGAACAAAGGACTTTTTCTCTAGGTCTAATATAAGAAATGTCTAAATGTAAAATTGACACTTAAATGGCGTCCTAGGACGTGTTTTCTTATATTAAAATAAAAACACAAATAGTAATTGATAAACACACAATATTAAGAGAAGCATTATGTTCATCAGTTACTTGAAAGCTTTTTGAACGAACAAAAATACCTTTAATATTTTCAATGCTTAAATAGATGTGCAATTGTAATATTATAATTCGGATGTAATCTTTCATTGATACTTTTTATTTACATCATGTGTCAACTTATATAGTCCATTTCATACTTAAGTATTTTTTACGACACACACACACACTCACATCTCGTACCGCACATAAAGTAATGTTTATTGGACGACAATGAGGAATATACGCGCTACAATACAAGTTACCACATCCCTAATCCGCTCGCATCTCGTACAGCTGATTGTAAGCTCTCAATCACGCCTGTCAACGGATGCGCCATGAAACGGCAACATTTCCTGGGGGATCCCCAGTTTCCATAAGTCTGGCAACCCTGCAGCGGTCCGTTTCCCGCCAGATCCGATAGGGCGCGCTGTTGCCGCTATCGCCGCCATGTTGGGGCTTTAGGGTTTCCGCTTCCCGTGCACCAAGGGGCCGGCCATCTTCAGACGGAAGTCGTAAATGGCTTCCGCAAGCTGTTAACTGCTAACGTCTTACTTAGAGCCAATGTGGAACTCTCCGCGGCGGAGATGCGAGCAGCTAAAACAGACCGGGGAACAAACAGTGCGAACCGCTTCCCTCGCTCCGCTCTCGCTGCGGCCGGCGGGACGGACGTTTTGTGAGGAGCTGTTCGCCGGCCCCATCGGGACGGGACCAGATGTCGACTTGGATTTAATCCAGCGCTGTCAAATTATTTATGTATTTTCATCTTACAAACATATAATAACATCCTTGTTTATAGGGTCAGCTTTACTATCGAGAAAAAACATTAATGCCAGACATAATCCTTACAATATCATGTTTCCTATAAAATCTTCAATTCAGTAGGTACCTTATAAATTAGTAATTCTCGATGACTGCATTCATTTTTTTTGGATATTACTGCCTTTGCTTTTACACCTTTTAAAAGACACTGCTATATAACTTATATTATCGGAAATCCATCGCGTTCTTGGGTCAGACAATAGTTATATAACATCAGCAAGTTGTTGTGCAAAATTGTAAGCACATTGCAGGGGCTATATAGTTGTAGAACGTAAGAAAGAGGAGACTAATACTACTATGGGCCGGTTTCATATCATATTAAACCATCAGAACATTAATTACACTAAAATACCACTCTTATTTGTTGGGTTAGGTTATTAGCAGGAGTGTGCATTAAGAGCATTAAAATATGACATTTACGTAAACGTATATTTTGAAAAAAAAACTAATTAAAATATTTATATTGTAATATTTTTATTCCAATTATTATTTTATTCAAAAATGACGCATCATTTGTTCGCGTCTCTCCTAAGCCCTAGTATATATTTATGGTCTCTGTTTGGCGGTTCACAGAGAGGCGGCCGTAGCAACATGCGTTTAGCTGCCGGTTCGGGTTTGCTGGCCAAGGGTATAAACCCAATCTCCACCGTTTAATTTCGTTTTTTTAGCCGTGAATTCTAACGAAATTACAGACTTTCCACGAAGTTACGGGGATAGACGGACAGACAACGAAATTATTATATGTGGTAATATTCTGTCACATAAATAGTTTATTTCGACACTGCACGCGCCTGGTTATTAGTATGAGGACTAATTCGGATTCTAATTCTTCAGTACGTAATAGTTATTTCAATAGGAAACATTAAAAACCGATTTATTAATCTAAACATCAAAATATTTTAATAACTAGACGAACCGAGACAAACTCAATCCTACCAAAGTAGATTATTTTAAAATATTTGGGAATATTTGTCATTTTTTTATATATGTTTGTAATAATTTATTATTATACTAACTATAGTGTTTAACAACAAATAACGTGAGAAATATCCCAAAATTGGAATCCAATTATCACCAACCTTTTAAAAGTATACCGAATCATTAAACATTCACTACTACATAAACATTATAAAGTTATCACTGTTAACTACTCCTGTACGGAATCTCCACCACCGCACGCGAGTCGGGTATTAGGAAAGAAATTTCTTCCTTCCCAATCTCCGCCGATAATGATTGATAATATTCTGACACATATATATAATACACTATATAATTAACTAGGCAAACTAACTATAGCACAGCTGACAAATTGTACTTCCAATTTTTTCCTGGTATATCGAGTGCGGATTCAATCTTCAATTCTCCTGGCTTTGTCGAATCCGAAACAGATCGATCTGTCACTTTCCGAAGGCTAATGTGAACTGATTCTTCATCGGATTCGTATGCCACACGAAGAAGAATGTCGGTTCTCTTTCCAACTGTCAACTGGGCGGATTCTCAAAAGTTTGAATCCTGGCTAGCGGTCGGCGCAGAATACATGGGGTGCCAGATTCGACGAATCAAAAAATCATAGCGAGGCCCGCGCGCGGCGATCACGAAACACCCTAGCTTAAGAGAATAATGTACCAACCTGACAGTGATGACCATGAAGCCGGTACGGTCAAAAAACAATAAATAGTGGTAAAAATTTAAAAATGTTTTAATTAAATTTTATTTTTTTAAAACAGATTTAAATGGGAATACCGCACAATCAGCGCAAGACAGGGACGAATGGAGGCGCCTTGTCGATGCAATGGGTCCCTGATTCGAATATGTCAAGGGGAAGAAAATGAGATGAGATGAGATGAAATTTAAATTGGCCCACCGTAAACAAGGGTTAAAGCTTAACACAATGATAGAATAACAACATTTTTCAAAAATAAAGTAACGTATAACACAGATATTCATGGACATGTTACAAGAAATTCAAACTAAATAGGAATTCCACAAAGAAATAAAAAAAAGCATAAAACTCCAAACGACTAAAAAGGAATAAAATAATACACCATTCTTAAAAAAAGAGAATTATTATTATGTTCATGAAAAAATGCAGACTTGCAGCAAAGAAGAAAGAAAGTTACATAACAGAATAAAAAATATAATATAAATGGTAGGTGTATAAAATTTAATGTAATGCATGGTTAATATGAATTAATAATGATAAATCATATTTTTACTCAATTAAGTAATATAAATAAAATTAAAGTAAATTGATAAATAGTAAACTGCACACAAATTTTAAAACCTTCTAACAATAGACGTCACCAAATAGACATAAGAGAATGTGGCACAACTGTACACCTCAAACGTTTTCGTACGGCGTACCGCGGGCGCCTTGGCCAATTCAATCCTTCCGCTTCCTGGAAGGTTCGAGGTTCGGACACTCGAGAAAGGGTTTAGCGGGAAAAACTGACGGCATTATTTAACGAATAAACTCCGGCCACGCTCGGAACCGGATGTGACGTGGCGCTTACTGGCTTTCACGTGAAACACGAACGGTTTCCCTTTGATAAAAAGTGAGGGAAATTACAGCGCGGTATACACAAGTCACCGCCGAAAGAGCTCATCCATTATTCACCGCTCCGCGCCGGGCTCGCCAGCAGCGGGGCCACCTGTCACATTCAGATACTTCCCCAACGACGAAGGTCATCATCGCTTATTTAACGGTAATGGTGATTGCCAATGAAACGATTGGTAAATAGTAATTATAAAAAATACAAATCTAACAAACCTGTTGTAATAATAATAAATTTCTCCCTTCTATATTGATGGGCACAACACTACGTGTGAGATTCTTCTATATACTTGTCATTTCCTCTTGTCAATTAATGTGTAGTTAATCTCTAATTAAAAGCCACGTAAAACGTTGAAAGTTTTCTTTTATTTAATACTATATTTAACAAAACCATTTTGGTTTATTTAACGATAACGGCTCGTTAGCAATATATCTTCCGACTGATTCATAAAATTAAAACTGCTAAAAAATAAATTGATGAGAGTGAATAATGATAAGCGCCAATGAAACGATATAACCTTCAAGAAGTATTATATGTGACTCACAGAGACGAAGCTCTACGTATATGGTAAAGTAGGTATGGAAGTCTTTGGGTGTTTGGGGCGGGGAAGACATGGCTCACGACCTGTCATTTGTCTGACTTAAGACATTTTCTGTGATTAGAAAATGATTTTCCCTAAAATAGGTGTACAACGTCTAAATTATGAAATTCACAATTTATTTTGTGAGTAAATACAATGTGAATTTACAGTGTAACCAAAATATGCATAAAATATATTTTAAAATAATTTTCTTCAAAAATTTGAAGAGCGCGAATATATTTCTCACTGCTCCTTCTTGACTTGGCCTTATAAAGCCAAAAGAAAATAAAAAAAAACACATTATTAAAAAAATTTAAATACGTCTAGTTATGTTATCCGCGTTCTAAATATCTTCATGTTTTTGCTACAATCATAACCTTCTAGATTAGTATTAAAAGAATTAATAAATTGAAATTACTTTGTATTAATCCACTATTTATTGAATAATCAACGTGTTTCAGGGCCACTAGCCCCTTCATCAAAATATATAATCAAAGTATACAAAAAATTTAATTTGAAGCAAAGACTTTAATAAAAATAAAAATAAAAATAAATGTATGGGAGTTTAATAACTAATCAGGAATTATTGTGAAAACAATTTAAAGGTTTACTTGCAAAAAGTAATCGATTATTTTTAAAATTTAATTTGCTATTAACGCTTTTTTTTTCATTTATCCTTTGTTTATATAATTTATGTACCCTTGTTAATATTCAAAGAATGGTTTGTTGATGTCCACATCAGCCTTCATAATGGACCCTGCAATGGGATCCGAAACGTCGGCCAGGAAGGTCGTAATAACACGGCATAATACCCCAGTAGACACAAACCAGAAGAAACAGTATGCAGGAATCTCGATAATGTTATTATTGTAATTACAATATTCACATGTAAACTGAAAACCAAAAATGATCGGCACAGATTCATCGCAAATCATAAACGGGGTCACAGAGAATTTGTGAGAAAAGTGCTCTCCGGAGAGCACTCCCAATAAATCCAAGTTTTTTCATATCACGATTAGCTCAGCAATGAGGAAAATGATGACGAGAGGGAGAGAAAGAGAGAGCCGTTCATGACAATTGTTAGTTTAAAAAAATATATACTATCGCTAACTTAATATTGATATATATTAGTTTTTCCTGTGTAGTTATTCTTTGCAAATTAAATTAAACACAAATTTTGAAGTCAAATTTGAAAATAATCTCTCACGGTAGGCACACGCAAAAGCAAGTTGCCAAAAAAATTTAATTACTCATATTTTGTAAAGTATAGTTTGTAGTATTCCCTGAAGAAAAAACGGTGTATCAAAAATATATTGGTCGAAGCCAAGTAAATTTGTGTTTAATTTAATATAAAATACTTTTCTTACCTTAATACGATAAAAATATTGCAATTTTAGGGTTTTCATTGTTTTGATTATTCATTTTTCCTTTAGCTTTTCCGTTTGTCCATTTTTCCGAATCCAAGTAAACTTGTGCTTAATTTAACATAAAATACTTTTCTTACCTTAATACGATAAAAATATTGCAATTTTAGGGTTTTCATTGTTTTGATTATTCATTTTTCCTTTAGCTTTTCCGTTTGTCCATTTTTCCGAATCCAAGTAAACTTGTGCTTAATTTAACATAAAATACTTTTCTTACCTTAATACGATAAAAATATTGCAATTTTAGGGTTTTCATTGTTTTGATTATTCATTTTTCCTTTAGCTTTTCCGTTTGTCCATTATTCCGAATCCAAGTAAATTTGTGCTTAATTTAATATAAAATACTTTTCTTACCTTAAATACGATAAAAATATTGCAATTTTAGGGTTTTTATTGTTTTGATTATTCATTTTTCCTTTAGCTTTTCCGTTTGTCCATTTTTCCGAATCCAAGTAAACTTGTGCTTAATTTAATATAAAATACTTTTCTTACCTTAATACGATAAAAATATTGCAATTTTAGGGTTTTCATTGTTTTGATTATTCATTTTTCCTTTAGCTTTTCCGTTTGTCCATTTTTCCGAATCCAAGTAAACTTGTGCTTAATTTAATATAAAATACTTTTCTTACCTTAATACGATAAAAATATTGCAATTTTAGGGTTTTCATTGTTTTGATTATTCATTTTTCCTTTAGCTTTTCCGTTTGCAATCCAGTTTCTCCGAATCAAAGTAAACTTGTGCTTAATTTAATATAAAATACTTTTCTTACCTTAATACGATAAAAATATTGCAATTTTAGGGTTTTCATTGTTTTGATTATTCATTTTTCCTTCAGCTTTTCCGTTTGTCCATTTTTCCGAATCCAAGTAAACTTGTGCTTAATTTAATATAAAATACTTTTCTTACCTTAAATACGATAAAAATATTGCAATTTTAGGGTTTTTATCGTTTTGATTATTCATTTTTCCTTTAGCTTTTCCGTTTGTCCATTATTCCGAATCCAAGTAAATTTGTGCTTAATTTAATATAAAATACTTTACTTACCTTAAATACGATAAAAATATTGCAATTTTAGGGTTTTTATTGTTTTGATTATTCATTTTTCCTTTAGCTTCCGAACCAGGCTTACTTTTAGGACTCATCTATCCACACCTCAAGTTTTTCAAGGTGTACGGAGATTATACAGAGAAGAGACGGAGATATATTTTATTTTATACACATATACTTTAGACGAATGTTTTTATATTCAAATCAAGCAAATCACAGCCACTGCCAACATTTGTACTCACTTCATTTGCCAATTTGTTGCGACTTCACAAAAATTGCGTCGTCATTGTAAATATATTACTAGGTATTATTATTATTTATTTTCGTAGAACAGAATAAGCTTTCAATTTTTTTGTAATTTTGTGTTTTGTGTATAAATCATACGTAACAAGAAATTTTCGCTTTTATACTTTACTGGAGATATCTTACGTAAATACGTCCTTCCCTCAATGAGTGCTTTTCATTATATTTCAAGATTAATTGACTCATAAATTTTACACCAACGCTTTCATTATTCACAATTAATGTGGCGGAAAGAATTGACCAGACAATGAAAAAATGTGAAAAATGTAGCATCTACATTATTTAATGGTGTATTAAGCCGCACATCTTTGTTCCAGATATTTTTAAAAAAAGGAACGTTAAATACCTAATAAAATGATCATGAAAAATAACTCTTATTCGTGTGTCCTCTTTAATTTTTATTTTATTTTATTATTTTATTGTCACGTTTCGTGGCTGCGGGAGGAATGAATGAAAACACTGGAAATTAAGTAGCGATTTATTAATTAGTGATCAATTAATTATTCAATACACAAAGTCGCTTAACACGAATTAAACTTAATGCTATTATTTAATCTACACTATATCGCAATATATTAGTCGTTTATGAACACTTTATTATCGCTGGGTAACACGTATTTATATTTATCACTTGCTAAAATATTCCGTTCTCGCACGTTATATTTAACGCTTATTTATTTTACCAATTAGGTACATCACTCAATTATCTCTCTGTCGCTTCGCAATTCGCGACTGGCCACCCTGGGCGTTGTCTCGAGGCTCGCGCTTACTTCGTACTGAGTCGAACTGTCAAACACGACAACTGAAATCGCACCGTGGCTCCGTTCCGTATTTATACCTAAATGCTTATATTTTTGTACTTTCTAGATTATTCTAGTATTTAGGAGAAGGTCCTCGTCGCTTCTTGGTTGTTCCAGTTGTTTGTAGATGTTTCGCGAAGTTTGTAAATAATTGTAGATTTCTGTAGACCGCTCTCCATGTTCCCATACTGTTGTTCCAAGTGACATATTACCAGAGGTTCGTTACAGTAAATTAAATGATACAGTTCTTCGGTTTACCATTTATGAGGAGAATTTTTTACAAAAATGTCGCCATTTAATTTTAATTTGATTCCTGATTTTGAGTATGAAATACAATATTGAAGGTATTGTAACGTATCGTATCTGCAGTAGGAATTAATGAAAACGCTGGAATTTAATAACGGATTAATAAATTACTGATTAATTAATTATTTGATGTACAAAGTCACTCTACAATATTTAACTTAATGCTATTATTTGAATTAAACTGTTTCTTAATTTATCACTCGTCCACAAACCGTTTATTTCACTGGGTAACACTTTCTAGAAGTCTCCGCAATTATCTATCGCTTAGTTCCCACGCCTGATGGTAACACTATTTTCGATTCGTGATTCGCTGCTAGGGCCGCGTCGAAGAAACGTCAGAATAACAATGGCGCTGGCCCCGCGGCCAGATCAGTTTATTTATACCCGATCACGTTGGATTTCCGAACACTCGAGAATTCTCTAGTATTTACTAGACTTTTTTAGTGTTTAGTCATAAGTTCTCGTAACTTCCAGATGTTCCTGGAAAGTTGCAGACGTCTCTCGAAAGCTGTAGGTAATTCTAGATCCCTCGATAGTGTTGTACCAACTTTAAAAATTGTCACTTGACAGAATAGCATAATTCTTTTTAGCCTCGTTACAGTGTTATAGGCTCTTAAAAGTAATATACCAGCCATACGCCCGTGAAAAATCACGGGACAATAATTGCAAGATTTTGAAGCTAAAAATTCATGTATGGAAAACCATTTGTTTTTTTTAATTGATTTTATTCGCTGAAACCTAAAAATAAATATAATTAAATAAAAACGTCAAGAGCGTGGAATTTGGTGCGGCGATCCATGCGTGTTGTGTAAGCCGCCCGCCGATGCTTATCATACACTGATTATTTAAAGTTTTGATTCCAGCAAGTTACGGGCATTCTAGACCGATAAACAAATGGACAGACAGACAGAATTATTATATGTAGATTAGATAGACTCTTTTTCTTAAGTAGAATAATTAATTACCACAAAGAGATCCTATCTATTAAAGATAACCTTTATACCTACATTTTTTAATACCGATGCGAACACGGAATATGTGTCGCATGAAAATAGGACTAATTTTCTGGTGTCCTGAAATGAGGCTCCAGCTACCGATCACCAAATCACTAGGCGAACTCGAGCGAGAGAGGTGACCTAGACTCATTTAAAAAGCAGAAGAATTTAAATAAATTTCATCATACAAAGTTACAGTGTATGCTTTTTAAGGATGACTCAAAATTTTCTTTTTCAATATACTGATCAACTGTGTTTCTTCAGTAGTAAATCCAATGTATGCTTTGTGCACTTTTTTCAGGGGTGTACGGCTAATTTAAATTAAAAATAAAATTTGAGATACGGTTCAAAAAATATTATAAATGATACAAAGATATAGCTTTGTTTTCTTTTTCTTTATATTTCAATACTATACAATCTTATCTTCTAAACAATCAGGAAAATTGACAAAATTGACGTTTGTAACAGAGCTTAAAATTAGAATCAAAATGTTGATACAAAAATCTCAATTTCAACCAAAATGTCACACGATTTTATTCCGAGGTAAGAAAATGTCAAATATAAAGATATTACTTTATTTGTAGGTGTTTATTTATTATTATGTTTGAATAACATTAGATTTAATATAATATGACGTTAATACATCTGGATATCTATCCTCTCAATTTTCAGTTGATATAAATATTCTGATACGACAACAAAAGGTCCTCATAAAAATGTACCCCAAACAACAACATAAATTCAATAATAATTGTAAAAAGGCGTGATGCGACTTGAATATACGAAGTGACAAAATATATTTTATTTATAATGTAAATGTAAGACGAGAAAATGTTATTGTGTCAAACTGTAAAAGAAATTCGGATATCATATTCCAATATAAAGGGACATCCTACAGCCTCTCCGATGACGCGTTGAATTGGAAACGCATTTTGGAAAATATCTCTACTACTTCATGAAAAATAATTTTCTTAGTTTCTTACATTCATTTATTAATACGAGTTGTAATGGTCGATAATTTTATATACACTTTCTGTGTGACATTTTGATCTAAAGCATAAAAAATTACAAATCTTATACTGGGTGTCCCGTATGTTGACGTCAAGCCGAAATCGGGTGATAGACCATGTATTAATAGTTATCAGAAAAATATTTTGAAATAATAAAATAAAATAAAACTATTTTAATTTTGATTCTGATTACATGGTTTGGTCAAAAAGTGACATTTTCTTCCAAGCTGGAGCAGTTTTTATCTTTGAATTTTGGACAAAAGTTTATAGAAACATTATTCAGGATTACATACATAGTGATAAAAAAATGAAGAAAACTAAAGATTTGTAGCAACAGGAGTGAAAAGACCGTCACAGGGTATAGATTTTTTTAAATGCTTATAATTTTTAAAACACATGATTGAGATTTTTTCAAATATTTTTCAGATAACTATTATGACTTAGCCTATCACCCGATTTCGGCTTGACGTCGAGATACGGGACACCCTGTATATTTTAATAAGATGACTAAAAGAAATTACGTACAAAACCACCGGTAAACAATACGATCAAAGTCTAGTACATTCCGTGACAACCTGAGAAACACTACCTCACTCTGTAATTAGCTATAACATTCGAGGATCATCTAAAATAGATAAAAAGCGACGGAACACTACAACGTCTGTTGTAGTGTTCCGCCGACCGGACTACAAACGTCTGGAATGATCGGAAAGCCAACGTGTTTCCTATAAAAGGCATGTCCGAGTCGCGCCGCAATCACTTAATTTTGACGTTTCTACCGGCGCGATATAAGCAACGGAGCGGCGGCCATAGTGGCCACTAGTGGAATACTGAGCGAAATAAATAGAGAGAAATACTTGGACTAGCTAGTGTAATCCAGCGATAATAAAATGTTCATCGGCGAATTGATAAACTGTAAAGTGTAAATTAGAGATTAGTGCTGCAGATTAATTCGTGATTTTGTAAATTTGATAAAATAATTAATCACTAATTAAAAAAATCGTTAATTAATTTGGCAATATTTATGACAAAAAAATAGTCTCAAATGCAAACCCTGATGTACTCCTATTGGAATAGTTTTTTCAAAAATTTTCTTCACATTAAAACGGGCACGAATTCACATAGCACATTCAAATGGCAGAGTGTGAGTTTATATGAGTAAGCAAGCGTCCGGCGTTCTTGGCTCCCATTACCTTTCAGTTTTTTTTCAACTCTTATTAACCTGTACGCAAAAAGTGAGTGTGTGTGAGTACTGTGTACATGCCAGCTTTTACTGTGCATCCTATCATGAAATTAGAGTTCAGTAATTATTTAATTAGTATTTTAGGAATATATTTAGGAAGAAAAATATTGTCACGAGATTATAGAAACAGTAAGAACTACACATAATCGAGGATTTCCCAACACTCTGGACACTTTTCGATAATTTGGAAACTATGTATGTGCGATTTCTTTGGAAATCAGTAGAACACAGAAATATACGAAAGCTTCAAGAACATGGAATCTTTTTTAAATAGCAGCAGCATCGTGCGGAAGTTAGTATTTTTTTGTTTTTGTTTCGGAAGTTTTTGACAAGCGAGAAGGCTACAGATATTCTTGATGAACGAAATAGTGCAAATTTAGTCGGCCAGCGATAAAGTACCATGGTACCTACCTGTTTGTAGAAAAGTAGTGACTAACTAACTAACCATCACGATGTTTCCCCGCTAGGGTAGGCAGAGAGGATTGAACGCCACACTCTTCTATCCTGGAATACCACTTTTGCTTCGGCCACATTCATACATCTTCTCATATAAGTTCTACGGTTTTTTAACAGGGCCACGGCTACGGCTACGGTCTTTTAATAGGGCCATCCCCAAATACTTGTAGTATCTGATCTTGCCAGGTCTTTCGCGGACGCCCTCTATTCCTGTTGCCTTCAACACTTGCCTCATATAATTTCTTAACCATCCTTTCCTCTTTCATACATTCCACATGACCAAACCATCTCAGCACTCCTTTCTTTATTCTATCTACCACACTACAGCCAGCATTGCATTCACGTCTAATTTGTTCATTCCTCACTCTATCGACCAAAGATTTTCCATATAGGGGTCTTAGTGACCGCATTTATATCGCATTCAGTCTACTTTCATTCCTCTTTTACCAATTCCAGGCTTCACTTCCGTACATCAGGATTGGCACTAGAACGCCATTATGTACCGCTAGTCTTCCTTCCCTTGACAGATTCTTATTGTCCATAATTGCATTTAGAGCACCATTAATTTGTTTCCCGCAGTCACTCTCTTTTCGATATCATTTTCAGCCTTGCCGTCTCTCCTAAACATACTCCCCAAATACATAAACTCGTTCACTTGTTCTAAATATTCGTTGTTTACAATTACATCACACTTAGTCACTCTTTCATCTCTCTCGAATACCATCACTTTCGATTTGCTGACATTCATCAGACTCTGCATGCGTATATCGGACATCCTGGATACCAGGCACTGCAGATCAGCTTCACTAATACTGCATCGTCTGCGTATAGTAGCCAGGGGTGAGTCCGTCCATTTTCGCTCCCACTTCTAGTTCCTTCAGTTCTTTCATCTAGTGACGATTAGTGCAAATTATGAAATAGATTGCAAGTTAATATCCAGTCAGTAATTATTTAGTTAATTAATGTTTTTTCAGGGCTTCATTTCGTCTCCCACCGCCGCAAATGCGTGACAATATCTTTACGACAGAACTGGCGGATAAATTTAATTGGTTATAATTTATCTCCAATGGTTGTACACAAAAAAATAATAATTACAATTTTGTAGATCTAAGTAGAGCACCCTTGCCGGGAAGCGTCCACCGTCTACAGTCGACAATTTTGTTCCTTTACACTTTAGACTGTAGGGCCCGCTAGAGAAATATCCCTAATAAAATTGGACATTTCAAAGTGCGTTTTTTATGGCGACCGGGGGTAACTTGACACTCAATTTCCATCGAGATATCCCCGTTACAGTTACCGTTACAGACAGTATCGTATTATACGATCGGGACCGTGCGGGAGTCGGGGTGTTCCCCCCCAGGACTCTTTAAAACTTTATGCGTCCTGCGCGCCGCGGTATTAGGTTCTTTGTCGTCCTTTGCGCCGAACTTTCAGATCAATTTGGTGCAGCCATATTGTGTTTTATGTTCTTAACCGCAAGAGGATCAGCATCCCATTTATATACGTGATCTGTTTTGAAGACCCTATCACCTTAAAATGTGTTGTCAAAACTGTTTTCGTCGACGTTTCTTATTTATAAAACTATTTGAGAATGTATAAATTACTATACTTTGTTTATCAGTAGCCTTACAGGCTATTGCATTATATCATTATTTATTAAATAAATGCGTACTACATAGATCATATTTATACATAAATACACTAAATACAGTTTAATCACAATACATATTTTATAACAAGTTTTTTTTTAATTAATACGCATGTATTAATGTTAAATAGGAAAAATATAAAGGTATAAATAAATAATAAAAATGTAGGTGTAACATGAATTACACCCCTGAAAAGTAGGTATGCCATAAAAAAATTCTGAAATTATTTACATACTTTTCTAATTCAGTTTTAATTTTGTTTCATGTTAAAAAAATCTATGGATTTTCTAACTTACTACTTATTTTTAGTTTTTCCTATCTATACATTTCTTCGCCAAAATTCTTAAAGGCGTTTGGTTTTAACAATATCTACCTTATTCTTCGATCTAAGACCTCATCTATGAACTTTCTATAACACTATTAGTTTATAATTATTAAGACGGTATTCTCAATATAAATAATTGCACTGCTAGAAAATTCTCTTCATGCCGAAGTATTTGGTATGCTGTACGTACAGTCTCTGTGCACAATTTCAGACTTAACTTTAATTTATAAGATTTTTTAAATAGTCTAAATACGTAAGTCTTTTTATAGAAATGTCCGTCACTAACGCTACCGTATGGAGTTTTTTTTCTAGTGTTTATTTTCTTTGTTTATTATAGATACACATTCATATACCAAACTATAAAGCGGTTTTACGGTATACTACTTATACGCTAACACAAGCATACAACGATATCACGATAATTTTATTTGATGTGAAAATTAAATTTTAATTGACATTTCGTGAAAAACTGAAGCAAATTATGTAGAATTTCAGCAATAAGAAATCGTATATATTTGTTCTCAAAGTATGTAATTGATGATCCTATATTTTATAAATCTACAATTTTAGAGATATAGCAATATTATTGATAGATTTGGGGTTAACTTTGTAGAGGTTATAAATAAAAATATAAATTATGTTATCTCTACGGGAATTTAAATATAATTTTATATTTTACTACTCAAGTTAGATGGAATCAGAATCTTTCATCGACAGGTGAAGTATTAAAATTGACAAACTTGTGTATACATAATTAAACTCATGTAGAGATGAATAAGCTTTTCACGCAATTTATTGAGTTATACATAGGTTATTATATTCCCTTACCGCCTTTATGAAGCTCATTATCTTTACGCTGATAACAAATTTATTATATAGTTCCATATAACAAATTTAAAAACTTATTTTTTCTTCACAATGAAGGTTTTTGTTCACAATGAAACACGCTAAGAGTAAATATTTTGAGAATGTTCAACATTTTCAAAAACACAATAATGCATTTTATCCCAGGGGGACATCATCCATCAAAATATATATATTATAGATGTCTCATAGAGACGAAGCTATTTTTATATGGGAAAGTAGGTTTGGAAGTCTTTTTGGGTGTTCATAGGGCTTACGACATACTTCCATACCAACTTTCTCATATAAAAAATAGCTTCGTCTCTAAGAGACATCTATAATATATATCTTGAATACACGCTAAGAATAATTTATTATTACTACGTTCTGCGGCATTTTACGCGGAATTTTTATGCGACATGTGGAATATTCGAGAAAAAAATTTTTCGAATATCACTGGAAGTAATGAACATAATAAAGTCGTGTCACCATTGACGTTCCATGAAGGATGAAAAGACTGAAAAAGATATGTCACGAAACGATTGCACTCGTAAAGCTAAATAGCCGGAAGTCGCGTCCCGCCAGTTTTTCCTATCTGTACGTTTTGCGAAATCCATTTTGGCGTTATGTTTAAACAGGAACACGCTCTCGTCTTTTACATTCAGCGACACGCCATTTCGCTGGTAAATGCGTAATGCAAGTTTATCGAAAACCTTTCAGCGGCAGCCGCCCGCCCAGCCGCCCGCCCAGCCGCGTGCGCCGCCGCGGAAGCTGCTCGTGATAAGGGAGCCATACTTGGGTAAGTGATGGCAAACTTACACAAGTTCTGATGGTGTTTTCAAGTTTTTACCCTGAAATACAACCCGCGGCCGCCGAACCGCTCCCGGGGGCTTCATAAACTGCGATATTTCAAATCAAATATCGGAAAGTCTCCGCGAAGCCGGCCCCTGAAGCGCTTTCGTGCTTTTTGGGAGTGTAAAACTATTAAGACACTGGCTGTAACCCGTCAAAAATGACGGTACTTTTACATGTCGGTTCCTAAAAAAAAAAAAAAGTACAAAAAAAATTTACTGTCCTGGAGTGATCCAAGGCTTTATAGGACTATGTTTAAAAAAAAAAATTAAAATAATACTATAAAGAAGTTACACGAAGTGACGGGGACGGACAGACGGACAAACTAAAAAAATAATACAAATAAAACATAATCAAGAGAAGTTAATGATCATAAGAGAGTAGCTTGTGGTTAGGACACTCGCCTCGTGATCCAGAGGTCGAGCGTTCGTATCTTACTCCAGACCAGCAAGTTAGTCCTATTTTCATAGCACAAGCATTTAGCTTAGTTTGAAAATAGTAAGAATATTAATGTGACATGTATTCCGTGTTCGCATCTCTATTAAAAAAAAAAAACAATTATTGAAAATGATTAGTATAAAAGCAAACAGTAATTATTATTTGAAAAAATTAAATAAAGATTATTAAGTCAATATACCAGATTAATTTGATAAGAAGATAAAATAAACCAAAAAAATTAAAAATTAAATAAAAACATTTTTTTAAACATTTAACAGAATATTATGAAATATTAAAATCTGAATAGTATGTTAATTACTGTGGTGGGACTACGAGAGTTTTTTTTTATTTCGATATTTTTTTTCATACTATTCTAAAAAAATTGAAATGTGTGTAACGGATACATTGCATTCTTGGACCACCAATATATATTAAGATTGCTTAACGTAAATTTCTCGGCACACAACCTGGTTCAAGCCAATAAGTTCGACTTGTTTAAAAAAATGTTAATCTGTTAATTTAAGTAAAAACTCGCTAATTTCTAAGCAATTATAAAAAATTGAAACTTGTACTACTCAAAAGTATGATATCTTATTATGATCTTAGTATGATAGCTTTATTACAAGAAGATGTTTTTACTTAAGAGACTCTGTTTCGTACAAAATTTTAAAATAATAATATAATATTCTTAATATTACTCCTATTTTCATAGCTAAGCACTTGCGCTGTGAAAATAGGACTAATATGATGATCTCTTGTAATAAAATTCGAACACTAGATCACGAGGCGTGTCTTTGCTACTAGAATAGTGATGGCTCGCGTGTCAAATTTGACATACCCCGACGTTTTGGGGTGACACGTCAGCCTTCACTAATAGCTGAATTATCAAAAGAAAAGCGTACTTAAGCAGAGGTATTAATAATAACAAATTACCGATCCCAGCACGACAAATGCCACTTGATCAAAAGTATAAACAGGTATCCCACCGTAACTGTTCTTCAAACAGATAAGTTTGACAGCTCTATATCGGCTTTGATAAAAATATTTTTTCCCTATTTTTGACAGACCGAGCCCAAATGTTTCGCCATTACTGTACTGAAACAGTAAGCTACTCAAAGTTGACATTTGTACGTCAAATTTCATTCCATTAATCAATGTACAGTTTGTCAGTTGGAATTATTATAATCTTCCTACCCACAGTTAAAACAAAATTAATGTTAATAACTAAATGCTAATAAATAAATTTATATATCTAACTTTTCATAATAAATAGATTTTGTCTCTTTCTACTCAATCTAAAGATGATCTCAAAGTTTATCTTCAGATTAAAATCTCAATAAGCAAGTTAACCTAACACGTTGTTGCGATTAAACTCATGTAAATCCTTAAACATGAAACTTTACAGTTTTAGGTAGTAATAAGCGATATTCAGTTTTTACTTTTTTACAAATTTATTGCGATAAATTTTTTGTATCATTCAAATATTCGGAGGTAACTTTGTAGCATTTTTTATTAGTATTTAATAGTAATATCAGAAATCAATCGGCTTTTGCCAAATGATGTTACTAGGACCTCCTTGAGGTATGTGGAAAGAAAGCCATAGTCGTTGCCTTTATGTTCTAAAAAAATAGTCTATGGTAAAGTACATCATTAATTACGAACTTGATATATTCTGATCATTACAATATTGAAAGTGTTCGGTATGACGAACTTCAAATAAATAATATATTTAAATAATATTATTATGTTACTGACTTTTAAAATCTCGATTATTCAAAAAAATTATGCAAATTAAAAGATGGAATTTATAAAATTCTTTTTTGAAATTATGTATAAGTACATTTTTGTATGTATTATTTTAAGAATGATAAAATAAAATAAATTTAAAAAAAACACATTTGAATTTTATATATATTTTTTAAATAAACATGTAAATAAGTCATAAATAAAATAAATCATAGTAATAAACATATTAAAAATAGTTATTTTTCCATTAAAAAAGGCGGTCTTTAGAAGACGTCAAAATTTTTTGTAAAATATAATTGCATTAATATTATTAAGAGACATGTAGACTTTACAGTTGAAGATGTTACAAATTAATTACTGATTGTAGGTTGCGGTTTATCTTTCATTTGAAAATGACAACATTATCTTTTTAAAACGTGTGTTATAACATTTTATTTTTTTGTAGCAACAGAATACATTGGTAATGAAAATAATTAGTTCCAGAAAAATTGAAATATATGTATGTTAGGCAAGTTAAGTTAAAATTATCTAGGGTAGGTTAATTATGTACATTAATTAGATACGTACATACGTACATTAGAAAAAAAATGAAAATTCAAATATAAAAATAACATATTTTCCTGTCAGTAAAGTACACTTTTACATTGCTCAATAAGAGTTAATGGGTTTACTGGGCATTATTTCATTGTCGCGTATCATTCCCGTCACGTGACTACAAAGAATAACAATAACGTATGTCTTGTAAGAAAAAACTTTTCAGACAAAAGTCAAATGTCTAGGGGTTACTCACAATTTAAAGTAATCTTACAAAACCGTTTCTAAACTTCAACAGGGATGGCTGGCTTCTGTTGAAAAATAATCTAAAGAAAAATCCGTGTTATTAATCCATTTTGTATACCACGAAAATTCTTCTTTGGCTTGGCTTTTATTATACAGGCATCTTACAAAACTGTATTAACAGTTTATACGCAAGGATACATTACAGTATATTTTATATTACATTACTTTTGTCCTTAATTAATAATATAATATAAAATAATAGACTTTTAAAATTATATGCCAATCATTAAAAAAATTTCACAGTTCACTGTAATATTTCTTTAGAATTTTTTCAATATTTTTTGTTTTGTAAAAAAATATGTCAGAAATATTGAAAAAAAATGCAAACTTTGATGTCGCATATCTTCATAACTATTGATATTAATTATGATAATAATTAGGTCATGATAGCTTGAACATTTTCGACTCATAATCAAGGTAGGTAGGAAGTCCTGCGAGGTTATTAATGTTTTCCAAATAACCCTGTGTATATAATTTTTCTAGCTCTTTTGACCAAAGAATTTATATGAGGCTTCCATCTTATATGTTAGTATCTATTAAAATACCAAGATATTTTGTTTCATGCACTTTTTTAATAGATATGCAAGTTTGTGCACATGTGAATTTATGGTTAATATCATCTGCGTTTTTATGAATTATAATATTGAAATCTCATGGATGGTCGAAGAATATATACAGTATCGTATTGGAATACAATGTTTTAGATTAAATAATTTTAGATTAAATAATTAAGTAGTGTTTTTAGTTTCTTACATGTGTATTTTATGTGATGTGTATGATGTTCTTCTATTCTATATAATACTATACCAATATAGATATATAGTACTATACCAAATAGTCTATCTATATAGTACTATATAGTACTATACCTATCTATATAGTACTATACTAGATCTGTATAGTACTATACCAAATAGACCAGCATAAAAATACCATGTTTTTAGCCATTTGTTTACAGTTACTGGACATACTCTTACTTCTTCTTCTTTTAGTGCCCTATCAACTCAACGGACGTTAGCTGTCATGTTGGCTCTACAGTAGACTGGCCAAACCACTGTTTCGGGTTTTTCATTCATGATATTCTCCTTCTTCCAGGGCCTCGATGTCCGATGTTTCCCTGCATTAGGAAATGCAATATCTCATACTTTTCTGGATGCCTCATCACATATCCGAGATATTGAAGTGTTCGGATTTTATATGTTTTAATAACTTCCTTTTCTTTATTCATTCGAACCATACTATTTTCACTCGTAACTCTGTCCATCCAACATATTTTGAGTATTCTTCTGTAGACCCACTTCTCGAATGCCTCAAATCGCTTTATCAATTCTTCGGTAAGAGTCTTTGCTTCAATTCCATAAAATATAAAAATCCTGTAAGAACGTAACTTTGACCAATCGCTTACCCTTACATATTTTACAAATTACAATTAATGACGATTGAACAAAATTAATAAAATAAATTACATTGGAGAGTTCCATACATCTTACAACACAAAAACGTAGCGACCAAATTAGAAAAATCAGTCTCTAAACGACGCGACGTAATGTTCCAATCAATTCGTAGAACCAATCGGTTCTCAGTACAAATTGCTCAATATATTAAAGTGTCTGATTTCCTTCCTAAGTGTCGCGCGTAAACTTTTTAGGCCATCCATTACAATCCGGGGGGCTGTAATTCGACACTGAAAAACTACCCCCGTTAGAAAAGCCCGCGGAAACAGAATTAAACTCGAGTCCCGATAAGTGCCGCGGAAGATCGGGGATTTGAATCAATTTGTAGGGTATTTTTTAACTTAATTAAATTATTCCTCGATTACAAATGTTTCGGCTGTACAGGGAATTTAAATGTCAGATCAAAACATGGTGAGTGGTGTTAAAACATTTTTCAATTTACATCAAATTCTTTTAAATTAGATATTATTACCAAAAACATCTTAGTTTATCAATTATGTTTATTAAAATTAATAATTAACTGTATTTTTATATGTATATTCTGAAAACACTTACTGGATTTCGTCCACAGAGGGTTAATTAATAATTATATAAATTATATAAGGCTTACAGAGATATCTCATAGGTATCACTTGTTTCCTTCTTTAGGTGAGCATAGACTGAAGTGTGTTTCTGGTCTATGGGTTGTATCTAACAGTTAGAGAGTTATATCTGATTGTTGATAATATTATTTGATGTATTTAAGTGTTTCTAAATTATTTTGACACAGGACTAAGTCTGTTTATACAGAATGTGTTTGTTTGTATTGTTAAAATTACGGTTGTTTTCTGTAATAGGGATAGAATATTCTGAAAAATTATTGTTTGTGAGGCACCTATTATATTGATGCGGGCATCTGATGAGGGTGAACGAAAATATCGCAACTGTGGCTTTTTCTTGAAAGCACTTAAACCCGGCCGAAAGGCTGCAAAATATCCAAGCTTTCCAATGAGGCACATTTTTGACGAATTTCGTCGTTATGCACCAATTCTACATCCCCACCGCCGCTGAAAACATATAAAAGCCGTGCGCTGGTATTGCCAGGCAGGTTATTCTGTTCGGAAGACTCCAACAGTTTTCGCCTTCCTAGGTGGTGTCCTAGGAAGGCGAGGACTGGATAATAACGAGGCGTTCCTGGCGAACCTAGAGAATGTGATCATCGCCGCAAGTATTCTCCTACTGAACCAAATCAGTACCAAGTTGAACTTGCATGAAGCTCGAATCTCATCATGTCTTTCCGTCAAGATTTTTCCGGCAAGAGCCTTCACCAAATCCGTGAACTGGGATCATCGAGAATCTCATCATAATACTGTATAGTGACCTAGAGACCTAAGTGCCTATGCCGATTTTCTTTTATATTTCTGCGTGTGCTCTATATATCTGTACTGTTTATTCTCTATGTTTTTTTTTTTACTTTAAATATATTGTTTTTATAAAACTTTCTTCATTGTTTCTATGCCTCTTTGTCACTTGCACATACATTGAAACCGTCTACTCCGTTTCAATATTATTTAAATCTTGTTTCTGTCGATCTGTCTGTTCGTTCTTTATGTCTATACCACGTTGCAATCGCCACATTCTACATAGTTCGTAACCCCCTAATGTTTTTCAATTGAATTATCCGTGTAGGAGGTTAGTTTCATATTTTGTTGTTTCTTGACTTTTGTACATGCGCCAATATTCCGGGATGGTGGTACATCTAAAACGACGTCACGTCCGCGTGTTCAAATATCTCGTAACAATGTTTACAGTACGTTGACAAATATGAATCCATCCTCGCGCCCATAAATCACCATCGGAACCAATCCGCAGCGAAATGGAGCTCAGTGTCACACGTCACGGACGGGTCCGAACCCTAATCCGTTTATTTAGTTTGACGTATCACGTGTGTTTGTTAGTGTCGGCCCCCGACCAATCGGCTGTCAGTCGTCTGGTGACGTCACTCCGGGACCCTAATGCCCGGGCTCGAGTTACATAACAACACTCGAGTGACGTTTCTTTATGGATTCAGGGAATAGCAAGAAGTACTTTTAAAAAGAGACAAATTATCATACTTAGAGCAGAGCGAAAAGAAAAAAAAACGATTTTAAAAGGACTCTTCTATATCATAGGGTCTTATTTTTTTTAACAGTTTTAACTCTGTTAGGGATAAACTTGCAAGGTGACACATTGCATATATAAACACTAGAAACATACATGTTTTCAAAATATCAATGCTATGCTATCACGTACAAAATAGGCAAAAAATGGTGCAAGTGGCGAAAAAGCTAACAATATAAAATTTGTAAGGAATATTATTGATACAAAGTAAGATGAGCATCGCAAATTTAAGATGAATATTGCGGTTGTTATGCATGAAACAATTATCATAAGTTAAGAATTGAGATTTATATTTTGTGCTCTAGGGGTTCAAATTATTGTAAAGAAAGTGGATGTTGCTGTGCAGAAGTGTCTTTTTGATGACAATAATGATATGTGAGTAATGATGTCCCCGTGAGGAAAAAATCGTATTGTATTCCTGTAAAATTTGAACATACTCAAAATATTCTGAATATATAAAAAGTGGTCTAAAACGGAGTTACAAAACTAACCCATAAAAACCAAGTTTTTACAATACTCCCTTTCGCTTTGAATCAGGTTTCATGACTACACGCGTCGGGCTAATTACTTATGTAGAATGACGTCAATTTGAAAAAACCATTAAAATTTCTAAAAATCCGAAATTATACTATAATTTATTTTTTTTAAACTAAAATTTGTTAGATCATTTTTATAGTCACCACGAGTTTGCCTGCAAAGTTTCAGTTCTATTTGATCACGGAAAAAGGGTTAAAAATCGATACAAAGTTTTTTCGTCAGACAAGCAAGCAAGCAGACGCTACGAGTTAAAAGAAAGGGAGTAAAAATAGAAATAAGTTTCAGGCGTACTCAAGTGTGTTTGTGAATAATTTGGAAGAATGACACATATAAAGAATATTGCTTTAAAAACTTTCAAACTATCAAAAATATGGCTTTGCCTATCTCATTGCCAATGGCGGCATCTGTATGGGAATAACAATTTTTTCAGTCACAGGTAACGGTAGTAGAGATACAATACGCATATGATATGAGGTGTGCATTTTAAACATATATATACAACTTCAAAAAGATTTAATAGATGTCTATCATGGATGAAATAGGTGTTATTGTTGAATTGGAAATTGGTGAATTACATTGCGTAAACTGATCACTTAAGCCAGCCATACGATAGGTCGTAAGCCCTATGGATATCCCAAAAAAACTTTCATACCTACTTTCCCATACAAAAAATAGCTTCTTCTCTGTGAGACATCTATAATACACCGGGAATAATTAATTAAAGAAAATTCATGACTTCATTTCATAGGAGAGATATATTTCATAAAAGCGTGTCTGTATTGCATATCCCTGCACTAGAATTATTTGATGATATTTTAATAAATTACTACTGTATGATGTATTCTATATGCTTTTGGCTGCGTTATATGGATTTGTAAAATATGAATGATATTATTTTGGTTTAAGTAATCTATCTTATAATGGCACTTTTCCAAAGCATCATCTGTAGGCCAGAGATAAATAATGTTCGTAGCGCTCTATTGAAGTACTAATACATCAATTGATACTCGTACCAAGGTACTATAAACTGTGGGTGTTAAATATGATATTTTGTTGATCATTGAGTCATACTTATAAACCTTGTTACATCTATTTGAGTTAAATATTTTTTTCTATTTTTTACTGCTTAAGTTGAAACTAAACGAACATTGTCGTTGTCTAACTAGCAATAATTTTTCGGAATTTTCGAACCACATCATAGATAGTAATCATTATTTTCATTCATGTCCTAATAAACTTCTCCATCCCATCAGTCCTGATCCCATCCATCCCGTCAGTCCCATCACATCAGCCTTGATGATGAACGTCGGCCAGAAACGTCGTAAAACACGGCATAATACCCCAGAAGATTATTCACTCCGTGTCGGGTAAGAGAAAAATAAATAATTTTGAAAGTTTGGAAATTAAGCAAAATTTGAACTCGGGTATTAATTTACTTAACAATATTTCCTTCATTAACTTTTCTCCTCATCTATCAATATTCCCTTTACAACTACCTTTACACCAGTAACTTCGGCTTATTTTTTAGTACCCATCCATTATAATTTATGTTTGAACAAATCAATGTGAAAATTCTGTATTTAAAAGTAGTCAGTTTGATGTTTCACCTGTGGATGAGAAATTCTGTTTTTCTCGAAACTTAAGTAGAACAAAAAATATAAAATAGTAGTAAACTCACATATAGGTGAAAAGGTTTATATTATTTAATGAACATAATGAATAATCCTACAACGTAAACGCCAAATCCATCAATAATATGATATTTTGGATTTAACAATTTCTCTTCTGGTGAACGGAGGACAAAACATATAGTTTAAGATGAACCAGAAAAATTGCTGCACATTTTTGGAGCATAGTAGAATAAAAACTTCAAAACAGTCATTTTATTTACATATCCTAAAGGAATGTTCATCACAGGAAGGATTCAAAGCCCATCCTCCGACGGGTGCAAAAGACGAAGGGAGCACGATTTTGTGATAAAAAATGCGACAAAGATATTAACATAATTATATTATTTTTAAATGTAATAATCTGTACTAATATATAAAGAAGTAAAGTTTGCATGTTTGGATGTATGAGGTAATCTCCGAAACTATTCATCCGATTTAAAAATTCTACTATTCTAACTATTCACTAACAAACTATAGAATTTACTTTCATAGTAGAAGTAGGTTATATATTATCACGTTAAAATAAAAATTATTTCCGTAGTGATCTATTTCACGACTAAAGTCGACGAAAAAATGGTCGAGCGATGGTTTTTTTACGAACGCTGCCTTAAAGTTAAGAGATATTTAAATACTTTCTATGAAAAAGTTATAGAACTCAATAAATTCTATAAAAAAGTCCTTGTCAACATATATCTATATTTTAATGTTAATATACAAATTGATAAAATATGACTAACAGTTACTAATAATCTACGCGTGCGAAGCCGCGCGGGCACAGCTAGTATATACTATAATGTGTATTGTAAACTCTAAGATATGATACCTTGATACGTCCATGCTGGTGGTGTGAAGACCTCGATGATAATATGAGCGTCATATTCCCGTAGTATTTTTTTTATTTCAAAAAAGTCTTGATCAGAGGCTTTGACTATGAATAAAGTTAAAAACTATAGTCACAGTCTTGACACGTTGAGAAAAATAATTTGACGTTTTTATATACAAAAACGATTTTTACGAACATGTGGAAATCATATTTAATTTTCTCTGCTGCTTATATGGCGACTTCCACAAGCCCTATTGGCAGATATTTTCGGCTGTAATTCAATTACTTTAATTCTTGAAATAAAGAAAAAGAGACAGAAGCATAAAAAACGGTTATTACTTATAATTGGTTGATGTTTTTAGCACTGATGTTACAATTATGGCATATATAGGTAAGTATCAACATGCAAAGATTTGATCAGTATACTCGCAACAATAATAAATTAGAAATAAATTATATTTCTAAGTAGTTTCCAATAAAAGAAAAAAAAAATTCTTCCAAAACTAATAGGGGAAATATCTATGTTTATATATATATAAACAATGATTAGTATAAAAGGGAAAAGTAATAATTAAAACGTTTAACAAAATAATAAAATAAAGAATTGTAAGTAAAAAATAAATTCAAAACAGTACTAATTCAAGGAGAACAAAAAATAAATAAAAATTACAATTAAACAACTAAAAAGGCCAATAAATTTCGAAAACTTATTTCCAAGGCGATGCATTTGTGTTATCGGTGAATTTAAGGTATAGTTATTCCTGTGGATCCCGACAAAGACCACTTCGTGATGTCTAATTATTTGTCTAATAATGAAGTATGAAATTTCTTTGCATATATCAAAAGAAATTGATACTTCATCATTAGATAACTAGCCGTACACCCGTGAAAAATCACGGGACATAATTAAATTAATGTAAATGTCAAGACAGTCAAGTAGCGCGACCTTTGCATGTGGCCTGAGCCGCGCGCTGATTGACGTGTCACACTCGGCTGCCCGCTCCTCAATAGCGACTAGTCAGGGTTGTAGTTGTAATTCCAGGAAGTTAAGGAAGGACATTCAATGTTACGATAGTTGGTTTACAACACTTATACTACAAATTTTATTCTTCACTAAATATTATTTGTACTTATCAAAGTTATAAACATTACTTGTAAACTTTGACTGTCTCAATACATATTTTTTTCTGCGTAACAAAGTACCATAATAAATAGTGCAATGTTGGATAGTTGTAAGGATAGGGGGATTAGATAGGACCTGCGAAAGGAAATTCAAAACATGGAGAATATAAGGAGGTTTAAACTGGAGTGCAAAAACTTTATTGTAAAAACTTTAAAATGATTATATGGAATGCAATTTGTCTAAGTTAAATCATATATTAGCCCACACAACATTATGTGTGGAACTAAATAATTAAGATAAATAAATAAACAAATAATTATTCATGAACATGAAGATTGTGTATTTTTTATTGGAATAAATCCATTAAGTACAGCTCTGGAGTACTTGAGACAACCGTTCATTATAGAAGAAAATATTATCTTGTAATTTTGAATCTCGTTGAGATCTCCATTTAAGCCTCGTTCTGAAATTTTATCTTGATCCGCAAAATATGGAACAGTTCACCTAGTCACTAGACACTTTATAAAAGGATCTAAAACAACATACGGTACCAATAATTGCAAATGATATCACACAGCATCTTTTTGTACAGTAGCTTTCTATTTCTGGGGGTTTAATATCCAATTTAAGTGTTCCAGACATGCTTCAGTGACAGTAATGGATTGCCCTTTGGTTAAGGTTCCTGAAATCCTTGTTACAAGGACATCCAGTCCCTGATGCTATCATTTTCACGTCGACTTTGCCACATCATCAAATTAATGAGATGGTTTTTTCGATGTACTTGGGTGGTCATAAAGAGAATCAGTCTTATAGCTATAATTTAGAACTGATCCCTGGAAAAATGAACAAGAATGTTATTTAACATGAAATTGATGAGTTTTCATGTATTTATTACATGTTTTGTGTAAGTTCTAAAAAAATTGCGTTTTATTTTCTGAAGTGCTAATTACCTACTCGTTAACGGATATCGCAGATGTGATGACGGAATATCATCTTCCATACTATGAACGTTCACACAGGACAGGGAAAATAAGTCTTTTAATTGAGGGTTAAAACTCTTATTTGCAAAAATTTCACAACCATGTTAGTATTAAGATAGGTAAATACAAGTATTAACGAGGATTTACCGAGGATTTTCAACAAAGATTACAGATTTAACGAGGATTTTCAAAAAATAGTACAGTCCTCTTTTTCTTGGAAACCTACTCACAAATTCTTATGAGGGTTGTATGTTCGCGAATAGATTGTCAAGATATTAATTAAAAATAAAGATGTATCTATTAATTCGACTGCTTGGATAATCAGTGTAGATTTTAAATAAATCTAATCTTTTGGAATTAAAGAAAAATATTTTTTGAACAAATTAGATTAATCAAACTGTGATAGGAATGCGGATTTTTTCCCGAGAAACTATTATATATCGCCACAGTAATCAACTATGATAATTACAAATTTGAGACATACTCGTTATGACATACTCGGTATGGTCTTGTATAAATGATATATCTACCTATCTTCCTTTTTCAAAAAGTAATCAACTTTATATATTGAAATCCCAATAACCTTTGAGTAATAATGCCGGGATAAATCTTGCTTATTGATCTAGTGGTGAAGACACTTTCCTAGTGATCCAATGATCGTGGGTTCGATCCTCACTCCAGATCAGTAAATAAGCCATTAGCCGTCATTAGGTTTGAATATATATACTTTATATGTATCATTAACCCTGAGTATAATAAATTCAACCCTGATGAAGGCTCAGCTCTGAGCCGAAACTGGTTGGTGTTTATTCAATAATTAGTTTTAAACAAAGTGTAATTTTGTTTTAAATATATTATCTCTCACCATACTGTGTTTGCTTCCAGCGAAAGTTTATAAAAAAATCTTTAATCTCACTTCCTTTTATTTATGCACGGGAATAAAATTCCGTGAAATCTTTACAGAAATCAAACAAGGGATTTTTTCCTCTGTCAAATCATCAAACGAAGGCTTTACTCGCTGAAGCCTTCTAGGCTCAGAGCTTTATCCAAAGGCGTACATATATATTATGTTTACTTCTTATGAACATGTTTTCTTTACGTATCTCGAGAATGTGAAATCGACAAAACCAATAACAAGAGATATGTGGTAATTTAATTAATACATTGTATTATAAACATTAATTAAGACAGTACGACAGTACTTATAATTATTTATCTCCAATTTTTTAAAATACTTTATATATCTTTAATTTTACACATATCTTTGTTTTCTGGTATATTTAAAAAAAACAATTGTAGCTCTGCTGATAAGAATAAAAAATAACAATCGTATTTTATTGTTTTCACACTATGCGTAATATTATACTTAGGAAATTAAAAAATGTATGATAGAACGATGCAATAGTACACTAATTTCAAAAATGAAATCAAATTGTTTCTGATGAAAGCATTAAAAGATTGTTTGCATAAAATAAGTAACATCCTTAACTGACTTGCTAAGGACCTACGAGACAATAAGAAATATTGTCAAAACTATATTTTGGTGGTCTACGGTCAAAACCGACCACAACCATAAATCTACTGCGATTGCTATTTTAGAAATCTTGTTAATGTTATTAACTAAAGTATGCAGCATCTTATAAGTACTTGCCCGATCAAAAATAAACCACGTGATCACGTTATGTGTAGATGTTATTTTCATTGTAAACAAAACTGAAAACTACTTTTTATACAGGAGGACCGTTGCTAACGGTATTAATAGGATATTTAATATTAATACACCACCTCGGAAGCTTGGAATTTAGGTAGAAATTGGGTGAATTATTAAAAGGAGGCGATTAACCAATTTTAAAATAATTTTATTAAATTTTTATGGCACATATTAAGGTACATATTGAAATAGTATAATATAATGGAAAATTTTAAAAAAACCTCTCAGAGCTCCGCCGCCGTGACTGAGATGCAATATTCCCCAGTGCACGTTTTTCCGAGACAGGAAAGAAGGTTATGTACTTATTTGAAAAAGGTATGTCCATAATTTAGCATACGGATTTATTAATCCAATATGCCATTTGTTACTATTCCATTTTATAAATAAAAAAATAAATTAATTAATTAAAAATTCAAAATAATTAATCACCATATTTCAACCTAAATTCCAGCCTATTGCGGTATTAGCAAAACTAACAACGACTGTTTTCGCGTTATTTACTATTGCAACGCCTTTGTGTTAGCTAAAATATGCAACGCCTACCTGATCTGCCAAATCATTACAAAACAAACCATAAGATAAAAAGAAGAAAAATCCGCTAAAATGGCGGGCGTTACGCGAAAAAACTTATTTCCCTCCAAGGCGCAATGTGCGGTGTAAAAGGCCCCGGTGGTTACTCGATATTTGGAAACTAGCTCGGGAATCAGGGCTGATTCTCCGATACGGGCAGCTTCCCGCTGTTGCCAACCTCACCGCGGAGCCCGAGCCGAACAAATCTCCAATAAGCATCTTAGAAAGTCGAAGAAGATTTTTCAATTTTTCCCCAATCCCCCATTCCGTTATCCTCTCATTTTCCCGGCCAATATCAGGCGCCAGGAGATGATTCCAATTTTCTACGTGTTTTTATTCATTTTGGAACACTTCAAAGGAGAAAAAAGGTTGCTGAATGCAGTTTCGATGTATTTTAAATTGACATCGCCCGTGTATGCCCGGGAATATCAAGTGGATGTGATTTCACGAAAGTGGATCTTCAGTATGCGAAATAACATATTTTGAATACCACTTTTATTTCGAACACAATGGAAGAAATTTTCTCAAAGCATTTTTGCATCGGGCGCAACGATAATGTATTTTCGAAGGACAAAAATATTTTTCTTCTCAACCTATGGGAATATTGATCAATTATTAATGAAATTGATATGTGATAACAAGTTGGGAATCCAACACTCATGTCCTGGAAGAAGTAGATAGGTACGTATAATATTACAGAATCTCTCAAGATTAATATTTTGAATTAACTTCTGGTCACCTAGACTAAATTTTGAAACTCTTCATTCTGTGATATTATTTCGGGCGTATTATTCATATAATACAATTGTTCAACATTTATTGTTATTTTTTAATGTTTTCTTACTTCGATGTGGTTCGCGAAATCAAAAAAGTTTTTAGTTACTAGTTACGAAGATACTATTTTAGTTAATTGAGATTTCTAGAAGTTTTATCGATCTATTAAATTTCATTAACTTTTATCTAAATTATTTATTTTTAACTTCGAATTGGGGAGTAACGCCAAATCCTCCAATAATAAAAAAAACTTCATCATTATTTTTAGTTGCAGTAGACTTTGTACATTATATTTAACGTACTGTGGTATCTTAAATAAAATCAAAAATAAAATGAAGTGATTTACGACACTTCTTGGATTTTTAATATTTGACAGCTCTTCCTCCTGCCAACGGGGCTGTCAAAGTTGGCTGGCGCAACACTTGTCACGGTTTGAAATTGAACAATGATATTCCGACATTATTCTACATTTTTTTATATTATTTTTCTTTGTTGAAATACTTATTCATGGTATTTATAATTAAAATTAACATTGACATGAATGAGCGAAATATTCACCGAATGGACGGACATTCATAAAAAACATTCTTCAAAATATATTATAAATCTGGGGTTTTTTATAGACCATAGAATGAATAATAAAAATTCATATGAATATTAATTTATAATAATTACCAGTTAGATTCCAGAACGAATTACCAGTTAGATTCGATGATCAGCAAAATATTAAAGACTGGTAATGAATATGGTTATGTGGTTTATATTTTCAATGACAATCTAGTGAAAATAAAGTTTACACTTAAAAAGACGATATTATTTCAATACTAACTTCCACTATTACTATATACATGTTAAGATATATATTTTTTTAATATACACGTTACTTTATTACATTTACATTAATACTTTATATAACTATACTCATATTTTACTGCGTATAGCTTTTATTACTTATACATGTATTCAATATTTTATATTTTATATTTTATTCTGTTCATACCTGATATTGTTCTATATACTTCTTTAATGTTATGTAATATTTTTATATTTTTTTATATAATACGTGATACGATTTTATATTTTTATATATTGTATGTAGGTACTGCTTATACTTGATATTGTTTTTATATAACAATATATTTATATAACAATAGTTTTTATATAATCATATATTTAACAACAATTTTACATGTAAAATTTTTGTACAAATATTATAAAAATATTTGTGTATTATGATCTATAATGGCCGTGAACAAATACATAAATAAATAGATAAAATTAATATTCTTATACGAAAATGCTAATCACAATGTTCCAAGTTGAATCCAAGATTTCTAAAAATATTTTGTCTTCGCTTTGTACACAATGACCAGAAAAGCTTAACTTGGTGTGAGCATATCAATATATAGCTACTACATATTCATGTAAATATATTTTTTATTAAAAATTTCAAAAGATGTATCACAGGGTAAACCAGAAACTACTACCGCTAGACTGCTTTTCCACTTGAGCTATATCGCCTATTTGTTAGATTTGTTATATGCCCAACCATCGGCATCATTTAAAAATGCAATGATTTTCGGATGAAACTTCGATAGAAATCTACCATTTATTTCACTTAATTTCACATGCTCTTAAGTGTTTAAATATGATTTCGTGATATTGTTATCATATTTAAGCACTAAGGGCTAAAATTATATTTCCAATAAATAAAATACCATGGCCATTACCACGATTTTATGTATTTTATTTTATTTTATATTGTTATACCTCTAAAAAAATACATTTTGGCCAATAAGAACCAGTCAAAAGAAGCAAGACTAGCGGTACATAATGGCGTTCTAGTGCCTACTCTGATCTATGGAATTGGAAAAAAGGAATGAAAATAGAATGAATACGTTAGAAATGCGATCTCTAAGGCGCTTGTATAGAAAAGCGTTGGTCGATAGTGTGAGGACTGAACAATTTAGAAGTGAATGTAATACTGACTGTTGTGTGGTAGACAGAATCGAGAAAGGAGTGCTGAGATGGTTTGGTTATGTAGAACGTATGAGCGAGGAAAGGATGATTAAGAAAATATATGGGGCGAGTGTTGTAGGTTAAAAGTCTCAACAACCATAGAGCTTGCATGAGAAAATGTATGAATGTAAACGAAGCAATAATGGTGTGCCAAGATAGAAGAAGGGGAAACGGCGTGCTGGTTAGTTAGTTAGTTAGTTAGTTTAAAAGAACCCTTATAATAAACCTTAAACTCCAACTCACTTTAACTGAACCAGAACTATAATTAATTACACCGTGACCATGTTAAATACGCAGTTAAGTCCGATTTTTTATTTTCTATTTTATCCTTTTTTCCGAATGGAGTATAACCACCGCTAGCGTACTTTTCCACGAATCAAGAATCTTCGACATAAACAAATCCCGTGTATGAACAAGCAACCTAAACACCTTTTGATATTCAAATTGGCAATCTCATTTGAAATGACACAGCAGCTACTTTTTTATCGCAACTACATCGGGTGGGTGGCGGGCCCTTTGATTTTCCCGTAGCGGGAAATTCTTTGATGGAAAATGTTAAATGCGAAATAGCCCCTTTTTGATATTTCGCCCGCCGCAGCCGGGATGGAGGTTTCTCTCTCAGCGCGGAGCCTTGTGAAAAATTGACAGCTTGATCCGTGAACACAGTTCAAAGGCTTTTGTTAAATTATGTCTAAACAAATATATCAAAAGCCGGGGCAAAATATTAAAGGCTGGATTGTTACTCGCTGGCGGTTTTCTGAATTTCTTTATGACTGCTTTGAAATGTAATTATGTATGTGTAAAAATGTTTTAAACAAAAGATTTCCGTGAGAGCACGCCTTTGCAGTAGGGTATTTTTTTTAAATAGAAAAGCGAACACGGAATACGTGTCACATCAATATTCTTACTATTTTCAGACTAAGCTAAATGCTTCGTTTCAAAATAGTAAGAATATTGATTATAAAGGCTATCATCATAGAAAGCGAAATCGTGCGGCGTGTGTCACTAGCATGTAAATCAATTCCAGATAGTAAATCAAGAAAGTACCTATCTACCGATAAGCGAGAAGTTTTCTAGTACGAACCTGAGCGATTTAAATATATGTGAGACAAGTTATTCAGAAATTATAAAAAATGCATTTTTCACACATAAGTGTGCCACTAGGACCAATTTAGTGAATTAGTGTGTGAAATATTCTAGAAACATTTAGAGTGAATTTAAGAAAATTCGTCCAGTGACTTGGTGTAACTCTATAATTAATTGTTGGCGTTTCATTTGCCTCCCACGATCCTATGATAATACCTAAGTACGGTGTAATATTTGTTTACAAAAAAAATATATTTGTATTATTTACGAACATTTAGTAGACACAGTTATTTATTTATTAATTAAATGATTAAAGTTAGCATTTTTGTTTAGATGACCATCATATTGTACTATTATGAAAATCATGTCACGTGATGTCAACAGCGAAGCTTTGTGGGGGCTGGGCTAACAACTACAGATACAAATAGTGATTAGGCATTTGAATAATTTATATTAAAAAATCTTGTAGTTTATCGCTGAAATAAATTTATTTTCGGTAATACCTAGTAGACCTACAATATAGAATGTTATTTCAAAATCTGTCATCATGCTTATTACAACATAATGTTAAAAAATAACAACTACACAGTAAAAATTTTTTTTCACATTATGTAATAGCAAAAAACCCATTTACAACAACCATAAATGTTCTATGTTATTAATATTTTTTCCTATAAATCCCCTGGAGCATTTTTCATAAGTTGTGGAGTTGCGCGGAACGTGTGGATGACAGCCGCCGTGATCAAAGCCTTTAATTTGTTGATCAAAAAAGAACCCGCCCGCCCCGCTCGCCTCTAAACAAACCGCACCGCGAGGGAAAATACTATTTCCCCTAGCGCTGGAAATAGAAAACTCTCCAAATTTTTATCAACGCTTCGAAAATTTCAACAATTTGTTTGATTTTTCCCCGAAAATTTGCGTGCACCAGTTTAAAAAAAAAAACAATTGTGGTAGAAACGGTAAACTGGATTAAATCTGTGACGATTTTTTTAAGTGCATTTTATATGTCGACATCAATTGTTTAAGTTTTAAGCAATTTACTAACTTCGTTAGGGTTTAACTTGCGAGGTGACATATTTACTCTCACACATGCGCGCGTGCATTAACTTACTATTTGAATGACTAGCTAACCGAAATATTATTTAGTCCTGTAAAATTAAGGTTTTTTGTGGGCCAAAGGCTCTGTCTTTTATATCACTGATGTATATGATTTTCTGCAACTGTAAGATAACCTGTAAACGAAAAATAAAATATTGAGAGGAGTGGTAGATGTAAGATTACTGAACTGAGTGAAAAGTATCTAAAGTGTTGGGTGCCACCATGCACCATTCCCTTCCAATTTGGCCCGTCTCGTGTTCCCTAGCTAGCTAGACTACTCTAGAGCCTTTAAGCAATGCGCAAAAATTGATCTTTAAAATTATGTCTAAAAAGTTTTTTATATTCATCACAACTTTTATACAGTGAATGTAAAATTATGACAATCAGACAGTTTTTCGTTATTCAGGCACTGTGCAAATTCTTTAAAAACAAAGTTATTGCCAAAAGAACCCAGAAAATACGTACCACTAGAATGTCCGCTTCCCTAACGTATCGGTCAATAAATGCCAAGACAGTCCTTGAGCAAAGAAATTTTTTTTCAAAGCTTCCTTTATTCTATAATGTTCTTCCCGAAAACATTAACATTGCAAATACATTGTCACTTAAAAAAAATTATTAAGAGTGTAACAAATGATATTGAAATGTCTTTGAATTTTTGTCATAGTCAGAGTGGATACCCTAATTTTATGTTTACCGACAGAAAATTATTCGTGAAGACATTATTGTCAACTGCATTTGCACAAATATCCAACTCCAGAAAACAGGTTCATTTAATTTATTTATTCATTGAACTGTATTTTTTCATTATTTCATATATGCGAACACACATATATTTTTCTTTACTTAAATTCTTTTTTTCTTTCTATATTGCTTTTATATTCAATAATATTTATATTATATTTATATTTATATTTATATTTACAATTAATTGATTAATTTTATAAAATATTTTGTTCTCATTATATTGTAATCTCGGCACAGGTTCATCCCAGTGAGATGTGTAGCTCTTTTTCTAACAAACATATATTAAGTTCAGGATAAAAAAATAAAAAATATATATAAGTTAGTCTAATTATATACCTACAAGAATTAAGTACGCAAAAATTACAACCAAATTTGTGACAGTAAAGTTCACAGGAATAAATCTTGTCCCGACAATTCAGGTATAAAAATCAGGGTTCATTTTTACAGGATCAAATAGCAGGGGAGGCTGTGCGAATTTGTTGGGTTATAAGTATGTTTTTAAAGTCGTTCCGTATTAAAATCTACTTGTCGCCAGGCGCTAATAACCGTAAATAACCGGGCGGCCTCCTGCGGCCGGGCGGATAAGCCAAAAAATACTATTACATTAAAGCTTATCAGTTGCTTCTGGAACGGGGTGTATTAGCTGGCTCGGCGGGAAATTAAGGGATTTCAGGGGCGACTTGAGGAACGGTAAAACTTTCGCTTTTTTTATATACAGTGGTGGATTTTTTTAAATATCATTACAAACGACAGTACAAGTGTTTTTATATTGTTTGCTTAAAGTTTTCGATCTTGATTTGACTCGATTTGTTAAAAGTTACTTTAACAACAGTCCAGCGTTTTACAAAAAATAAATAAGAAATATTGAAAAATAAATTCAAAATTCGAAGTCGCTTATCTCCATAGCTTTTGATATTAGGACATTGTTGCGTGAACATTTTGGACTCATGATATAAGCAAATCAAGTATTGTGAACGAGCTCTCTTTGTAAAAATTTTAATTACTTAAGAAAATTAATCAGGCAACATTATTTTTTCCTATAATCACGGGAAATAATAATAACGACTTGTCTTGCATGACCGCCCAACATATTCCATTCGCTGATTGCATGTCACACTTTAATTATCCAAAGTTTTAATTCCAGCAATTTACGAACTTTACGACAGACGGACAGAGAGACAGACAACAAAACTATTATGTTTGATATGGCGTTTACGCTGTAGATATTATTCATGATGATCATTAAATTGCGTGAAAAATATTAACTATATTATCTCTACGTTAGTTCAACTACAATATTGTGTCTTTTATTCTGATACTCTCGAAACTCGAGTAGTAAAATATGACATATAATTAAACTCACGTAGAGATTACATTGAGTTTTTCACCCCATTTGATATGTCATTATAATCACTCAATAATGATCATAATATATTCTATGATTCAAATAATATCCTAAAATAATATAAAAATTACAAGAACTCTTCGCCTCCCTAACGAGCCGCCGAGCCAGTGCAAAGGCCCGCAGCATCCACAAAATTAGCAATAAAGGAAAACGGTTGTTTAAAATACCCCACATGCAGTCTCAGCTAAGTTACGATACTTTTTATTTTATCTCAGGCCGTTAGACGCCACTCGGTAAACTCATAATGTGCCGTCCGCCTTTTTTTCTAAACTCGATTACAGATACGCAGAGAATTACAGCAGTTACCACTCTTAATATGGACGCTATTTTATCTTTATGCTTGGCATTAAATAAAATGTGTTATTATTTCTGTGTAAAACTCGTCTGCACGTATCTTAAATATTGAATACATAAACACATGTTTATTCTTTGATATAATATTCCTTTAAATTATCGCAGATACTTTGTGCTTACTCGTTTTAATCAAAATAATTATTAACTTTCTTTGTGTAACCATGTAAGTTTGTATATTAAACTAAACAGTTTCAAAAGTAATCGTTTTCTCCGCCAGGGTGATAAAAACAATCGTAACATTAATTGATAACTAAGAATTTTTTTCATGAAATTAAGTAAGTACACAGGGCATATCTGAAAGAAAATATATTAAAAACGATATTAAAATTAAACACAAACTATAACGAAGTATTATTCAACATTTCCAGTATTGCTCTATTTTATACTTCAGTAATGAAGGAGACATGAAAAAATTACAAATTTAATAAAACAGTGCTATGAGAATCAGTCCAGGGAGAAATAACCAAATAACTACTGTAAATATATTGAATTATTCTTAATAACTCTAAAATTAAAAAGATATTATATTTAAACGCGTAATATTATAAAGAAAAACAGGTATTCATGGGCGTAATAAAAGAAATGCAAATAAAATAGGAAACAATTGCACAAAACTATTTGTTACTACATAGGATTAAGGAAAGACAATAATCTACCAGAATGTGAAAAAAAAAACAGAAAAATCAACAAAAAATGTTCAATGTTCAACAAGATGGAATGCAGACGTCACATCATAGAAGGAAAATAGAATTATTATATGACTAGCTGTAACCCGTCAAAAATAGCGGTACTTCGTTGACATTATTTATGTCTGTTCCTAAGAAAAAAAAAATTACAAAAAAAATTGAAAAAAAATTCCTGTCCTGGAGTGATACAAGGCTTTATAGCCGTATAAATAAAATAATAAATAAAATAATAATACTATAAAGTTTACAAGTTACAAGTTACGAAGTTACAGGGGACAGACAGATAAAAATATTAAAATAGATGATTTTATGATCAATTTTTACGACTTTCAAAAAATAAAATAAATTTGTTTCCATAATCAGCATCTCTTCATTTTATAAAATTTAAAATTATTTCACTTTATTTATAATTTCAATTCAAAGTCGAAAGACCCGCAGCAAATCTTCAAAGAAAACAAGAGAACTGCTTTTTCAATTTCAAATTTATTTTAAACACAAATAAATATACAAATACAACAAAAAAACAAGAAGGCAAAAAAATTAAAGTCCCCAGGCAGCAAAAGCATGGTGGTATATTCTTCAAAGCTAAATTACCAGTCTATAAGCCTACAACAGAGCTCCCAGTACTTACTACGAAACTAAGACGAAGACGTCAATATTATACAAAGTTTCCTAAAGAGAATTGGAATGGGTCTGTGCTTGGAACGTGGCTGGGAGATGGAGTACCTAACGAACAATTCAACAGATAACCAAGGTAACAGATGCTCTCGTGGAAATGAGCTGGACTTCGTCGAAAACATGATGGGCGGAGGGAGATAAATGTCCTGGAGAAGTGTTGAAGAAAATCATGAAAGAAGAGTGGCCGACAAGAGATGACGAGAAGAGCTGAATACAAAGAGGATTAGCAATCCTTGGCCGAGGCTTTTACCCAGCTGTGGAGAAACGCAAGCTAATGATAATAATAATAATTTAAATTACACAACATTCTATTAGGTAGGTACTGGGTTGTATATTATTTTTTTATTGTCATTTTAGGTAAATCGGTAGGTACCCAATTTTTCAATAAATAGATTTTAATGGAACTGTTTAAATATAATCGTATGGATTTTTATTAGCTTTTCCTTACCAATATATTCCCTCAACAAACAATACCATATACGTTTTCGAAGATAAAAAATTAAAAAGACTAATTATTATGGAATCTGGAATAATTAGACGCCCTAACTAGAAATGTTACTAATTTGTCTTATATCCATGTTTTAACGGAATAAAGAAACAATATTATTTATTGATATGGAAATTACTTTGTGTTGCAAAATGATTATTTTATTTTACACTAAATTAAACTTAGTAATGCACGTTGACTTTGTAATACATGTTGACTTGTCTTGTGACTGGTTAGGTCACCGGTTAGTTAGTCATCAGGTGTAATTAATATAACTATTGATAGAATCGGCGTCAACTTCGTAGATTCATAATGATGATAAGATAATTTACTACTAACAACTGCACTATTCGAGTTTCGAATATTCTAATTTCGGTGAAGGTACAAAACTTTTTTTACTTCTTCCCCTGTCGATTACAGTTATTGTAACTCTCGAAACTCGAGTGGTGATAATAGACGCAAGCAGAATTCTAACAGTTATTTATGAATTATCCTTAACGTAGGTATTCAGAACGTTTAATAATATGTTACGTATAAATATAAGTTGTTAATGATGTGAGGGACTACTCCTCTCGAAAATATAGTATGACAAAACAACTCAACGTGTGTGTATGTTTAAAAAATCAGTTTACTGTACATTAAAAGAAATCACACCATTGTGAACACTAAACTCACTTTTCTGAATTGATAAAATTCATTATGAAAAATAATTAATTTTAATTTTTTTTAAATCTCGTATTTAAAATATACTAAAAGGGATTTTTCTAGAAAAATTGTCACTTATCAATGTATTTCTTCCACCACCGTTGTTTGTAAGCAATTTGAACTGATGTCGGGACCATTTATATGAAATTCTTGGCAATTTCATTGATGTCATTTTTGAAGAAAAATTATCCGTGTCATAATCACGTAGACTTTATTCCCACCAACACCTTAAAGTTACTATTCAAAATGCGAAACATAAAATCAGTAGATATCTGGAGAATGACATATAACGCTGTTAAGTTAAAGTGCGTGAACACGAATGAAATTTTTTTTAACAATATGTGTCAGTCACGCAGTTTTCGGTTTACTAATTCAGCATCAATCCCTTACGCGAGACAAGGTTCATTCGTTGTTTCAAACATTGTTCAAATATGTTTGTTTGACATACCTACAATTGATTATCCCAGATCCAATTGTTCCTTTTAGTATCAAAACATGTTCAATACACTGCGCACAACGGAATCATATAATAAACAGTTGCATTGAATGTTAAGTCAAAAATATTGAATGCATATTGGATTGTATATCTACCCGATGTATAGTCAAGAGATCTTAAATCAAGATGAATCACATATATGGGGTATAAAAGCAGAAGCAACAATATCCAAAAAAAATTAATGCAGTCATCGAGAATTAATAATTTATAATGTACTTAATTCAAGATTTTACAGGAAACATTGCCATTGAATTTATATAAAACATGATTTTTGTATGTGATAGATATCTACATAAAATCTAGAATTCAATACATTTCGAATTTGTGTCATGGTGACAGCATTTAAAATATTTTATAATTTTTTTAAATTAATTTTAGATACGGCTACCTTTGCTTTTATCATATACTCAAGACATATAATCAAGTACCTAATTACACCTGGGTCTGAAATGTTTAAAAATCATTAGAAATTCTTAGAAGGATTTAGAATACACAAGATCATACCCGAATGTTCGCGAAATGACAATATCTATATAAAGTGTTGAAGAGTGTACTTAAATAAATCAAAATACGAATGACGTTCTTTGTCTTCTTCTATAGGTACGGCAGTTCGTGTGTGTGCAATAAAAGGAATACATGCTATTTTATTTTAAGAACTTTCCTGAAATTGGCTAACATCATGCAAAAATAACAACGTTCTCGATTTCATTATGCAGATTTTATTCCATTACACTACCACCATTCAAACAGCGGTTAGCGGAACCATTTGCAAAAGCGATGACGTTTCCACCCTTCCCCCCCCCCCTACCGGTTTTCCGGGTCAGTTTGATTGTCTGTGGTCCTCTTCCAATATGGCCGCCTCATCGCCCCGCGCCCCGCCAATATTTAAACTGTGCTGCCACTCCGGCTGGCGTGCATGAGTTAATATAAAAAGTATTTAAGTCGCCAAATGGATTCCAAATACGGTTTTGAATATTAAGTGGAACCATCCCGCTAGCGACCGCCCCGTGGTATGGGAGGACTTTACATTTTTTCGCAATAAAGAAATAAAACTTGCCACCGCAGAGGTTCCTAATGCTCTCTCCTGCGGACGGTGTAAACTGTTTTGCATAGACAAACACCGGTCCGCGAAAGCGCTGCACGGTCTGCAAAACGTTAGATCCTGCTTGCAACCTGGTTATTACAAAAATGTGGTGGTCGTCTTATAAAGCGGGAAATAGTGTTTAGTTAAAATAATTAAATCGATTTCAAATACAAAGTAGAGTTCGTTTGCAAGAAATAATCAATTTATTTTATAAGGAGAGCGCAGCTTCCAAATAGTTGTTCAGAGATAAATATTTTCTAATTTTTTCTTCCATTGAATTACCACCAACACAGAAATTTACTTTTTGTTTCATTATGAATAACAAACTTATGTCATCGTGAAAAGAAAATTATCTCACATTTTTTTATATATTTTTTAACAAACAGATCGTCAAAAGCTTAATTGACCCTAATTGTAATGGCGAACCTGCGACACGCGTTTAAATAGTGAATACGCCAGCCTTCACTATACACAATAAGTACCTACTCGGGTTACCAAAGAAACGTGATTGTAACTGATACATCGCACACATCAATATCTTCGAACTCTGGCATACCAGCCCAACATAAATTCAAAATGACCATACACAAGTAGGTATAAATACAAACCCCGTCACGAAAACTCGGGAGCTCAAGAGCATCCCTATATATGACACGCCAGCAGAGTTACGTTAAGTATTTTTCAACTTTTTGACAAGACAAGCCCAATAGATCTACCATCACTGTCCTAATAGGTGGTCCTAGGGTTATATTATATTAGTAGGTAATAATGTTTATTTATTAAAATTTAAAACAATAATATGTTGGGGTTTTTAAGGATGTGACATTACTTCATAATTAAAGCAGTCACTGAAAAGAACGAAAGACATTTTCTTTATAAACATTTAGTTGTAAAATTAATTTTGTTAAAATAAAAAATACCTGCTGAAACTTCTGGCGCCATATTGCAAGTTTAAAGTTCAAAATTTTCATTTTTAAAAGATGGTTGCTTTCTTGTAGAAAGAAAATGGGTGCCTGTATGTACATATATACGCGTTAGAAATTATACCTCTTTGCCAAACATAAAATAAACAGCGCATCACTTCTCACAGCACAACCGCCCAAAGACAACAAAATGCAGAAAAACTTTAACGTAAGGAAGCGCGAAACGCAGCAGCAGCAAGAACTGATGATTTGGGGACTACATGGGCCCACTCACTTATGATAGAGAAAATACAAAAAAAGTTTCTAAGATATCTCTACATGAGAGAGTACGGGCATTATCCTTGGCTTTACCCAACCGAGTTCCTCCAGGGTATGCTTGGCTACAATAGTTTAGAGACTAGAAGGAATGTGTATCTGATTACGCATTTTTATCGATTGTTGCGCGGTATGATCGAAAATCCTGAAATTATGCAGAGCATTGGTTTGTATATTCCCGATAATTATCTAAGACAACGTCAGCATAGATTGTTTCACATTCCAATATACAGGACCAACCTGCCAATGGTTATGCATAGCTACTGCTATGCTGAACAATATTACTCTGGATATTGATCTGTTCCATGTCTCTGAGAAGGTTTTCCGAAGCAGGATTCTCTTACAAATTTGATATAAATTAATTTATATACGTTTGATATTTTGTTGTTTGTATATTTTCTCACTTTTTAATAAAATTTACGAATCAAACATATGTTTGTAATGTACATATATATATATATATATATATATAATATATATATCTATATATATATATATATATAAATATATATATATATAATATATATATATATATGACGAATTATTTTCTGGAGAATCCTGCTTCGGAAAACCCCTTCAGATACATGGAATATATCAATATCCAAAGCGATTTTGTTCAGCATAGCTGTAGCTCTTCCAATAGGCATATTCATCGGCAGATTGGTCCTGTATATTGGAATGTGAAACAATCTATGCTGACGATGTCTAAGGTAATTATCAGGAACATACAAACCAATGCTCTGCATAATTTCAGTATTATCGATCATACCGCGCAACAATCGATAAAAATGTGTAATCAAATACACATTCCTTCTAGTCACTACACTATTGTAGCCAAGCGCACCCTGGAGAAACTCGGTTGGGTAAATCCAAGGATAATGCCCGTACTCTCTCATGTAGAGATATCTCAGAAACTTCTTTTGGACTTTCTCGACCATAAGAGAGTACTTACTCTCATGTGGCCCCCAAATCATGGAGCCACTCTCGAGTCTACTTCGCACCAATGAGTTGTAAAGAGTTCTCAGTACGCGGATATTCTCGAAAACCCTATCAGTACGCAGAACAAATCCTAATATTCTCAAAGCATTGCCACTGATCGTCTCTATGTGATCGTGAAATGTTAAGTTGTTTACAAATCTAACACCTAAATCTTTAACATTCGATGTTCTTGTCAGATTTTGGTTGTTCATTTTGTAGCGAAAAAATAGAGTTCTTTGGGCCCTAGTGAAGGATGTAACCGAACACTTGGAAACATTAAACAAAAATTTATTTCGTCTTCCCCATTCACATATATTTGATATATCTGCTTGGAAAAGACGAAAATCGTCCAAAGTTGACACCTTTAAGAAAAGCTTTAAGTCATCCGCAAATAACAGAAAGCGCGAGTTTAAAATTACATTTTTAATATTATTGATAAAAATAGAAAACAACAATGGACCCAGGTTGGAGCCTCGCGGGACACCCGAGAAAGTATGGAAACACTCTGACGCGAATAAACCGTAGGAAACGAATTGGTTTCTATTTTGAAGGTAGCTTGCCATTAATTTTACCAAACCGTCTGAGAAACCGATCTCATACAGCCTTTTTAATAATACATCATGGTTGACTGTATCAAAAGCCTTGGCAAAATCATTATAAGAACAATCCACCCGATGTCCCGCGTCCAGTGCTTCCGTTACGTAATTCGTGAAAACCATCAGATTTGTCTCAACAGAGCGGCCATGCTGTTGATCAATTATAAATGGCTCTACTCGGGAAGCGACGATTCTACTAATTATAATTTCAAACAACTTAGTTAGTGCAGAAAGAATAGCTACGGGTCTGTAGTTTTCTACAGATGACTTAGAACCACTCTTATACATAAGAGTAACTTTTGACATCTCCATGTTTCCGGGTAGATCCCTGTATTAATGGAGAGATTATACAAAAAACAAAGTGGTTTTTTTATCAGTTCCACGCAACCTTTTAAGAGAAATGTTGGAATGAAATTTTGATCAAGAGAGTGAGTATTATTTAATTTTTTTATAGCGTCGGACACATCTTTCTCACTGATATTTTGAACATCAATAGACTGTGCACCGATCGGAGAACATTGCTTAGCAATGTAAACATCAAGAAGCGGAGGTGCACTACTATACATTGTTTTAAAATGACCATGAGATGCAGATTACAGATCTCTATTCTCAGTTAGCAAAGAGACGGATGTTATTGAGCGCAGCAGCAACATCGAAGATATGGATATTAAAAAGCATCTAGAGGATATCGCCAGATGACGGTAATAAAGTAAAAAACAGATTCGTGTTACCTAAATAACTTCGTGGTGTGAAATCTTATTTGCAAAATGCGCGCGCAATTTATTACACACCTACTAAAACTTCATCCTCAGCGCTCCCAAAGACATATAACATAAAAATAAAAACGAAAGGATTTTAATTTGTTTTTTCACTGTGACTGTCATTTACTTTTTTTAAATAATGTTTATGTTTCATTTTATAAATCCGTCGCGACCACTTCGGCCCGCCCTAGAGTAAAGGTCCATAGCAGGGTGTCGCGCAAACAACGAAAGTGGAAAAATTTGCAACACTGAGCTAATTCGGCGACCTCCCTCATATTCAGCTCAGAAAATGGAGATCCCTTTTACTATTAAATTTTGCCGTGCCAAAATTGGATTGTTGAACGGCGTGTCATTATCATCACTTAAATCATTATCGTCATTATAACTGTTTTCTATCCAGCGTTGGATGAAGGCACTGAGTATTAAATTGTACAGAGATGAACTAAACCCCTTCTTTAAACGAGGGAATTGGGTCACGACGTCTGCAGTTTAGAATGTTGCAGAATCCCTCGTAAAATGTCAATGACGACCCATCGAAACCTCTAGGACCTTTCACTACATTCTGGATCACACAACCACCCTCTGGAATTAGCTACAACATTCGAGGAACACCTGGATAAGCCTAAAAGAAAGCGAAGACAATCTTTTCCTAAACACTGAATAATATATGAGGTTCGAAAACCCAGTTTTAATAGTGATATTTAATAGTGCCATTTTTACAAATTATTAGTTCGTACTATAGGGTATTTAATTTTTATAATATGTGTATGTTTTATTTTTTCACCTTTAGTACTATTATCTTTACTCTACTCCGGACCGTTTATACACATAAAATAGTTTAATAAATACAATAAGTAAAAATACTCTTATTGGTAACAACGGGAGAAAATACAACCATAATTGAGGGTTATAAAATCAAAGGCAGCAATATCTAAAAAATGTTTTGAATGCAGTCACTGAGGAATACTAATTTAGAAATTACTGAATTCTAGATACCTACTATGTATCTATCCCTTCCAAAACCATGTTTCTTATAGATTTATAGGCTATGATTTCTATAAAAAGAAACATAAAACAAACAATATCTACACTACCGCACCCAAACTAATTTGTACATTATATCTTCCCTTCTACTCCCGTCCCACATTCCCCTCCACCCTCTCCATTCGCTATTAATGTATGTTAAAGTAAATTTTTAAATTCAGTGGAAAATTTTTAAGATTGTTTTGCTGTTAACTTTTCCCAAAACAAAATAAATAAATAAACACACAAATACACACACTCACACAAACTCACTATTGGACATGTTTTTTCTTATTTTTTATCGATTGTATATATGTGTTTTCTTGTAATTGGCCCAAAACTCTGTACATCAATTATTGTTTTTTTCAAGATTGATTAATTATATGGCTGTAAGAAAACCAATAAATGAAAATAAAAAAATAAAATAAAATAAAATCTCGAATACATTAGAACTCAGTACATTTTAAATTAGTAATTATTTTCGATTATTGCATTAATTTTTTTTTGATATTGCTGCCTTTGCTTTTATGCCACACAATTAAACAATTGTAGTATATTGTATAACTGTAAAGATTTTGTAACTAACTTTTATTAAATAATTTTGTAAAATGTATTGTCACGTGGTAGGAGACAAATAATACACTTGAAATCAGAGTTTTATTTAAAGTCAATGACACGATGTTTATTCTGTGATTCGCATTAAATCTCGCACTAGCCACTCGAGATTCTTCCACTTGTATTTTGAAATTCTGATTCACGTCATTTGTATCGCTTTGATCGCAATCGAACACTTCTCATACGTTGGTAGGTACGTTATCGCTGGTCAATAGCCACACCGAAATCACTCGTCGCCGTCTGTTGCGCTTTATCTATGTCTTCTCACTGCTGTCAATCACGAATCGCTTATCTTGATGGCATCGACACACTTGCATACATTTTCGGGTTTCCAGACATTTTGTGAATTTAGTAGTTTATTCCAGATCCTTCCAGTAATTTCTAATTTACTGTAAAATGTGCTGAGAAATCGTCGAGTACGTGTTGTTTCTTACCTTATGTTTCTACAGTCTTTTGACAGTATTATTATATATATTAGGTCCTTACATATGAAATTGGCGTTTAGTATGGGGAGGAACATAAAGCCGATTTTTTTTATTATAATATATTTATTTAATCAAAGTATGTACCATTGCTATCTATGCACTTTTGCCATCTCATAGGTAGTACATCGATCCCTTTACTAAAAACACCATTCGGACGGGAATCAATAAAATCTTTGAAGGCGGTTTGGACTACCCCATCGGAGTTGAATTTTTTCCTTTGCAAGAAGTTATCCAAATTTCGAAAAAAATGGTAACCTGTTGGGGCAAGGTCCTGAGAGTACGGTGGATGTCTTAGACATTCCAATTGAAGCTCCTCTAATTTGGTAGCCGTCTGTTGTGCAGTGTGTGGTCTAGCGTTATCATGAAGCAGCAGTGGCCTAGAGCGATTAACCAGCCTCGGTTGTTTAGCAACTAGCTTTTCCATCATGGTTTGCAGTTGCTGACAATAGACATCTGCCGTAATCGTCTGGCCAGATTTAAGAAAGCTGTAGTAAACGACACCAGCACTAGTCCACCAAACGCTCACAAGTAACTTTTTTGGAGTCAATTTTCGCTTGGGGCATGGTTTGGCTGGTTCGGCAGGGTTCAGCCATTGCGATGAGCGCTTCCGATTATCGTACAGGATCCACTTTTCATCACAGGTAATGAGTCGATTTAAAATCCCTTCATTATTGTGCCGGTTGAGTAATGCAACGCAGCAGTCAACGCGCGTTTGTTGATGTGCTTCACTCAATTCTTGAGGTACCCACCTTTCAAGCTTTTTCACCTTACCAATTTGCTTCAAGTGGATTAAAACAGTTTTATCACTAACACCGCAGCCTGCAG
>JADDOH010000497.1:0-87047 GCA_016648135.1 Agrypnia vestita
TAGTAAGTTGATTTGTTATAATGAATCCGCACACAAGAGTTCAAAGCGATCTTCTTCAATAATAGCAAAATTACTTCGTGGTAACATTATTTATAACGTACGGAAGTTTTAACTACTTATTAATGTTTTGGTTTTGTTAATGTCTGTACTTCCAATTTTTATTTTTAGTATACTTTGTATCCTGTTGAAGGAAAAACTGCGCACTGGCCCGAGCCACGTGGATAATTAAAGTATTTTCTTTTTATTAATTCCAATAAGATCCTTTAAGAGTTTACTTTTTCCTTCATATTTTCATATTAAAAAATGTGAAATGAAAAAGTGAAAAATGATAATCATTGCCGAGGGCCGACCTATCTAAAAAAACATTTTCAAATCGATATGATTTGTAATTCAGCAGTTCGTGACGGTGACAGCAGACTTTAGCGTAATATTACAATAATAATAGTAATAACGTGTTCCGCGCGGGGCGGAGCCCTCCGACTTCTGCTCTTTGTGGCTTTACCGGATAAAGCATTCACTAATTAACATCGCCAATTATTCAATTCTATAATATGTACGATAAGTGACCAGACTCGTAAAAACATTCAAAATTTGGACATCAGGTGTAATGTATGTATCACTGGGTCTACATGGTGTTTTAAACCTAATCCACAATACTTCGGGGGTTATAGGTATACTTTGAGAGTATGAAAATGAACACTGCGAAAAATTCTGATTAAAGGGTTATTTCGATCAGAATTATTAAGATAATTTTGCGATACATTATTAAAATAAAGTAAACGATACAATTAAAACATTTGATTTTAATGACGTCTCGCTGATTTCTGAAAGATGAACACAACGTCAAAATGGATGACGCATCAGTATTTTTGTCGCAACACAAATATTTTGATTGATTGCTTCGTAAGATATATGGATTTTTAAAAACACTTTAGCCGTGTAATTTTATTTTATTCCTCGTATGTACATGTAATACTTTTTTTGTATTTCTCTTCTTATAAGTATATTATTGATCTCATATTGTTTCTTTGATATCTTTATTACGTTTATTATAGTTAATTTGTTTTACGAACAATGAATTAATTATTTTTCGTAAAATAAGTTTAGTAACTAATTGATCAATTGTTATTTAATTTATCAGAAAAGGAATCGTAACTCCTTCCATAAAGAATTATAGTAATAAAGATATTTGTCTCCCAGCGGCACGCGCCAACAAAAACAATCTAAATCGCAAAACGAATTTCGCTTTACCGAGTCTCGATAAAAAGAGATTACCGAGACTAAAAAATTAGAGATATCTTTTTTCAAATTATTCACGGTGAGGCCGAGGTGTTAAATACTGTACTTGTAGTATATTTTGGTAAAACCTTTCATATTGTCAGGCTTCACATACGTATGCTTACAATACACCAGGGGCGTGCAGTGAGAACAATAAGCGTGACTTATATATTTGGAGAAAAAAAAATCGAAATTAAATATTTACCTGCCAGAATATTATGAAATATTAAAATATGAATAATATGTTAATTATTGTGATAGGAATATTACGAGATAAATTATTATTTCGGTTTCTTTTCAAAATATGTGCTTAAGAAAAAGTCACGCTTCTTGTCCTTACTGCACGTGCAATACACGGAATATAAAGCTTTCCGGGCACAGCAAACTTTACATTTTAATTCAAAAAGTCATTTGTTAGTAACAAACGTTCTTAAAAATAATTAAAGGAATTTTTCCAACCGCTCCCAGTTTTATATACAAACTGTTTTTTCCAAATCGTGTATTCTACATTTTAGATATTACATTTCTAAATAAGAGCACGACCTTCTGTCCTGTCGGACCTTCTGTTCCGTGCCCTGCGGAATTTTGCATCTCAGTCACGGCGGGAGAGCTCCATTGGAATAAACATAACGCGGATATATTTTTTTTAATTTCCAGTAAAATAATAGTACAATATTAGGTCCTTACATATAAAATTGGCGTTTTGCCGTACTGGCAAATTTGATCTCAAATATCTTCTCTTTGGTTAGGAATTCCAAATCCAAATTTATACAGCTATTTACTCATGTATTTGTGTTTTGAAAATTATAATTCATTTGTTTTTTCCTCAATTGTTTTTTTCTTTGCGTCACTCAGTTTACAAAATGAAAAACCTGAAATATCGCGTTATTTACGAGTACGAGTTCCACCGTGGCACCAGTGCTGCAGAAACGGCTCGAAGGATTAATGATGTGTTCAAGGGGGGGGGGGGGGGGGGGGGGGGGGGGGGGGGGGGGGGGGGGGGGGGGGGGGATGGCGACGGTTCCACGCAAGAAAACGCAGTGCGTTTTTGGTTTCCAACGGTTTTCGTTCTGGGAAATTTTCGACTTTCAGAACAAGCCCCTTGGCACGGCCGGAAGCCAGAAGTTTGATAATGAAGAATTGAAGGCTCTTTGTGGAAACGACATACACATCCGCAAACCACCATCCGAGTCTTAGCTGCATTCTGTCGGTGTTATGTGATATAAACTTTTTAATATCCACTTGAAAGCAAAATTGGTAAGGTGAAAAAGCTTGAAAGGTGGGTACCTCACCAATTGAGTGAAGCAAATCAACAAACGCGCGTTGACTGCTGCGTTGCATTACTCAACCGGCACAATAATGAAGGGATTTTAAATCGAATCATTACCTGTGATGAAAAGTGCATCCTGTACGACAATCGGAAGTGCTCATCGCTTAATAACTTGCTGCAAAGGAAAAAATTCAACTCCGATGGGGCAGTACAAACCGCCTTCAAAGATTTTATTGATTCCCGTCCGAATGGTTTTTTTAGTAAAGGGATCGATGAACTACCTATGAGATGGCAAAAGTGCATAGATAGTAATGGTACATACTTTGATTAAATAAATATATTATAATAAAAAAAAATTGGCTTTATGTTCCTCCCATACTAAACGCCAATTTCATATGTAAGGACCTAATATATACTTGATTGTAAATGGCTCCCGTGGTGGTGTGACCCGATTAAAGTCAGAAAGGACGCGGAACACGCGCTACACAATGTGAATATTAATCAAAACAAGTAAAGCGGTCGTGCTCTGCGATGCAAACTATGATTTAGCCTAGATCAGCAAACATGATGAAAGGTCTCATCTTTGTATTGCCTGTATTATTTTTTGTCACGGCACATGCGCCCTAGAAATAGAGGGCTCAAGATATTACCCGCTTTCCAGAGCATTTGTGATATTAGTGATTTCCGCTTCGAATGTATGCCTAGCCCAGAAAGCCTTCTCACAAGCCGGCATCTGAAAGATTACATTCAGCTCCAAGGTATAAAGTTTCTCATCAAATCTGATGTATGACATACTCGTCGCCTATGCGCGCTCTTTCCGATATTTCACGTATTCCAGCCTCATAAAAGTCAATATTGGATAAAAGTTTACACTCGAATATGAAAACTATCTATAATAATCGTACCAACCGTACGTTAGGACTAACAGATTAGGAAATTTCGATTCAAAAAATTTAAATGTTAACCTCAGAACTTAAATGTCACTCTTTTAAATTCGTAAATTTCGCTTGGCATTAAATATGTTAATTTTAAAATATGTTACCGGCATATACAATGTCCGATAAAATAACTCTACAGTATTTTAAATATACGTTTTTAATCATTACACTGACATTGTAAAATTCATTAATGATTATTGTATCGTCATCAACAATACGTGTCTCTGCCAAATTTCAGAACGGTTGTTGGTCAGGAATTGGGTTAAATATTGATTAAACGATTTCTCGCTGACAGACTTATGAAACTTTAAAAATCAAGTAAAAAGAGAGAAGATAGTTTCTTGCCTGTTTTTGTAAAAATTGATTAGTCGTTGTTGTCGATTCTTTTTATAATATAATAGGTTATGTTTAAATATGCAGGTAACCCTCGGTTTCATTTACATCAATTCACAATTCTTTAATTAAGAAGAACCTCTAATCCTTCCATCCTTCCAACCATAGATATCTTGACCATGAACTCGGAGATTGATCAGGAATTGGGAACGAAATACGAAGATAAAAAGAAGTGTAACGGCATCCATCTGACCTTATTCTGAACATCTTTAAGAAAAAGAAAATCAAGTCAGTTAACAATGGATATTTTTCGGTAGGTACAAATAAAGGAGATCCGGAATAAGAATCTTAAATACCTATAGATGTAATACTTCTACGAAATTTAGCATTTTTTGTATTAAATTTTCGAAGCTTTAAATTTAATTATGTTACATTTTATATGCGTAGGTATTTTTTGGCGCCATGAAATCTAACTCTGTACCTTCTATTAAAATTAGGTTCATTGTACGCCATTTTTCTTAATGAAATTGCGGTGTAAACCAAGCGTACCTGTATATATATATAAAAATAAATATTGGTGGAAATTAAAATAATTTCACAATTGCAGTCAATGTAGTACCTATACAAAATACAGGCCCATCGGTATTAATAACAGTACGGTTGAAATGAAACAGTATGGGTAAAATATTTTTTTAGAACAGATATTTTAAATTATTTAAGTTAACAGTGATAACATTCAATTATATTGAAACACTCGGAAAGAAATACAGAAAAAAATTGTCCATCGAAAAAAAGCTTAGCCTCAAAAAGTGGTTCAATCGCCAACCTTCGATAGAAGAGCTCACATGAAGAAGACGATAGAAAGAGTATTGTAGTGATCCGCAACTTTTTAGGCCACGCCGGTGAAATGCATTACCGATTACGCCACGCTAGCGCGTATTCATATACTTATACGCCATGGCGAAAATTTCTGATATGTTTTGAAGACGGTTTATGTGTAACTAAATGTGGGATTGGACTAATTTTAATTACACATTTCTTTTCTGATGTGACAGACTCCGCGACATCAGAAAATAAACTTTTTTTCCCTTTGCCTTTGCTTATCCACAAAACCAAACTGTTTTTGATTCATCGCCAAAAGCTTTTCACGCATCCTTTTACTCATAAACGCTTATTTCTTCCCCAATTTCTTTTTCTTCATCATCCAAAGTTTTTGTGATGTGAATAAACGTATATTGCATAATTAAAAAACTTGCATTTAACGAAGTTTCTTTACAAATTACAATAAACTAATTAGATAAATTATAGAAGTCTCACAAAGACGAAGTTATGAAAGTGAGAAACATGTGTGGAAATCTTTTTATACGATAGTCCAGGGCTTACAACCTCTGTGAGCTGGCTAATCTACACAATGCAACGTTCACCGATTACATCATAAGAAAATCCACACATCGAATTTTTGAAAGTTCTATAAATTAATGTTAAAATCTGAGAACCTTTCGTTTATTTGAGCGGACTGTGCCAGAGACATCTTTAATGTCTTCTCATGAAATACATAGATCTCCACAACTGGTAATGTTACCTGTATATTTTTTAATGTGGACTAATGAGCAATATACGTGTTCAAGTATAGGTACATTAAATTCTTACGAATTATTATAACATGTTTGCTAGAATAAGCCTGAAAATCAGTATTTATTTTTTTAACGTTTCTCATATTCATAACTTCGTCTCTGTGAGACTTATAAAATTTATCTTAATTTATTAATCGTCCCTCTGGGGATAAAATCCAGTAACTGTATACTTCGGACATACCTGCATGTAAACATATTGTTACCTTAAACTAATTCATATAAACAGAAACAAATAGAATTTATACTAATTGTAGGTTCTTAATATAAATAGGTACTTAATAATTCAATGTAATACTTGCACTTACTTGAAATAGGAGAAGTATTGATATACAGAAGAAATTAAAAAAAAATTAAATTGTCTTTTTTATAACATAAAGATAATTGAATTAATATTTGTTTCCCAGAATCTGTAAGATTGTGTGCTTGTGTGCTATGTGAGTAGAATTTTTCGTAATTTTAAACAGTTGACGCGGCGAAACTGATTTATCGCAGTCCTCCGGATTGTAAAAGTTCCAGCTTCGTATCTCGGTGTTAATCAAATATTTTTTCGACAGAGAGATTTGTCTGCACATCTTTCTATTTAATTGATCTAATTTGTTTTAAAATATTTCACCAGTTCAATTATTTCGCATCATTGTGTATTTAATCCCATCTGATAATGATCCTTCTTTGGAAGGAAACTCTAGGATATCCCAATTATAATAATTTCGCTGTCGTTCTGTCCGTCTGTCCCCGTAACTTCGTGTAACGTCCGTAATTTAGTTCGAATTCAAAGTTAAAGAAACGAAATTAAACGGCCGGACGGGGCTTGAACCCCGGACGAGCAAACTCGAACGCGGAGACCTACGGAAGTTACCATCATCCTATGCGCGGGAACAAAACAGACTACATATACAACCTAGCAAAGACGCGAACCAAATATTATACACCGAGTGCTTATAAACATTTTCTCCTCAGTCGATGGCATCTCCCGCGCTATGTAGTGATAGGATATCCGGCTCCCACCGGGAGACTCGGGTTCGATTCCCGGTACCGGGAATTTTTTCTCATTTTATTTTCGATTTTATTTATTTATAATATTAATTATTTAATTGTTCAGAATATTTTGAGTTTGTTCAAATCTTTCAGAACAGTGCTGGATTTATGTCACAGAGACATTATTAATCAATTAGTGTATATTATAGATATCTCACAGAGACGAAACTGTATTAATTATGGGAAAGTAGGTATAGAAGTCATTTGGGTGTAACAGGACTTATGACCTGTCTTTTTATGGTTGGCTTAAGTGATCACTTTACACAATTGTAACATTCGCCATTTCCACCCATGATAGAATATACCATGCTTATTCATTTTTTGGAAGTTGTATATATGTTCAAATTGCGTGAAAAGCTTTCATATATGAGTTGTAAGCGCCTTTTCCATGCGGCCTGTACAAAGCCATTTTCATTCCCCTAAATCCCCACAGATGTAATGCAAGTATTCGGATGGATTTCATTACACACAATAAAGTATATTGCTCTCAAAATTCCGTAATCAATGTAGATTTTCTCATTAGCGACATCTGTGGGGATTTAGGGGAATGAAAATGGCTTTGTACAGGCCGCATGGAAAAGGCGCTTACAACTCATATATGAAAGCTTCACGCAATTTGAACATATATACAACTTCCAAAAAAATGAATAAGCATGGTATATTCTATCATGGGTGGAAATGGCGAATGTTACAATTGTGTAAAGTGATCACTTAAGCCAACCATAAAAAGACAGGTCATAAGTCCTGTTACACCCAAAATGACTTCTATACCTACTTTCCCATAATTAATACAGTTTCGTCTCTGTGAGATATCTATAATATACACTAATTATTTAATTGTGTTGTTGCTTTAGTTTTGCGCACGCACAATCGCCAGGGTTTAAAGTAGTAGGTGCCATTGACTGCGGGGGAGATATAAAAATATATATAAGAAAGCTCAGATGGGCTAATCGTGTTCCCCTCGCGGAATGTATCCCGCTCCCGGGTCAACTGGTCCCCCGAGACGGCGCCCCCTCGACGAGCGGATAAATCATCGTCTCCATTTGCCGTATATTTGGTCCGGAGATCGCCTGACGTGGGTCGTGACAGCCATATTTATAACATTGCATGTCGATCCGTCCAGACGGGACTCGAGGACAGCTCCAATTTGCCTACTGGTTCCGCGATAAATTGTTACGAGTACAGCGGTGATTAACAGTGACGGATGAAGACCTTCTGAGCGGTGAATGGGGACCCACCACTTTCCTGGGGCCGTTCTATGAGCCGACGGCTCCCATATCGGCCCTACTCTCGCGTCACCAGGTTGACATTTTTTACTTACTAAAGCCATCCCCGTGCGGCGCCGTGCAAAGGGCGAACGGAAATTTTTGTATATATTGTATAGTGCATTGAAATCAGATGACTTGTGAATGTATTTTTCCATTTCTTATTCCTTATTTTTTTTCATTTCCAACAATTTTTTCAAAGTCAAGATAATTAATTGTTATTTTCTTGGGTGTTTCATCAATGTGCCTCGGAAGTGTAGACCCACCAAGACATTTTGAAAAATCGATTGCCGATGCATTCCATGGAAATAGTCCACATGCTCTAAAACCATTTCTTATTATATTTTTGTTTATTTGCTTTTGTAAAACGATTTGCAGAATTGGCCCAAAATCTGATTTTGTCAACATCTTGCTAATATTGCACCATCTCCAGTCTAATACCCCTCTTTTCCATGCTGATTTAATAGGCTTGAATGCAGCCACGTCTGCTGGTTGCAGTACTCTGGTTGAATTTGGATAAAATGCTACTAAAATTATACCTAATTCCGTACACATTTTACTTAGCTCATAAGTAGTGTGACTTTTATGACCATCTACGAAAAGTATCACCGGGAATTTAGTTTTCATTTTGCATAAATGTGGATGAAGTACATTTTTTATATAGTCAATGAAAATGTCTCCTTTCATCCATCCATTCTCTGACAAAGCAATTCAGGATGAATGGACTGACGAATGTAATTCTGCATTCTTTTCAAAGGAAAAATTACCATTGGCGGAGTCGTTTCACCATTGGCTAAAAAGGTAAACATAACTGTTAAGCATGTTTTCCCCGGTGCATGTTCGACTTCATAAATATTTCTTGCTCCCTTTTCCGCCAAAACTTTTGTATTTTTGGGCATAATTGAAAATTAGTTTCGTCACCGTTTAGGACTCTTGAAGGGCCACTCAAAATGTCAAAAAAAAACATTTTCCTTTAAATATGTCTCGACTTGATTAAACCAGCCTATTATATTCCTTTCAGATACAACAGAGCTTGCAGGTGTCACTGCTTCTCTGAGGTTCTTATTGCAATCTCCGGATGTCGTTTTAAAAACAGTTTATACCACCCTTCTCCTGGTGTATTATCTATAAATGTGTTTGTTCTTGGATTATTCTTCAAAAAATATTCCACTAGTTTTAAAACGTCTTCCTTTTTTTTAGGAAATCTTTTCCTACTGCTATTACAAATCCACTCAACAAGAATAGATTCTTCAGTTTCATTTCAAACCGTACATGGTCCAGGTTGAGATTTTGTAAAATTTGAGCTTAATCTAAACTGGATTGTTGCTCTGGGAATATTGAATTTTTTAGCCGCAGATTTTTTTGGCATTCCATTCCGAATAGCTTCCAACGCAAGTTGAATTTGTTGTTCTGAATATCTCTTTGTATATTTCACCTGATTTGATGCTATCTTAGGCGTTCTCTAAAAAGAATAAGGAAAATTTCATTAAAACATAACAGTAAAGACATGATGTGTATAAAGATTGGCACCTTTAAAAAGTATAATCATTGGCACTGCCAGTATTACATTTTAAGCTTATTTGTTGAGTTTTAGCTCTTAAAATTATTGAATGTCATTAAACATTGAATGTTATCACGAAAAATTTACTTAAGAAATAAATTATCTAAAATTACAGCGATTGGCACGTATGCCAATTCTGAATGATCATACAACTGAAATGTCCAATTATTGGCATACCAAAATAACACATTTATTCAAAACATAACATCAAAAAAAGTGTTTTATAATACACAACAAACCTTTTCTACTAAGTAATTTACAAATGCCATAACAAGAAACTTACCTAACTGTATTGAAGACATATGAAGATGTAGACTAACCTTTTGAAAAAAATTAGAAAACGAATAAAAAACACACTGAACAATTCTCGCTCTACAAATTGCATTGACAGATTGCAGTGTTACCAGGGGTGAAAAAATGTATTCCTTAAATGCAAAGTATATTTATTAAAGATTTTAAAATAGTAGGGAAAACAGTTATTACTTGAGATTGAAATTAAGAGTGCCAATCGTTGGGGGAGTGCCAGCATTAGTACTTCTTACCATATATTGATCCAGCTCATCCTTATAAATTTACCGGAAATGTTATCTACGGGTTATTACTATTATTTATCTTTTTCTTCACACACCTCTCTAAAGTCGTTAGACCAAAACAATCGGACGCTCTTTAACAGCTATTCAATCGGCTCTGAAGACCATTTTTTTGCCTTTCCGTTTTTTTTCATAATTACTAGGTGCGCATCTAAGCCTCCGGGTACCTACGTACCATTTGAAATAAAATCATCCTAAATTAAATAACGGAAAGTCACAAATAAATATTTTACGAAATACTCGTTACATATTATTTGGGGCGAAACGGGTGACCATCCCTTTGGTGACACTTCACAAAACCACGTCCTATTTGCCGCCTTCTTACTTTGTTGCAGGTTACATTATGCTCTAAAGAAAGGGAAATAACTGCTCTACTCCAGGGAAAACTTTAATATAGGAACTGATTAACAAAGAATACACATATCCTGTACAAATACTTTCGGTTTTTTACAAAAAAACCATCGAATTTGAAAACTATCGCTGGATGTAGTAATTCGCGCAAAGTTGTACAACGTCCATTTCAGGCAACGGCACGCGGTCCACTGATGAACAATTTATTATTGAAACATTGAAACATGTCTGCCCACTTCTATCTGTATTTGAAGAGGCGGGAACTAGTGACGATTAACCGGTTCCACATGGTACAGTTATTTAAGATTGTAATGATGTAACTGAAATACAACTGTTGTCTATTACCGATGATTGGCCGTCGAATTGTGAAAAGTCAATTGTTAATTATTGATTCAATGAGATACAAATAACATTTAGTGTGTCACCGGTTAAGATACCATCACTAGTGGAAACCCTATTTCGTTCTGCCCCGCTATCCTGTTCGCTACCCCGGTTTCTCCCCACACGTATAACACATTCTTAGGTGACAGGATGTAATATAGAGTTTAGAGTACGGGGGCATATCAGCTCATCGAACTGGAGTTCCAAGTGCAAATCGCTGTTGGATTCCCTTTTGGATTGCCGCAGTATAAAAAAAGTAAAAGACGCGCTTTGTTGGAATGCGTTTTTTGCACAATTGCAATCAGGACTGACAAAGGTACGCGGTCATCTAAGTAAGTAATAAAAGTAATCGTTTGGTAAGTAATGCCTGGGCAATCGATGGTTGTACCTAAATGGCGGAAGACTTAATCGTATCTCATTGGGCCGCCAAGACTTCGGACGAAGGGATTTTCTTCGAGTGGATGGGTGCAAAATTTGTGGAAGTTTGCTGACATTTGTGGAATATAAAAGCAAAGGCAGCAATATCCAAAAATTATTTTAAAAAATGTTTTAAATGCAGTCACCGAGGATTACTCATTTAGAATGTACCGAATTCTATATTTTATGGAAAATATAGCTCTATCCCTTCCAAAATTATGTTTCCAAATCACTATTAAAAGCAAAGACAGCAATATCCTCGTGTAAAAAGCAAAGGCAACAAAATCAACCCTCAAGCATGTGTCACGCGACAAAATACCCGCCCCATACTAAAGCGAGAGCTGATGTCGATTTTAGACTGAAACATCATAGCAAAAAAATCAATATCTATTTATATAAATAGCAAAAGCATGGCAAAATCCTTATTTAAAAGATTAATATTTATTTATACGTATACTAAAGAAAAACTGTCAATTTTGACAGAGAAATTTCTTTGAGTAGTGACAAGTTTTTTGTATTTATCTCAGAAACACCTCAATGGGATGTTGCCCCAAATTATGTGATCGTGGCCACACCATGATTTCTAAATCAGTTTCTTCTGGGTGAGGTGTTGTGTATGATTTTAATAACTTGTTTTGAATAACTTGCATCTGTTTGTGTGTTGTTTTGTGTATCCTGCTGAAGACGGGTGCGACGTACGTGGCAAAACCATAGTTATATAAGTTGTGATTTGTAGTGTGTGGAAAACCCTGTCTTTGATCTCGAGCTCTTGGAGAATGAACAAGTTTATGCGTCTAGCCGTTCGTTTACAATTAAACTTGAACAGGATTGTTTATCAGATAAATTATTGAATGGCTGCGATACATTCATGATGTCTAGTTATCATTAACCTACAAAATTTCGTAATTAGTTTATGCAACTTTCAAACTAGCTATTGTCCTCAGAACTGATTAAATCACTCAGCGCGTCGTGTCTTTTATGATTGTTACGTGTGTTACGTTGAAGATTTTAATTGCACTCCACTTTGTCACTTCCGTGTGCCGAGGTATTGCACAAGAAATGCTCCAGTGTGTGACTAGTCAAGAAATGGAATGTTTTATCGTACGTATTTTTTTAGCATTTGTCTTTGACTGAGAGACTACAACGTTTTGGCAGGAACGAGATATAATAACATCGAGGCAACCATCACAAATAAATTACATTTGTGGGAATCGTCTATTTTGGATCTACAAAAATTATTACTTTGTACCCTAATTCAATTCTTCACTCTAGCCCCCCTCTATTTTCTGGATAACAAGACAGACATAGTATGACTGTTATCTCAGCACTCAAAAATAGACGGGATCTACTTATTTATGTATGCGTAAAGTTTCTACGAGAGACGTCAAGACTTCTGTCAAATATCACTATTTCTATCGTATCATTTTTACTCCCTTTCTTTTAACTCGTAGCGTCTCCTTGCTTGCTTCAATTGTCTGACGAAAAAACTTTGGATCGATTTTTAACCCTTTTCCCGCGATCCAATCGAGCTGAAACTTTGCAGACAAACTCGTGGCAAAGATAAAAATGATCTAACAAATTTTCGTTTAAAAAATTAATAATTATAGTCGCCCGACTCGAGCCCAATGCGTAGGTTAAGCGCCAAACCTGTTTCCACTAGTAAATGAGAAAGGGAGTATAATAAAAACTTGGTTTTTATGGCTTAGCTTTTTAGGTATTGAAATAAAACGAATGTTTTATACGAACCGTATTGATGTTTAGAGATACGACTCTTGACGTTTCGCTGGAGTCGTATCGCAACGTCTTCGGGAGAGTGCCTTCTCACCGCAGAGGACAATAATTTTTATTTTATTTTATTGAGCTCCGTGGCAAGAGGGCATATTCCTGAAGACGTTTTAATATCACTCTACGGTTCGTATACAATTATTTTATCGATTTTATCCGTTTTATATCAATACCTAAATGCATCTAATGTCCTTAATATAAACCTTAAATTGTATGCAAGAACACATTCTTATTATGAAGTTGAAATTTTTCAGAACAAATTTCTGTGAAATTTAAAACCAAATTAATTAATCAATCGATTAATTAATTTGGTTCTAAACCTTAAATATTTAATTTTTGTATCCTATCATTATAGCAGAAATATTGGTTTTAATTTAACTCCAAAATCTTTTTGAAATTAAAATGATGTTGGATGCGCCGAGTATCGATCCCGTATCTCTCGCATGCTAAGTCAATGCACCAGCAATCCCTTAATAGACTGTGGTGTCAAATTGTCTTACATGTATACATGCTAATTGTTTGTTAGAATTTAATGCGTTATTTTATATTTGTATCTATACATTCTTAGCACCTTTTTTTTATTTGAGAAATAGTTACCCCTGATGTACTTTGTAACTAGCTTGCATTATTAAATGGCTTAAGATATTTGTTACTATTTTCATGTCTTGTTCGTATCCGTTAGTAGTGCATTTTCCCGCCTGCCACAAGGGACACCGTTATTCGTTTCTCCTGTCCGCCAAAGAGATTTTTTTGAACCAAAAATCATTTTACCGGGGGTGATATGCTCACGAGCCTGAGAAAACGATTGTGTTTTTATTGTAGATATATCTAATTTACTTACGGAAACAGTACCTACAATCTAAGTTTGAATTTAAATTTTGTCTTTCTTCATGTCCCGCTTCTGCCGAAGTTTGGCGACCATCTGGCAGTTTGATGATTTATTCTGTGCAATGCGATGTAAAAGATAGGTATACGAGGGCGGTCCAATAAGTACCTAGCCTCACCGCCCGATGGCGCTACTATCGCAAGAGAAATTTACTATCGTGTAGTACATTCTCGTAGACAACTACTGTAAAAATTTCAGTCGAATTGGATTCGTAGTTTTGTTTTGACCGCGTGTGGAAGTGGGCGTGTCCGCGGATTTTAGAAAAATGGAAAAAGAGCAATATCGGTCGGTGATTCGATTCTTGTTTTTGGAAAAGAAATCGCGCAGCGAAATCAAAGAGCGCTTGGATGCTGTGTATGGTGACTCTTCTCCTTCGATGGCGACTGTCAAAAAATGGTTTAATGAGTTTCAACGTGATCGCACATCGGTTTTTGATGAGCCACGCCCAGGTGTCCCGAAAACGGCTACCACGGAGGATAACATAACAAAAATCCACGATCTCGTATTAGCAGACCGCCGATTGAAGGTGCGCGAGATAGCTGAGACAGTAGGCATCTCAAAAGGCCGCGTGGGTCATATCCTGCATGAAATTTTGGGCATGAGAAAACTGTCGGCGCGATGGCTGCCGCGTTTGCTCACTCCGGACAACAAGCGAAACCGTGAGACTACTTCAGAGCAGTGTTTGATGCTGTTTAAGCGCAAAAGGAGTTTTTACGTCGTTTCGTGACCGTCGACGAAACATGGATCCACTGGTACACATCAGAGACCGAGGAACAGTCGAAACAGTGGACTTCACCCGGTGAACGTGCTCCGAAGAAGGCGAAGACTGTCCTATCGGCCGGAAAGGTGATGGCCACCGTTTTCTGGGATTCACAAGGTGTGATCTACTTCGACTACCTGGAGAAGGGCAAAATGATCACAGGGCTGTACTATGCCGAATTATTGGGCCAATTCGACGCCGAATTGCAGAAAAAACGGCCACATTTGGCGAAGAAAAAAGTGCTCTTTCACCATGACAACGCACCGGCTCACACCTCCGCCCTCGCTACGGCCAAATTGGTCGAATTGTGCTACGAACTGCTGTCCCATCCACTGTATTCTTCAGATTTGGCCCCATGCGACTTCTTTTTGTTTCCCAACTTGAAAAAGTCACTCGCCGGGCAGAAATTTGAGTCGAATGAGGAGGTCATCACCGCCACGGAGGCCTACTTTGCAGACCTCGAGAAAACGAATTTTTCACGAGGTCAACGGGTTAAAGAAATTGGAGCTTCGCTGGATCAAGTGTATCGAGCTAAAAGGAGATTATGTTGAGAAATAAATTGCCACTTTTCCAAAATTTTCGTTTTTCTTTTGTAGGCTAGGTACTTATTGGACCGCCCTCGTATACTGTGTATAAGGTCACCGAGGTTTTGATATAGTCACATTTTGAGCCAATTACCACTGTGAATCTGGAGAACATATTCCGTAACTTAGGCCCTACGAAGGCTTCCGGGATGGACAGGATAAGGAGTGTTATAGCGAAGAGTGTACGGCGATTCGCGAAATATGAGGTTCTGTTCGTGATGCGGGCACGTGCGATGCGTTCACTTCGGATGCACAAAAACAATTATAGAAATTACCTGATTGCAATTCCTTTTATACATTTAAGTAGTGTTACTAATAGTGAGTAATGCGACGAGGAATCGCGGTCTAATTCAAAGATCGTGATTCAAGCCCTATGACCTACGGGACCACTGTGCAACGGTTTAAACGACCGGCGCGGGGCGGCATGGTCTTGCCTAGTAGTATCAAAAAATGTCAACCTGGAGACGAATGAGCAAGACTAATATGGGAGCTTTTGCTAATAGAACGGTCCTGGGTAAGCGATGGGTACCATTCACAGTCACATTTTAAGTTACGCAACCACGATAACCTCTTTCTATAACGATCACTGCATAATGACTTATTGGAACACTTTTAACGCTGTACTATTTGTTATAGGAATTGAAGGAAAGCTTCAACTATGGGCTCTTCTGCCCACCAGTCAATGGAAAGGCGGGGAAGTTTCTGGACGAAGAGCGGCGGCTGGGCGACTACCCCTTCAATGGATCAGTGGGCTATTTAGAGGTCAGTTTTTTCTCATCCATTGTATACTACCTACTAATTACGACGTCTCTTGTTGAGTGAAATCTTGGATTCCAAATAAATAGGTCTACGAGTATTTTGCAAGACGAACAGCGAGGCATTGCTATGTTTGCCGAGTGGCCACAAATGATCAAAAATTGTAGAAAAGCACCACCCGAAAAAGGCTGTATCGTTGCGAACGATGAATCTGTTTAACTAAATTGCCGTCATGTTTCTACGAAATCCTCAAAAGTAAACATTGAATTGGTTTCTTGTTAAAATCGCACCAAAAGAAAATGATTTCAGTGAGCCAACAAACAGCATCGATTTCGTTAGTGACAGTGAGAGTCATCGTATAAAAGGTAAAACTAAAAATTCAAATTATGAAGTCCCGTATTAAAATTTATAAATGTTCGACAATACGCCGAAATATTATGATATGTTAGATTTTACATGAGAAACATGTCTTTTTAGTTATTAATTTTAATATTTTTGATGTTTATAGCGTTAACTTTGTGGTTGGACATAATTATAAATTTTAATTAAATAATTTTGTATAAACCACTTGAATAATTACTCTACGTCTACCGGTTTCGATACCACCGTATCTTCATCAGGACTGACGTACAACTGACTATCCATTACCTATCCTAGTAAACAAATCAATTCTGAATGGGGCCGTGGCTACAGCTATGGTGGGGGTAATTGAAGGGTGAACGCCGAAATGGGAAATATATCTAGTAGTGGGCTATTCATGAAATTTATCTGATTATTAATAATGTTGGCTTTAGTGTTGAGGCTCTTTTTTATTTCTAGTATCTCGAAGTTATTTAACCTAATGCCTCTATTATTTATATGTAGAATTTCGATGCCGTTTTCTTTTTTTAAGGTGTGGCCTGTTTCTAAAAGATCCGAACGATTCGAATGAATTCGCGAACCACCTTTAAGAAACAAACCACACCTTTAAAAAGGAAAATGGCATCGAAATCCTACATATAAATAATAGAGGCCTTCGATTAGATAACTTAGAGATACTAGAAATAAAAAAGAGCATCTTGGCGAAAAAAAATAATATCGTTTGAAAATAATTCCAGATTTGGTGTAAAATAAATCTGTTTTTGCTTGTAACTTTGCGAAAAAATATAGAAAAAAAGTAAAAACGCCAAAATATTGGAAAGTAAAAACTCTACAAATCGTGTTTTTTAGATGGGGAATACAGCCACCCCTCGCGGAGCGGCGGCTGAAATTGAGAAAACCGAATGAAAGCGAATTTAATTCTGAAGTGCATTACTTCGGAACGTTTATTTTCAGTACACTCGATAACGGCACTTGTGATCTATCGATTGCGATATTTACATGTGAAACTGGCCAACACGTCGCAGAGCAGCATACAAAAATATAAAAAACGGCAAAAAAGTTCTAAAACGAACGCCATTTCTTGGACACGCAATTCGGAAAAAATCTATAGACCTGACGCGCATTATCGCGCGCTATGTGTAGGAAGTTGTCGCACCTCGCTAAGATTTTTTTTAACCGAATTATTAAAAAAAGGAAGATTTAGATTTTGGGTCGATATCAAGAAAACTGGAGGGGGTAAAAAAATCGAAAAATGGCAAAAAAAATGGCGCCTCAAACTTTTATTCGAACGTGGTACTAGATTTTTGAATTTTATTCAAACTATTCAAACAGTCGCAGAAACATCGCGCTCGGTTAAAAAAAAGTCCAATAAAGGGGTTTTATTTTTGTCGCCCCGCGAGAAAGAAACGGATGCAAAATTCCAATACACAAAAGAAAGACGGCTGGGTTTTGCAACTTTTGCACCATTCATATTTTAATTTTTTTTCCTAACTATGTTAAAAAGAGTCTAAAAATGAAAATAAAATTTCGTTTCTGAGAAGGGCCCATCGGGAGGGGGGTAAGGAGAGAAGTCCCGAAAAATAAAATGAAAATCAGGTCCCAAAGAGAATTTCGGGAAAAGTTTTCATTTTCAGGATCGGACGATAACTTGCAAAGTTATTAGCGTTGCAAAGTGTTTTATTGGATTAAAATAAAAAGGTGAAATTCGATTCTGAGAAGGAGAGACGTCCCGCGACAAATGTATTTTCCAAAGACGTCGGCGGGCTGCGCCCATCTGGAGAACTTGAAATTTTCAGAATCGAGCTCTCGGTCGAAAAGTTTTTTTCGCGAAAAACGAAAACAACCGCAATAACTGTGCATACCTACAAAGTTGTCAAAATGCGTTATCTCGACGTCGAGTCGACGTGCAAAATTTCATGACGGGATGACGAGAAGTCTATTAATTTTCACTTCTAAGTTCCACACACACGTACGTACGGCAGCGAAACTAATGTAAAGAATTTAAAAAGGAAAAAATAGTTATATTTTTTATTTATTTTAATAGTTGTAGTTAAAAAACATATTTTTTGGAACGAAGTTCCTTAACGCGGCTTGCGGTAGGAGTTCACTGACAGAAATTGTCACGTAAGGTAAAGGCGTTATGCCCCCTCCGTGCGAGATTCGAATAGACGAGCATCGTGCTTGAAAGGTTGTATAACTTCAATACTGAATGCGTGGAAATTTTGCTAAAACTTATTTGTTATTTGTTTTGTTTTAAATCGTACGTGAATTACATTGTCTCAACTGAGGTAGGTTCTAAATTACTTAAACAAAATTTTCATAAACATCCACTCATATTGGCTGGGGTCTTCAACATTAATTTCAATAATAAAGAAAATTTTGAAGAACTCGCATTCTTTTTATCAGATACATTTGGTTCAAGTATTAATAATGATCCAGCACAGTTCACAACAAAATATGTACTGTACTACAATTGATGCTGGTTTTTCAAGATACTTGGACAAAATTTAATCCCAAACATTTATATCTTATTATTGTTATCTGCAATATCCGAAAATTTGAACGGATTCTATTATTTTGATGGGAAAGCCAATAATTACCGTGATACAATATGATAAGATTTAAAATAATATGTTTTTAATATAATTTATAATTCACTATTTTATATCTAATTTTTAATAAATTAATATTTTTCCTAAAATATTAAGTGCATTTTTTTTATTCCTTATTTTACATTATTTGCATTGAAAAAATGATAGAAAATAAAATATACAAAGAGAGAATAAGAGAGAGAGCACGGAGGAGGCATATCACTTTTTCCTTACTTAATGAAAATACGCAAATATAAACAATCTAGAATTACATTCGGAATTGAAGAAAAGGCGTAAAGTTCGTTCCTGACATGAGTCCTCTGACAGCACACATAATTATTTTATAAATATCGTAAACAAATATTAAAACAAAATATTTATTACAGTAAAAATATTTTCTTTCTAGAATATTATTTTGTGTACATTGTCAAGTAATAAAATTAGCCTACTTAAGCTAAGGCTTTCCGGTGACTATTTTTAAACAAAATATCAATTTTCCATCAAAATAATAGTATCTGGGCACACTTTCGGATTTTGCAGATATTTCTGTATGGAGATGAGGGCAAAACAGACTTACAGACTGCAAACTCTTCATTATGTATTGGTAACATTAAATTATATTTTTATTTTGCAGCTGAAGTACAAAAGACGAGTGTACAAAATGTTAAAGCTGGATGAAAAGCAGCTAAAAGCTGTCCACACCAAAACCAACTTGAGGCGGTTCATAGACTACGTGAACCACGGTCAAGTTGAGAAAATCACCAAGATGTGCTCCAAGGGGCTGGACCCCAACTTCCACTGCCAGGATACAGGAGGTAAAAATATCATTTATATATCTTCCAATGTTCATCACTTCTTACGTTGTATCCCTTGTAAGTGTAAATTATATTTTGTACTAAAAATGTATAAAAATTATTTTACAGATTTTAAAAATAATTTAGTTTAAATATATTGTTTATAAATTACAATTATTAAACGCTGTGACCTTTCATGTATGGTACACTACCTTCCGAAACATTCAGGCTTTTTAATAATAATAATAATTAACTTGTATTTCGATTTTCAGAAACACCATTAACAATGGCCGCTGCACAAAAGAAACCTGCCAAGATTCTTATATCTCTGGTAAATGGCGGAGCATTACTAGACTATCGTACGAAAGATGGAAGTACCGCTATGCACCGAGCTGTGGAGAAAAACTCCCTGGACTCTGTGAAAACTCTGCTGGAGCTTGGTGCTTCGCCTAATTATAAAGATGGAAAAGGACTAACACCCCTTTATCTGTCAGTAACCAATAAGACTGATCCTCTCTTATGCGAGAGCCTTCTACATGACCATGCTACTATCGGTTCTCAGGACTTGCAAGGATGGCAAGAAGTTCACCAGGTTATTGCAACTCATTTTTACTTTAGGTTGGAAAATGTAAAGCAGAATTAGATCTGAAATATTCTTGCCAATTAAGGAGAGTCAACTTGTTTATGAGATTCATTTTAATACTCAATGTCAAGCAGGTACAACATTAAATAATCCTAATTTAATACATAGATCCGAATAACCACTACAACAGTGTACACTATTTTTACATAATACACCAAATGCATAAATATATATTTAATTTTTAAAAAATTGATTTGAATTTCTTTTAGTATTTCTAGAAGAAAAAATTCAAAAGGTTTTAAGAGCAAATTAAAACATCGGGTTGATGCAAAAGTTTTGAAATATTTTTATGAGAAATCTTGTGTGTAATGTGTATAATATAATTTCCATCAGTGGTTATAACTGTCTGCCATATTTTTACGAGCATATTTATTCCATTAAAGTAAAATTTATGTGACTTTGATGCAAAAACGAGTTAAGGGATATGTGCTATTGTATGCATTTTTTTGTCATTTAAATTTTTATAGTGACTATGACTTGAATAAGTGATGGCCAGAAGGACCAAGAACTGGGGAATAAGTTGGGTGCTTAACATCCCAATTCGATTCCTTGATCTTACATTGGGTCACCATTGTGGTATCAATTATCCCCTTTCTGCTTGTCAAATGAGGTCTATCCTTTTTAAATGCAGGGTTAAGTTTTGTCAGTTGTTCACAAAACTGCTGAATTATCATATCTTGTTGCCATATAATGTTTGGCTATGATATGACCACAACCAAACACAAAGTGTTGCTTTTTTGTATGCATTTCGGCTTTCAAAATGGTCGGTGGGACTTTCCCAAACATAGCCCAAGATTTTTTTTGCCTCACATTATTGTAAACTACCCATTTTTATCTACTGTCATTAATCGATCCAAAAAAGATTTGTAATTCTGTCTAGCACTCAAATAAACACGTGTTGCAACACGATCCGTTCCATTAAATTGGCACTGATTATTGATAAGAAGTCAGAATGTCATACTGCGAAATCGTTCCTATGCGCCTCAGATGCCTCAATACATTTGATTGGTCTTCCCATCTTCAACGTGATATCTTTGGTATTTTGACATGGTTCAACGTCAGTTATGATTTTTAATTTTTTAAAGGAAGCCCGGTCTGTGGTTTGTTCGCCAATGAAAAATCCTCAGGTTAGAATTTTGAAAACCACCTCTTTAAAAGTTAAACATTAAAACAGTATCGTAAAGGTTTAGTTGCCACAATCGGTAGTCGCGATTATGGTACATATATTTGTGACTACCGCAATTCGTGACCGCATATTCGTAAAATACACAGGGTTGAGAGTGCAATTTATTGATAAACATTTAAAAATTCACAAGGACTCTTTGCTGTTCACTGACTAGGTCTAAACTGAGTATAACGTGATAACAAAGCTTTCTTTATACAATATACTTTGAAAACAGATGCTATTCGTCAGTTGGAAGAATTTTTTTTGTAAATGTCATAAAAAGCATCAAAACTTTTGTATCGTCCCATAGGGATGGGTCGTCGACGTATTTACTGTCGACGAAACGAGACCGTCCACGTCCATCCATCGACGAGACGATCAACTAGTTGAATTCGTCAACTAGTTGACGCGTCAACTTCGTTACGGGGACGTCGCGGACGTTCTATCTAAACATCGGGACGATGGTCAACTGTCTACGGTTCGACGCGACGCTGCTCGACGGCTCAATCGTTGGCTATTTTTATTACGTTAATTTTTAAAATTTAAAGAAGTTCGTAGGAATATAGTTTCGGGGATAGTAAAACCGCTACTTGTACTCATATGTAAAAAGTAATATTTTATTATTTATTTGTTTACGCACATTATAGTCTTTTATATATTGTTTTATATACTTCTTTCTATATATAATAAAGAAAGAAGTAGGTATACACAACAATATCAGATGTAAGCAGTAAAATAGTAAAGTAAAGCAGTAGTTCAATAAAAAATAAAATAATTAAACAGAATTGTTTTATTTTAAACAGCGCAAAATTGGGAATTCACCGAAACGTCGCACGTGCACATCGCACAAATCAAGTAAAAAATAATAGATTAGAATAGCTTACTAGAATAGCTTATTAAGCCTATCTCGCCCTACGCATGCATTCAAATTTCAAGTCTCTGTCAGTTAATTTCAAGTCTCTGTACACAGATCTGCACTCTATGATCTACAAGTCGACAGCGAGAGGTGAGAGAGAAATAAACGGAGACGTTTTGTCTTGCTCTCGCTCGTTGCTTTGTATTACGTTGAATCTTGAATCGTCCACCGACCACGGCGTCCGCCATCCACCGTCTACGAATTCAACTAGTCCATGCGATGAACGTAAACCGTCGACGCGTCGATGCAACGTTAACGGTTGATTTCAACTAGTCCGTCCATTCAACGCCCATCCCTATCGTCCCAATAGTTTGTACCTGGTGGACAACCTAAGTGAATTCTGACAAGCGTATTCAAGATAATTTTGAATTTCTTAATGTATTTCTTTTTTCTTGAATGTCATTTGTGAATGTTTTTACTGTTATCAATGGTCAGCTCTTTAATATTAGTAGATAAGTCCATGTACAATTTCAAGAAACTGACTGTAATTGCTACACACTGTCTTTAGATACAGCTTAATAACTTAACTTATCTCATCAGTTTTTTTATTTATTTTATTTTATTGTTTATTTACATTTGTTAATACAAGTTACTAATAACTGCCACACTAGGTAAAACCTGTTCTGTGAACCCTTTATAGATTTTATTCACTAAAGTCTGTTCAAGATCTCAGTTATAAGAACATTAATTTTACAAAAACTAAAGCACTCATACACTATTTTATTTATTTAGGCTTGCCGAAATGGTTTAATCCAACATTTGGACCACTTGCTATTTTATGGAGCTGATATGAATGGCCGAAATGCATCGGGTAACACACCACTCCACGTGTGCGCTGTCAACGGGCAGGACTCCTGCGCCAGACAACTTCTATTTAGAGGTTGTGATCGAGAAGCGTTAAACTTTGCCAACCAAACTGCTTACCAAGTGGCTGTCATTGCTGGTAACATGGAATTAGCGGAAGTTATCAAAAACTACAAACCTGATGATGTTGGTGAGTGTCAATCAATTTGTTGTTATTCAGGAATGTTCTCGCTTCTTCAGCATGCTAAATATCATATATTTGTAGGTTTTGATGTTGTGGCATGAAAGTACTTATGTCTGATCTATAAATTTGTGCTCAGTGAATAATATTTCAGTGGATTTCTGTTAAATGATTGTTAATTAACACAAATTTACGCTGTATTCTTGAGGTAATGTGATTTTTTCTAATTTTATGCATGGCATCGATATCCATCGTCTCATCTTTAATCTTATCCATCATCAAATAAGCATAGTTTGTGTCATAGTTATCAATTCAAATGCTTCCTATGTTGTCATTCTTAATAATGGTGATGGTTGTATTTCTACATTATGCGGTTCAAAAACTTCACATTTTACCCTAAAAGGTGTTTTCAGGGCTTCTCAAATATTTCATATATGCAAACAGATTGGATAACTCCGATTGGTAAACAATTTAAATGCGGCCTAAAGTGTACTTATACATATCAAGTCTTTCATGACATTATTTATAGTTGTTGATATTTTTATTTTCTTCAGTTTTTTTCACTTTTGTTATTGACACAATATTGAGGATTTTTTACTAATTTATATAATTTTTTACAATTTAATTATTTAGTACAATTTTAGATAATACTTTTACATATTAGTTTCCATTATCCTTAATTTGATAATATAATATTTATCTTTTAACCCATCGGCATACCAGTCGCCAAGATATGGCAGCTACAATTTTTTTTTATGTTTTCTTTTATTAATGTTTCTTCTTTCTGTTACATTTTTTTTTAGTATTTATGTGCGCATATTTTTCTAAAAATATTATTATGTAAATGGTTCAAGATGATATGTAAAACTATACTTTTTTTAAAGTTTTATGCAGTCCTTTAGATCCAATTTTGAGCAACCAATTTTGGATTTTTTTAAATTGTTTAAAATGAAAATATATTTATGTTAAGAAAAATAACAAAAATCAATTTTTAAAATGTACACCTCGGTTAGGTTACTTATTCTAGTAGAGTTTTTCAAATTATGTTCCTACAATTGAATACTTGGATTAATTAAGGCGCTAATTACCATAAACAAGTTTTGCGTGTAATTAAAAATAAGTAACTTGTCAAATAAAATTGTTTGTAGCAAACCTTCAAAAAAATATTATCTCATAGTTTGGAGCATTATGAACAACTTAGTATATTCAAAAACTCGTATTTGTTTTTGTATTTCCATAAAAAAAAAATTATCAACATTTATCAAACTGGTTATGAATATTTAGTATTTGGCACCTAAATTAATTCAAGTATTCAATTGGTGATACTCCAATGTGAAAATCTTAATCATTAAAGCAACTTTGAACACCTTTTAAACATATCTATTGAAAATACTTTAAAAATCTTGGATTGATGTATGTATTTTAATGTATCATTGAGTCATTCACGTATTGAGATCGCTTTTAAAAGCACCAAACCTTTTTCGAGGTGGATATGCAATAATGGCTCATGCAACAAATAACTGCCGCCCTAAAGAAAAATACAATGACTGGGAAAACACTAGATTAATGTGTTACGCAATTATATACTTGATATTATTATATAATTATACACAATTATATAATCAACTTATTTGTAGCATTTTTTAAATTATGTATTCCAAAATATTATTTTATAATCTATTTATGTAATAATATAATTAGATCATACTATTATTATAAGCTGTTTATTACAGGTATTCTTGCTTTTGAAAAGGTTTGGAAAGACATCAATTTTACTATTGATATTTTTCTCAATTCTACAAAATGGCTTCATTTATTTTTCTTGTTTTTATTTTATTTCAACAGTTTTTTTAACTTTCCCATTGAGCGAATCAAATATTGAATATGATTTTGATTAAATGTACCAAGTTATATCACACACAGAATAAAGAATAAGAGAGCACCGCAAACGTCATTCATCAATCTCAGAGCCCGAAATAAATATTATTAAATTAATGAAGCATATATGTATAAATCATTGTGTTAATCATGAACTTCCACTCTGTAAACGAAACAACGCTTAATTTACATATATATAAATCAAAGCATGTCTGTTGGATTTGTTGAAATTGACCAAGAATTTCAACACAAGCAAAGCTTAAAACCCAAGTCGCGCATTCAGCGCGCGCAACGCACCTGAACACTACATATTTCTACTGCCCAAAAGTTCAATTTGGTACATATTTTTATTTTCATGTTCTTTATATGTTGTATTCTTTGTGTTCTATAATATATTGTATTCTATGTATTATATTCCACGCATTATATTAAATGAAATTAACTATATTAATAATTGTCGCTTATTTCTGTAAATGTCGACATAGTGTAGACAATATTTTCTAATCAAAATTGAATTTAGAAGACCCCCTGAAGTCTTGGCTGCTAGATACGAGACACCCGTACATGTGTAAAATTTACGATCAAGATAATACATTATCTGCTGCATTATTTTTATAACAACAACATAATGATTAGTAAGACGTAAAATTGATGTACATACGGGTAAAATTTCAAATAAGGAATTGTGTAGCACAATTTATGATTATTCATGGCTCCGAAATTGGTTTAGGCACTAATTTATTTATATGTTTATTTAATCTTTAAATATATTTAATGTGAACCGTTCAATTTATTATGATTATGATAATTTCCATCAAAAGAAATATATATATGATAATAATATTATTTCTCTACAGTTTTCATATTCACTACATCCTGATATAATTACTAATGTGACTAGTCTGCCACAGAAACGAAGATTGAACAACCTCTAAGACATTTTTATTTAGTTCCAACTATCAACCCATGTAATATTTGTCATACATCCGTATTCTGAACTAAGCAATATTGCTATTTCCCGTATCTTGACAGTTATTGTATAACATTGCGATGCTGGTTTTTTGACGTTTTATGTTTGACAGGTTTGAAATTAATGAATTCAATCAATTAGAAAGCTCATTATTCGTAATTGTGAATAACTTACAGTTTGTTTACGCGTTAGAGCTTTCTGATTGATTGAATTCATTAATTTCAAACATGTCAAACTTAAAACATCGAAATTGGCAGCAATACAATGTCATACATACCTGTCAAGATTTGGATAAAGATTTGACATCTCAATATTGCTATTTTCAGAATAGCACAGATATTGTCAAATCTACATGTTAATGTGACAAATATTATGTAATTATCTTAAATCACCATAATAATAATATATTATTAGTATGGTGATTTAAAATATTAATAAAGTAAAACCCCATTAATTCGAACTCCGATAATTCAAAATTTACCATAATTCAAAATTTTTCAAAATGTTAATTTCATAGTAGATTAAACCCGAAAAATGAAATAATTCGATAACCCAGGTAATTCGTAATTCAAAATAATTTTTAGCCCCTTGCGCCATAAATCAATAGATACATTTTAGTTCACATAATTTGATATTTTTTAAAATTTAACAAAATTAAAAAAAGTATTTCGATTTTTTTCGCAAAACAACAAATATGTCATTATCGAGTACTTTAGTAATAGAAAAATGTCGCGATCTTTGTTTAAGCATAATAAATATTGTGTTTTCAAATGCAAAATATATTTCTCACAAATTACTAGCTATTGGGTATAAACACCAACACAGCGAAACAATGCGTCTTGTACGCACGGCTTACACATACTAATTCGATTGTCAGAACTCTAACTGTGAAAGTACACGATTTTAGCCAGAATTCCAACTTGAATTTTGTGCATTAGAATAAAATAATGCGATTCAATACTCACGCAAGCTGCTTCATTTATTTTTCGAGCATTATGCGCTGTTATTATTTAAAATATAGTACAAAAGGAGATGTCAGGATTTCCTGAACCGGCCTCTTAGTAGTAGACTTTTCAGTTCATGACAAAAGTGACATTTGGCGTCGCGTTGCAGTACCGTTCCGCGGCCCGCCTCGATACAACCCGAAGCGCCGCTCCGGTGCAGGATGGGCCTGGGGCGCGGCAGGAGACCGCTCATCCATGGCTTCGGGGGCCTCCCTGCCCCGGGGGCCTCTAGACATGCTGCGAGCCGGATCTTCGTCTCCCTGTCCCTCTGACCGTCCCTTCAGTTCTGCTAGTTCCAGTCTCTCTGACGGAAGCCATCCCAGCCATGAGGACAACGCTAGTATTGTCACAGGTACCTTACCCTCGTGTTCTTTATTCGTGATGTTTCATTTTTCAACTCCAGATATGACCCCTGTGATCTATATTTAATGTGATTCAATGTTTAATGCTATGTGAATAGCAGGTATGTTTTACAAATTATAATATTCTCACACAACACATCTGGAATTCGTATGTTTTATCATGTGTATATAAATGTTTAACTTTAAGTGAACAGACTTATTTGACATTTATAAAATCCAAGGAGGATACGAATCACAACCATCACCATCTCTGTCTTCGCCCATTTTTATTCATTTATGAATCTGCATGCTGTTTATGTGCATTTTATTAGTATATATTTATATTTACCTCTTGTTACTGACTGTTTACTTAATTGGAATTTTTATATTTTTGGCTGTTTAAGTTTTCAGCTTTTTGAACTACTTTCTAATTAAATTTAGATAGCTTATTGATATTAGGCAGATGAGGATAATGTAGAATACCAAAACTCCTTATTTTTAAAAATTAGATTTCGTTTTCAAAAAATATTTTTAGAGTGTTATAGTTGTAGAGTTCATTTGACGTTTTACAAAAAATTTTACAGTTACCGTAAAAATTATAGAGTTATTTTATCTCTCATAATGTATAAAATATTTATACAAACGCTAAACCTCTAATGACATTGTAGTTGTGGGTTTTTCAATTTCAGACAAAAGTCTCGGAGATACGAGTGATATAATATCAGATTCTAGCGGAGTCGGAACTGCCAATTCCGATACAACCACAAGTTCACTAGCCTTACCGGGAGCCACTGTCGTGTGTTTGGAGAATTATGATTCAGCTATCCCCGGACACCTTCGTATTAGTCAGGGTGATATCATTGAAGGTAAGGCCAGTTTTATTGTTATTCATTATATTTCATTATTGAAAAACTGCTTCAGAATTGCGCTGTGTGCATCACAATGCAGATTTGTTGTTTATGAACATTTGAAACACTTACCGGTTTCATTATACATATACAATGGAAAACGGTTAACATGAAACCATGAGGACTGAAATATTTTTTCATATTCAAAGATTTTTTTTAAAAACTCACCGATGTTTTTTGATGTATTAATTAATTTTATTTTATATTTATTTTTTATTTATATTTATTTATTATTTATTTATTGCCAGATACTGGCATTAATATAAAGTTGAATCATAAAGTTAAAACACTAAACAATTTATTGATGACCAGTCTCCTATTTTTTGTTTTTCTGAGATGTGACATTTTGTCATGTTAAGCATTTTTTGTTTAAAAATAAATGAAAGCATTTTGTTGGGGCCAGATAAGAAAATAATATTGTATCTATATATAATAAATGAGTTCTTTATCTTCATTTGTAATCCTTGTAAGTAAATATTTTTTATTTTTTAATCTGATTTATTATTGTATGCGGGTAAATTAAATATTTTTTAGTCACGGGAACGACAGACTGTGGTCTATTTGAAGGAATGGTTCGAGGTGCGGGTAGGAACTCGCAATGTGGCATTTTCCCTCCCCATTGTGTCCAGGAAGTGAGACTCCGTCAGGCTCCTTCTAACATATTAATGGCTGCCATCAACACCAACACCGTAGCCGGATCTCGAATGACGGGGCGCAGGGAACACAATAAGACTTATAGTGCCACGGCACCAAGACTGAAGAAGACGTAAGTAAAGATTTCTGCTAGGTTTAGGTTTTAAGAATTTTTCAACTCAAAGTATGTATCATCAATTACACATTATGTGAGATTGGTTCTACATAGTAGTTTTATCAATCTTGCTTACTCAATGCACCAGATACATTGTTACTAACAGGTGTTCTTGTATTATATTTTTGCCAAAATTAATTACATACATAAAGAATAGATGAACATTACACATTAACATGCTGACGTGCATTTTTCATTAATTTCACATAGTAAAACAAAATGTTTTGTTTACAGTTTATTTGTTGCATAGTTTGTCGGTTTTTTTGTAAAAACATTTCAAGTAAATTAAATAAGTTGAATAAAAAAATGGGGTTTTATAAGTGTGATTATGGAGTTCTACAAACTCACCTTGGAAACAGTAAATAATATTTATTGTTCAAAGAATATTTTATCTTCTGAATGAAGGCCTGAACTATAAAGTTATCTGGTATGGCAATTGAGAAAAAATTATACCTTTTTAAAAACTTTTTTCAACATAACTGGAGGTAACTGTCTATGAAAACCCTCTTATCTCAAGAGTAAGAGATGATTCTGCAAAAATCAGTTTGTCGATTCAACATTCTTTCCAGTAAAATTTATATAGGTATGTGACAGTACATGATCTAGCAGAAATTATACTGACTAGTGTTAGAAACAAGTTTTTATTTGTGTGCTTGAATAAAGTTTCAAGTCGATTTCACACATTTGTACATTTTTATTGTAATGTTTTGATATCAAAAGGATTTTGTATAGCTGCACAGGTCCAGCATATATGAATATTTAGAAATGGTGATCTTTTTTTCCATGCTATATATATATATATATATATATATATGTTAATATTAGAAGTAGAGATCCTCTTGGATCCAAGAGGATCTCGACTTATGGAGTGAACGGGTGTGCTTGCCATCAATTCAAAACAGAACTCGAAATACAAGGGCATTTAAAACTCCTTTTGTAGATGGTGCAAGTGCTGAATGGACTGAAACGTGGGGTTTTTGTACAATCTAACATTAGTTCTTTTCACGACTACCATATACGCGGGGGATCTAGGAAAACTGTAATCTCTTTTTTCATAGTATGAGTAAATATATCTTTTTGTCGATTTATAGAGATATATGATAGATAAAAGACATATAGATGAGAGACTAGAGAGTATGCGATATATATGTATATGTATAGAATACAGTATTGAGGACATATGCTACAGATAGATATGAGAGGTATAGAGTGAGTAGAGATAGAGGAGAGAGATAGAGATAAGATATCATATATAGATATTTCATTAGTACGATTCTATAGATTATTTATAATATAAAATATATAGTATAGATTATATATATACATATATGTAGATGTATAGAGATATATACTAATTTAGTAATATATATATGTTAAATCGAAGGCTTTCACGGGTACAATATGTCTTAGTTCAAACTACTTTGGGGGTAACCCGCGTCAAATTTACCTACCTGAAACGGCGTCGCTGGAGAAACCCACTCCTCCACAAACACCTGACACAGAATTTTTCAAACTTTCACTTGACGGTGAGCTCCGGACCTAAACGGTTGTACGCTTTTTGGAGAAGCAGCTCATTGACAAGGCGCCCTGAAGATGAACAGTGAGATCTGTTCGAAACGTCGGCAGACGACTGGTCCTAACGACCAGACTTTGACGCGGGTTACCCCCAAAGTAGTTAGAACTAACAAATATATATATATATATACAGGTTATTTGGAAAACATTAATAACCTTGCAGGACTATATTCCTGCCTTGATTATGAGTCGAAAATGTTCAAGCTATTATGACCTAATACCAATAGTTATGGAGATAGTGACATCAAATTTTGCATTTTTTAATATTTCTTTTTTTTCCAATATTTCTGACTTATTTTTTGTAAAACGTTGGACTATTATTACAGTAACTTACATTGAATACGAAAAATTCATTCCCTTTGATACAAGTCAAATATAATAATAAAAACCTTCGAATTCCATTCGGAAAACATTCCAAATGGAAAATTTTCAGGGTTTTTATAAGGTTTTTATCATTTTATTTAACTTGTAATGAAACGAATGAATTTTCCGTAATCGATATAAGTTACTGTAATGATAGTCCAACGTTTTACAAAAAATAAGTCAAAAATATTGAGAGAGAAAAATGCAAACTTTGATGTCGCTTATCTCCATCACTATTGATATTAGATAATGATAGCTTGAACATTTTCGTCTCATAATCATGGCAGGAATATAGTCCTGCGAGATTATTAATGTTTTCCAAATAACCCTGTATATAACCATTACTTCGTACCTACAATATATATTACATACTTGCAGATTTATATACTGTGCATATATTACCTGACAGCAGTAGTTAGATTATTGTAATTATTATGATGGATAATGTTTCTCAAAAACTTTTTTCTTCCAGTGTTAATAACATGGAATATCGCACGGTAGTATTACATAGAGCAAGTAGGGGATTCGGTTTTGTTTTGCGTGGTGCTAAAGCTTCGTCCCCCCTTATGGAGATCACGCCGTCGGAAAGATGTCCCGCATTGCAATACCTCGATGATGTAGACCAGGGAGGTGTCGCAGATATGGCTGGACTGAAGAAAGGAGATTTCTTAGTAGCAGTAAGTTTCATACTATAATGTCTCATTTGCAAAAATGTCTATTCATAATGCATATTGTAAACATTAAATGCTGTAATATTTTTTAACCATCAGTTAAACAACTGGCTATCGACATGTTTCATCAAAACTTGGCAGTTTATAAGATGCAATTCCACTGGTCCCGCGCAACAAAAGACAAAATTTATTCAAGTATTTTTATATTGGATATTAAATGTTTTAATTTATATTTGTGTACTTAAAGTTCCTTTATATTTTTTAAAATCTAAAAAAAATTGATTTTCAATGTGGCAATTACATTTTTAGATAAATGGAGAAGATGTGTCATCTGCATCGCATGAACATGTAGTTGACCTCATTCGTGGCTCAGGATCCTTGGTGTCCATGACAGTTATATCTGTCAACCAATGGGGCTCCGGCTCCGGAGGGGGAGGGGTCCCGAGCAGCCGATCGGTGGCTCAGCTGTCACAGCCGCAGGTGCAGGCGGCGCGCCAGTACGCCACGCTGCCGCGCAAGGCGGGGGGAGGAGGTGGAAGGTCCCCCGCCCCAGCCCCACCACGTCGTGACCCTAGGACCACTCTAAGTGTGGGAAAAGCAAGAGCAAAATCAATGGTTGCGGGATTGGGTGAGTCATTTTGATATTTTATTTATTTTTTTAGTGAAGTTTTACAATGAAAGTATATTTCTAGTGAAAGTATATTTTAAAACCTAACTATTATATTGGTTATGTTAGGTTAGTTAGATTAGGTACTAAAAATAATAATATTTGGATAACTTATATAGCGCCGTTTTCGCGAATACTCACCTCAAGGGCGCTTTATGCATAAAAATTATTATCTTACAAAACAACTTACCGCTAAAAAAGAAAAAAACTTATTTACTATTACTTATTCACTAGGTGGCATGCAAGAAATGAAATTAAATGGAAGTTGCCCAGAAATTGATTATAAAGATCATTCTTAAAAAACCTAATGATTATCCGACTATAGACCGTTTTACTAAATTACAAGTCCCCACATTACAAAAATTTTTCACAGTAATAACGAACTGACCCAAATAGTATCAAGTAACAGAAATTAAATTAAATTAAAGTACTTAATTAAATTAAAATTAATTTAAGTAGGTAAATTGCGTATCCCTGTAATACATACCACAACTGCTCAGCATCATTATACATTTAGAGGTATGAAATGGTTTAACGAATTACATGTTAAAATGAGGATTGAAAAAAATTATGAGACCTTTAAGAAAAATATTGAAAAATAGCCTCAGAGTTAATTAAATTTTTATTATATTATATATGTAATCTACTTACTTATTATTTAATTGTGTATACATTTTATAATATAATTCTTTAGAATATTTCTTTAATAATAGTAGATAGTTTTAAATTTAATATTATTTATACGGCATACTGTTATTATTTTTGCTTAAAATTTTCCATTATTTTTCTCTTTACTATATTCATTTTTTAATTTTTTTCTTATTATTAGTTTATTTTGCTGTTGTCTCACACAGTTGCATTATGATTATCGCACATTAGTTACTTTTTTCTTCTTTTATATACGTACAGGTACATACATAGTGTGTACTACTTACTAATTAATATATTTAAAATATAATGATACTCCTCTCCTAGTCACGAGTTATATATGACTCATGTAGAAGAGAAATACCATTATAAAAACTGTCAATATCTTTATTGTAAAAAAATGTATTTATTTATTAAATAAAAAAATTAAAATTTAATAGGTTAAACTGTGTACATAGTAATTAATATTATACGTACATGCAAGGGACTCTTTCGTTTTTCATTAAGATCCATTTTTTGTAGTTGTGCCACTGTCTACCATATTCATTAATTTGGACAAAGACAATTTAATTTTTCTGCCCCGCTTGTTTTTAACAAGTTACCGAATGAAACTAAAGAAATTACAATACACAAACCTTTTAAACCCATATTACTAATTTTATAAAAATATCAGGTAAAAGATATGCTGAAGAAGTGATCCGCCCTTGACCTCTAAATAGGCAAAATCTGCTTTATATAATTTCATGTATTCTCTAATATAGTATTTATTTTTGTATCTACTTAAATTTTTTTTTTGTATTGCATCTTTTGTATTTATTTTTGTATATACTTAAATTTTTATCTTAATTTTATATGTATATTTTCTTTTCTTTTAGATTTATGTATTCTTATGATTGTATATGATACAGTGAATTTGAATTTCTAGTGAATCTATATTTTCACTAATAGAAATATATTTTACCCGGTCGGGCAGTGAAAACATGTCAATCAATGAATTTACAGATTCACTGTGCAGTATCGGTGAAACTCTATTTTGTCCATTCAAGCATTTCTCAAAGGATAGGTTACTTTAATAATATCCGGTATATAATGTTGATATGCACAGAAGAAATGAATAATGCAGTAAGAACCTTTTTCACACAATAACTTGAATTGTTATTCTAAGAGGTCAACTTCAATCCTGAAATAGACAGCTGTCAAATTTAATTTTACTGACAGTTCGGAAACCAATATAATTTCACTAGTAAGATATCAGTTAAAATATTTTTCACTAGTTTGTATTAATTTCTATTGGTGAAAATCTGCTTGTATATGATACGGATGACCTTGATTATAATTTCACTAAAATGCTAGTGAAAATATAGACTCACTAGAAATACAAATTCATTGTAACATATATATTACTAAATTATTTCTGCTTTCTTTTTTACGTTTATACTTCTTTGCTATTGTTATTTGTTACTATTACATAACTAGCAAATGAGAATAACTGCCACAGAACAGGTTTTACCTAGTGTGGCAGTTATTAGTAACTTATATTAAAACCAATTTAAAATAAACAATAAACAATAAAATTAAAAAAAATTAAAAATATACATTTAATTGATTGAGGAACTGTTGTTTGAACTCCTAAAAAGATATATATTTACAAATTTATATCCAAATTACAAATTTCTTACACCTTGTTAGTGTGTAATCAATTGTATATTTATTCAAATTGTGGTGCTTTATTTTTAGAAAATGGTGGCGAAAAAGATGACTGTTCTGATCAGCTTGGTACAGCAAAATCATCATCAGCTGAATCCATCCATCAGCAATTGGCGAGCATGCGGGAGAGTGGTGGTGGAGGAGGCAGTGGAGGAGGCACCCCCTGCGCACCCCGCACAGCCTCCATCAGAGCTCGCCCGCAGTCCTCGCGCATCACCACTACTGAGCTGGAAGAGATGTTCCAGAGACAGCAGAGGCACAACTCACAAGGGTATTTTACTTTTTCTTTGGTTTTTTTCTTTTTTTTTGAATCGAAAGGAAAAACAACCTGGATATACAAATCACAGATATATTCATATCTTTCAGTGGTCTTCCATTCTAAACAATGGTGTGTTAAAAGACAGGTGTTATCCAAACCTTCATGATAACTGGGATGCAGTTTATTCAGTCGAAAGTCATTAAAAAAAAATTTAATGCGAAAATGTTCCACATTAGTAGGTGTTTAAAGGTGATATCTCAAAACATTTATTTCTTGTTTATTATTTGTTTTGGATGAACCCTTATAAGTGCCTTAGAGGGTGTTCAAGTATTACGTAAGCAGAATTTTAGTAATTTTTAACTCCCCCCCCTCCCCCTGTCAGCAAAAGCAAGCAAAGATCTTACCCCCCCCTCCCCCTTGTCAGCGAAAGTAAGCATTGGTAAATATTTTACAAAATCTGTTCCAGTTTCTTTATTGTTATTCAAGTATACCTATTATAGGTTTTAAGTCTATGACAATGAAATAAGCAATTTATAAACGATATAGAAATTTAATGCGCATTTTATATTTATTCAAGCAAATCATTAACCATCATCATCACTCTTGGCACTACAACCCCTAGTGGGTCTTGGCCTCCTCACGAGTCTTCCTCACTCATCTCGGTTTAGTGCCAGCTCTCTTCAGTTCAGAAGCTCCAAGGCAGAAATGTCTTTATGGACGTCGTCACTCCATCTTAATTTTGGCCTTCCTAAGCTCCTTTGCCTAATCGGCCTTGAGTTCAGCAGGGACTTTGCTACTTGATGCTCGGTCATTCTCTCCACATGACCCAGCCACCAAAGTCTTCCCAGTTTTATAAATTTTGTGACGTTTAGCTCCTTAAACAGAGTACAGAGCTCATTGTTGTAATGTCTGCACCAAAGTCCATTTTCTAGAACCGGTCCCAAGATACGCCTCAAAATTTCCCTTTCAAGCAAATCATTAACCGTTTAAGTGCTGAGAAGTGCCATCGCGCTTCTTCTGCATCCTCTCTAAAATTGCGTGAAGTGTGACGGCGCTGCTCACATCACTGTGTCTTCGCGCGCGAGTTAGATGGGTAAAAAATATCAACTTGGCGAGTGTTCGCGAAGTTTATGTTTTATCAAATTTATAGTTTGTGTGAAGCTATGATTTTTTCCTATTGTACCAATAGAAATTAAAAAAATGGCTCAGCACTAAAACGGTTAACATAATATTTAAATATATTATTAACATATAAAGGATATTTATTTATTTTGTTCTATTTAAAAATGTAGTAAATTTAAATCAATCATCCTCAGTCCAAGGTACTTGAATTCATGACTCTTCGATGATATTGGATGTTTGTTGTTCAAGTCATTCAACATCTTGGTATTCACCTAAAGTTTGTACTATGCACATCAATTTCTTAGCACGACGAGCAGCCACTCTTATAGGTCTCATTCTTGTTTCGGCATGAGTGTTTATATTTTTATGGCTCTTCTTGCTGTGACTAGTGAATGACTTGACAGGGCATAATAAAAACCACACGTTTTGCATGTTCGACTTGACAATTTTGATTTTACCGTTAGATAAAAATAATAGTAGGGCATCTGTAGAACCTCTCTAGGTGAAGAATATAAATGTAAAGCTAAACTAAGTGAAAGACTAAGAAATTGCCCTCCATCGTCCAAAATCAAGTCATCAATTGTCTGTTTTACTTTTAGTGGTTGTGGGATAAATCTATTGTTTTGTAATCTAAACAAACCGCTTCTTGGACGACAGCAATCCCTATTTTTACATTTTACAATTTGAAGTAAATATTGGCTTTCTGAACATGTTCTAAATACCATCTAATGTGTGGTAAATCAGGAAGGTCAGGTTCACCAGACCCAACATATTTTGCAGAAACATGATAATCATCAATTACCATTGAACTACCATACCTCTACTACATAATACATTTCCGGCAAACTCAAAATTGGACGTTTCTAAGTTCTCATCAATTATAGCGCCACGGTCGTCCAAATGAGACCCAAAATGGTCATAAGGTAATATCAAACCAGCCAGTTCCCGACTAATTGGAGCCATTCTGCGCTCTACTCAGTTGTAAGCACTTCTGCCAGGAGCATTTGTAGCTATTAACAATCCATCAAGATCATGTCGCTTAAAGTGTTGTACATATAGCAAATGCTATCACTTTTTGGTGATGTGGATTTTCATCTGCCCTCCATCAACCGTCATAATCACACCACATCCATGGTCAGTTTTATATCCTATTACTGTTGATAATTCTCTAAATGTATTTATTTTAGATAAACTTTTCCCCCAACATTTTGAGGAACGGGGATGTAGGGTATGCATTAAAAATATTTTTATCATCAACATCATCCTCACCCTGTGACAACCCACCGTTGGGTATAGAGTATTTTTATGGCTAAGATTATTTAAATCTATTTGTGACTGTTACTCTCACTGATCATGTCTGTTGTAAAAAAAAATTAACGGTGTCAGTGAAATCAAGACTTAATAAGCACACAAAATAGGATAACATCAATCAAACAATGCAGCACATATTAAATTAAAATAATTTAGTATTTTTTCAAAAAAAAATTACAAACAATTATAGTAACTTTTTGAAAAGATGACCTGTGTGGCATACAGCTAGACGGACAAAATGACGATAGAAAGATTCCATTTTTGTCATTTCATAACGTCACTCTAAAAATACCTAGCCTAAAAGAGCGGGCGCAGCAAGTTGTTGACAAACAGAAGGCTAAAAAACTTAATAGACTCGATTTGTTCCTAGTTGCGGCTTGCCATTCTTCTTCAATTCTCTTAGACACAATAATATTGAGTTCCTTGTCAGACTTTGCTTGTATCTTATAATTATACCAAACTAATTTCTGAACGTTTTCTAATTTTGTGTTCGTGTGAGATTTTTTAAAACTTTCAAATAATTTTTGATATGTCTACATAAGACGACATTTTAAACTATTTCAAAGTTGGCAAATGTCGATTAGTTTTTTTTTTTGGGTTGCAATCCTAGGATTGGTCTACTACAAGCACTCGCTTTCTCCACTCCTCTCTATAACCTGCCAGTCTCTTCATTTCTTGGTAGGTGCTACAGCGCACATCTCCGATAATCTGGTTTACGTAGCTTAATCTCGGGCAGCCTCTACGATTGTTGATATCCAAATTGCTCGTTGGGCGATTCTATTAAGGAGCCGCCTCTTTTCGCCCACCCTACTCAACACCTCGTCGTTTCGGATATGTTCTGACCAATGGATCCTCGCCATGCGCCTGTAGCACCACATCTCAAAGGCCGCTAGCCTCCCGGACATGCTCTGACCTGACATGGTCCATGTTTAGCTGGCATACATCAGCACATTCCAAACAAGAGTTTTAATCAAGTTTTTCCTCACCTTTTAATCGATGTTGGGGGATTCAAGGATTTTGGATTTTTTGTTGAAGGCGACTCTTGCCTGTTGTATTTTGCTTACAATGTCTGCCTCTGAGCGGCCATCTTGGGAAATTTTGCTACCCAAATATGTGAATTCTTTCACTTGTTTGATAGCGACACCACGCAAAATAATTTGCCAATATCGTCGGCATATCTAATCATGTCAATTTTTTGTCCTTGGATTCTCACGCCGGGCCAATCTTTCATTTATTCTCTCACCTCGTTGATAGCCTGTTGTATGTAGCAATTGAACAATGCTGGTGACATCGAGCAACCCTCTCTTACTCCCTGGCCAACACTTACCTCAGCACTGCCGTCTCCATATATTATTACAGCAGTTTCATCTTTATATAAGCTCCATATTGTGCGTCTATCATTGAAGCTTAGCCTTATTTTTTTAGGCACTTTAAAAAGCTGCTTCCAGTCTACCTTGTCAAAGGCTTTTTCCAGGGTCTATAAAAGCCACGTGTGCGTCTTTGTTTTTCCTTATTCGTTTTTCTAGAATAAGTCGTAGACTAAGAATTGCGTCTCTTGTGCCTGTTCCTCTTCTAAAGCCAAATGATCATCCGAAAGTACACCTTCAATCTTCGTATCCGCTCTTTTCATAATTATGTTTGTCAGTACCTTTGATGCACGCAATATCAGACTTTAGGTTCTGTGCTGCTCGCATTTAGTTGTGCCAGGTTTCTTTGGTTTGGTATTTCTCCTGTGTCATATATTTTGCAGACAAGTCTGTATAGTGTGTCAATTGTGCCGCTGTCTGCATTTTCAAGCAGTTCTGATAAAATATTATCTATTCCTGGTATTTTATTATCTTTCAATCTTGAGATGGCAGTGTCAAATTCACTTCTCAAAATAGCATCTCCATTGTTTTCTGGATTCGATTCTGTTTCTACAGCATCATTCTCTGTAATTGTATTCTCTACTTTGTAGAGTTCTTCCAGATATGCTTTCCATCTTTGTACAATATATGTATTCGTCTTCGAAAAGGAGTTTTCCGTTTTGGTCTTGTATAGCACCTTTTGTTTTAGTTTCATTATTGAAAAAAAAAATATATTTCAGAGTATGGTGTCTCTAGCTTTCTCTGTTCAATATTTCTGTTTATTTTCTAACACTTTTCTTGTAAATAGTGCTCCTTCGCCTTTTTGGATTCTCTATTGATTTTGTTCCTCAGCATTCTGTAATTTCTTTACCCTCTTGTACCTGTTACCCTGTTGTAGAGTTTTTCATCGTTCTCCTCTTTTCAATCATTTTCAGGATATCTTCTGTGATCCATTCTTTCCTGGTTTGCGGTCTTATTCTTTTTATTTCTTCGTTTGCTGATGTGTTTATTTATCTTTTATTTTTTCCCACACTTTGTCCACATCGTCATTATTGTCAAAATCACATACCAATGTTTTTTCTTTATATCTCTTTCTTGTTTCTTCTTCTTTTAACAGCTTAATGTTCAATTTGTTACCATTTTTATTTTTAAGTATCTTGTATTCGAATATGCTCTCTGCTATCACCGTATTATGGTCGCTGTCTATATCAGGGCTTGCATAACTTCTGCAATCTTTTATTCGGTTTATGTATCGTTCTCGGGTAAGAATATAGTCAATTTGCGATCAGTGTCTATCTCCTGGAGCCTTCCAGGTATATCGGTGTCTGTTATGATGCAGGAACCATGTGTTGGCTATAAACAGTTAATTCCTTGTGCAAAATTCAAACAGTCGATTTTCTCTTTCATTTCTGATTCCCAGACCAAATGGGCCAGCAACATTTCCTTCTCTTCCTTCTCCAATCACTGCATTCCAATGACTGGACAATATGAGAGTTCATTGCATCCAGATTTCGTCACTCCTTGTAATTGTCACTTCTTTACAAAAGAGCATAATTTATGACAGCGACGTTGCTTGTGGTCAATTGTTGGGGTTGCCACATTTTGTATATTAGCAGCCAAGCAAATTTTATTAGTAAGAATTATGATAATTATATAATGCGTCTTCGTCGCATCCTCTGGATGGTAAGCGTAGATTTTAAAAGAGGCATGGCATTCTACAAAATCACGCAGAATCTATATTATAATTACTCCAACCAATGTCGTTTCTGCATTTGGATGAAGATTTCTATTTGTATACAATAATTTTGCCGCGTTGCTTATCTGGTTTTGTGGCGCAACGAATACCACGTCTGAATGCGGATCAGAAGATGCCAGGTTCGAATCCTGGCAGGAGAATTTTTTTTTTACGGTCGAGAATATTTCTTTTGTTGAAATTTTAATTACATTTTTGGTTTTGAACATTCATTTTTTATATTAATTTTTTTATGTAACAAACCAAATTAAACAAAGAATACAATGTCATATGTTTCTGCATTTGGATGATGATTTCTATTTGTATACAATAATTTTGACACGTTGTTTATCAGGTCCTGTGGCTCAATGAATAACATGTCTGACTGCGGATCAGAAGATGCCAGGTTCGAATCCTGGCAGGATCGAATTTTTTTTTTACTGTCGAGAATATTTTTTTTGTTGAAATTTTAATTACATTTTTGGTTTTGAACATTCAAATTTGTTTATGAAAAATTAAACAAAATTAATTTTTTATAATGCTGTATAAAAGTAATCAACACTGCGAGAAGAGAAGAGAGTAGGTACCTACCTATCGAACTATGGTTTATTCCGCTCTGACTTATTAATCGGTTAGAAATTTTGAATAAATACTTTGTCTTAATTATATCTAAACTACCCGTAATTAAAAGTGGAAATTTACCAGATACAATTGACCGTGAGTCGGCTGACGTAGGCATAGGTAAACAATTGTGTTTGCTGCACAGCAAAAACATTTGCATAGCAAAAATGGAAGTTTGCCAGACACAATTGGCCACGAAGCGGCTGACGTAGGCATAGGTAAACAATTGTGTTTGCTGCACAGCAAACACAATTGGCCGCGCAGCGTCTATCGCTGGCCGCGGAGCGGCCATCATTGGCCGCGAAACGGCCACAATAGCCGCCCGCAGGGCCTAGCAGTAAGCAATCGGCGAAGCCGATTGCTTTCCTGCTAGTAAGTGACAAATTGTTGACAAATTGGAGATTTTGAAAGGGGCACAGCATTTGACAAAATCATGCAGAATAAGTGATCAAATTCCTGGCAAATTAACGGATGCGGGATTGATTGTGCAGAAATTATATTTGACAACCCTGTAACATTCTGGTGAGATTTTTGCTGTGCGTAAACACATATGTGCACAATATTCATAGTACATTATTGTTGAAATATTTTGCATTATTGTACAATTTTTCAATGCTTTTGGATTAACCATGAAATCGATTATCTGTGATTTTTTTCACATCAATCGGGAGTCGTTGATTTTATTTATTATTCATTTGTTTATAAACATTGATAGATTCATAAGAAATTATTATCTTACCATGGCTAAGCCCAACATTGTGCATAAAATACATACCAAAATTTGTATAAACATAAATTTCATTTTTATATTTTGTATCACATTAGTATTTCGATCAGAACTCTTCAACACTAGAAAAAGACTTAATATTACAATACAAACTTATATTTCTCACAAATTGCTTGCATCCAATTTAATAAATAATGAATTTTACTTTTTATAAAAAGGAGATTTTTTATTTTTGTATTCCTTAGATATGGTAATAATACAATGATGACCACATCAGCTTTCCAAGATGGCCTTACTTCACCACCCCATTCTCCAGCTAAAACACCCCCGGCGAGAGTGTACGCTAGTGTTGCTGAAATGAAAAGGTCCAAAGGAAAAGTATGTTTTCTATTTTTCAATTTATTTATTTAATGCTTTTTAATTTATTCCTTAATTAGATATGTAAGACTTTTTAATAGCAGCCTCATGAAGTTTATTAAATAAAAAAATAAAAATAGAGTTCAACGATTCGACGTTCACTGAATGCTGTAAGACAACATATACATGTACGTACATGGAGGCACATGTGTGTCATTGACAACATGTAATACAAAAACATAAGACCATAACATTAAATATATATAAAATTATTTATTTTATTATTTTTAACACTAATATAAATAGACTAAAAATATTGAGATTGAATTACATATTAATAACGGTATATATTATAATTTTATTCTCATGTTTAAATTAGGAACTTTGTCTATTAAAATTATACTAGCAATTTTAGTTATATAGAAATCATTTCTATATAACTAAAATTATATAGAAATGCTTTCTGCTAGGTCCTGCGGGCGGCTATTTGTGCCGCTGCGCGGCCAATTGTGTCTGCTGCATGGCATGTTTCCATTTTTTAATACGGAAAATAAGCAATCGGCTATCGCCGATTGCTTTCTACTAGGCCCAGCGAGCGGATATTTTGCCCGCTAAATGCTGGCCAATGGCGGCTGCTGCGCAGCCAATTGTGTCTGCTGCATGGTAAATTTCCATTTTTCAATATGGGAAATAAGCAATCTTATAATAAAGATGAAGTTCTTTTTTAGACGCAGGGATCGAGAAATTTGAACATAGCATGTAACAATTATGTTTGCTACATGCCAGGCCCTGCGGAAGTTGTGTCTGCTACATGGCAAGTTTCAATATGGAAAATAAAATTTACAAAATATCAAGAAAAGGGAAGTGGTCTACAATAGCACAACCCTGTTTAAGGATGATCTTATTAACGAAAGACGAAATATTCTAACAGAAATCGATAATGGCATTAACATTCCAGAGATAAAAGTAATGTTTATGGTAGCTGTCAGTGACAGAAAAAACATATGTATATTTTTAAAATATACCAATTTATACGCCATTTCATGAATACTGAAAATGTTATTGATGTCAATCATATTTAAGTAAAACGTGATAACCATTTACTTTGCAAGCTCTTTTAGCAGTTTTTAAAAAAACAATGTATCATAATCTGTGTTTAAAAATTTAAAATAAATATTAATGAATATATAAAAGTATATTATTGAAGCAAGTTTAATGCAAAAAATAAAAACAAAAGAGAAATACGAAACATACTTAAGTCAAACGTCAGTATTGCCAACACAAAAAATATATTTCCGCGTCACAGTTGGCTGCTTTCTATGATAATAAAAACATGGATTTTGATAATATTCCACGAAAATATTTTAAAAACAACAATTAATTTCCGATAGTTTAATATAATTTGAATGTTTTTTAATATCAGTTTGTTCGTATTCCAATATTTTTTAATCTTTTTAATGTACTCTAAAATGTTTTTTTAACTAGCAACAGAAAAGATCCGTCAACGGCGACAGCGTTTTTAGCGTAATTATAATATAGATGAATATTAAAGTGCTTGCAGAATGAAAAAAAATAGTTTAAAAAATGAATTGCTTATTTAATTACGGAACTTTTAATGTATTTTTTTTTCAGGGCTGGAGCCGTGTTAGGTTTACTGGTCCAAGAATTCCTGGAATGGGAGAGTTACGAAGAGACTTCCACAGCACACCGGACTTATTTGCCTGCAGACCGCCTACTGTACCACTGGTCCCATCTTATAAAGGGAGTCGTTCGCAGGAAGATGTGAATTTCCTTATCTATTCACATACCCGTAAGACTATACTATTTTTTTACTCATTTATTTTTATGTGAAATCAATTACATTCAGCCTTTACTTCTTCTTTCTTCCAAATAAAAATTCTTTTTAAAAAAGGTTTACTGTTAATACAAAAAAAGACAATGGATCACATATAAGCCATTTTAACATTGCATTTAGAAAAAATTTACTCTCACCTAATTTTTGACAGTTATTTTATCCACTTGTGATTATATAATGTTAATTTTGTCAGCATTATTCATTTGTTGTTTGGTAATGGAGACAGACACTCATTAAAGCATAATGTCACAATATATGCATAATATGCATTATCGAACAAAGTTAAACAATACATATTAACATTCTTATTTACCATTAGTAAATAATTTTAATAATGTTAACCATCCTCAGTATTCTAGAACAATGATTTATACATACATATATAGTAATTAATTTTAAACTATGACCAATTCATAATTAGTATAAAAAGATATAATATAAGAAAATAAAGAAAACTAGCACTAAAATGTTTTATTTCTGTACCTAAAACTTTTTTCAATTTCAACTGTAATTGAAATTCAAAACTGTATTATTAAAGTTTTTATAACCACTGTATTTTACTCCACCACAAAATATGCTTTTAGTGTCTCGCACTGGTGGTCTTCCACCACCCTCTCACCCTCCACCTCCGCCGCCGACTGCTGGGCAACTGGTAGCTGTGGAAGTAGGAAATGCATCAGATCAGGGAAGTTCTACACCCATGGCTGACTCCATTGCAGTCCAGCCTGAGGCGGTTATGTCATCATTCCGGCCCGCCGACAGTGCCAAATTGTACGCCTCGCCCCAAGATGTTAATTCTGTTGCGTTCCGAAGTAGAACTTTGCCTAGTAAAACACAGGTAAAAATAATATTTTGTGTCTGTTCAAACATTGCCACTGAGACTTTGTTTTTAAATTAAAAAGTGTATGCAGCACTGTTAAGAATCTAGATTAAACCTTTCGCCAAATAAAAGATTTATTCCTAAAAGGATTGCTAAAAAATCTCACTTCTACGATTATAAGATTCATTAGCTAAACTGTCAACAAAATGAAAAAACTAATTTAAATTTTATTTAAATCCGTAACATTCTGTCATTGTAAAACTTAACTTCGCCTTGATGAAGAGACCGAGAATGGCTAATTGGGGAATCTGGTCACCAGTCTTGCACTTAGTATACAATGCGACGTAATGTGGCCCAGGTCACATATGCTGCCGAAGTATGGACGCAGAGACTGAGGACCGGAGTCGTATCCCCAGCTATGAACAGAGGTCAAAAAATACCCCTTATGGTGCTGGCGGGGGTGCTCTCTGCTGATTTAGAGGTGTTGGAGTTAAGCGCCCTTCGAAGTCTCAGGCAGGGTCAGGAGGTTGACTACTTCGGTAGAACCTTCAGACCATCGAATGCGGTACGACACCAGGAGTTGGGCCAGTGTTTGAGAGAAATTGCGAGTAAAAGATGGCAAGAAAGATGGGATACGGTTACCACCGGGAGATGGACCTATTCCTTCTTCCCGAGGGTGGCTGTAAAGGATAAGGGCCGAGGATATTTTCTCTATTATATACTCAGCTGCTATCGGGTGACGGAGAGTTCAGGTCGAAAATGTTCAATCTAGGACTGGCTGTTGACCAGTGGTGTACTTGTACTCGGGTGGCTCAGACAGTGGAACACATCCTCTGGGATTGTACGATTATGAATGGTACGAAAGTGGATATGCTTGAAGGTTTACCTGAGTTTCAGATGAATGAAGGAGGAAATTTAAAATTGATCAAATTAAAAACATCTTGGCATCCGGCGCTTCAAAGTCAATCTCGTCGCAGATATAGTGATCAGAAAACAGACAAAACATACACACAACACATGACTCGAACACGGTATTACCACGTAACACATAAACATCAAGCTTTCGACACATGTGAAGTAAAGAAATTCCTTCACAATACATCAGGATGAAAGAGCAAGGAGTCCAATAGTGACCTTGTACAATTGTCTTGTTTAATGTTCGTTAACTTAAGGAATCAAAATCAAGGGGTAAATATAAGTAAAAGAAACACAAAAACACAACAAAAGTTGTCATGTCTGGAAGCGAGCTATTGGCACGAAACAACGACGTTACATGAAAGAAAGACCGTTACGCCACCGGAACCTGGTAATAGGGATACCAGCAGGAATAAATTATATCGCGAAAAGGGAATCAGGGGGTAGGAACGCGTGTCTAAGAGCCGAAATAGACTGTTCTCTCATAATGGATTCCAGGCGTCGATACGGAACACAAAATAACAAATTTCATTGTTTTATTTATACACAGTTGAATGTCTAAGTGGCCAAAACCGGGGTAGTGGCCAAAACCGGCCCATCAACCCTACAACAATATTACAACTTTTATATACAATACCTAATTTTATATACAACATAAACGATTGTTACAAAGTGTTTAATAATATCCACAGGTGCGTAAATCCCAGAGTTTACGTGCAGGAAGTGGATCTACTTTCCAGCCAACAACAAATCTACCGGCAGCAGATGACCCCTCCAATCAATATGCTCAACCTTTCAAACCTAATCGCAGCAATTCTAGTGCTAGCAATAAAAAGATGTTCATTAGTCGGCAGGTAATTAATTTTTTATGATTAGTTATACAGTAAAACTCCATTGATTCTAAATTTTCAAAACACACAGGAACCAAAAGGGTAATTTTATGATTGATTAACCCTGATTGAAACTTAAAAATCCCGGTGAATACAATACTTTAAGTCTCGCAATTTTAAAATTTTTTAATAAGTTATAAAAAATTAACAATTTTTCGATTGCGCACACTATGTGTGGTTTCCTTTATGTGTTTTTCAGTGAAATTCAATTTGTCTATAGATCGAGGATAGAAAACCAAAAGGGTGTTGGTGATTATTTCAAATTTTACAGGAGGACAAAAGGTAGTTCTATCAATCTGATTTTGTCAATATTTCTTTTATTATTAAACGATTTCCATATTTGTTGATCCAAAACACATATGAAAATCGTTTAATAAGAAAATAAATTTTGACAAAACATTATTGTTCTCCTGTAAAGTTCGAAATAATAACTTTTCAAAATAATCACGAAATAATCTTAAAGCCCTTTTGGCTTTCTAAGCCTCGATATGTCCAATCCTTAAAATTGGGGAATCCCATGTACACTTTCTTCAGTTGGCTGCCTTGATATGCAGAACTGGTTTTAGTGGTAATTTCTCTTACCTAGACGTTAAACTTAAGCCAATTAATACAGCTAATAAGCCCTGTGACCACCCTGTAAAAGTCTTCCATACACGTTTCAAATAGCTTCGCCTGAGCCTTCTATAATTTATCTTAATTAATGTCTAAAATTGTTTTTCACTTTTTGAAATACCCCTTCAATCGATTCTTTTTTCTAATAACTGTATTTGTGTTATTTTTATTTTCTTTAGAAGAAGTTATTGCTGATGTATCTTATTGTTTCACATATTTATGGACCATTTATGAATTTTATTTCTAATAACTGTGCTTGTTTTGCAATTTGAGGAATCGAAAGTTAAAACCTTCCATAATTTCAAAGATCTCTGCACATTTTCAATTATCGGGTACTTAGTAATATAAATTGTGCAATCTTTGCATTATCATGATAAATAATTAATTTTTGAGTTGGTTTCTTGAAATATATACTTTTTTTTACGTTTCAGAGCCAAGACTTTTCAAAAAAAAATTTATTGAATTTCGCAATCGCATTACGATTTTAAATTAACAGGATTCTATTGCATTAACTTTTTATTAAATAATATTTTAGAAATTACCATATTTTGCAAATGATAAAACATATTGGACTATAAGATGCATCTTCTATTTATTGATCACTTTTTAAAAAATATATATTTTGAATGATAAGACGCGCCAGACCAAAACATAAAAATATTTTTGTAAACCATACAAAACCAACCACTAGTGTACTCTGTAACTAGTATCCCAATACCATAGTCTAGATAAGGGGATACTATTCCTAGATTAATTTCTATTAAAATCCCCAATGTAATTTATATGTATCACAAATTTATTTTCATGAGATTCCCCTATTTATTTTTCTTAGAACCCGATTTACTTTCATAGGAATCCCTCTGAGTTAATTTTATGGGAATCACAGATTCGCAAGGTTATCATAAATATAGGTTCGGAATATAAGACGACGCTTTTTGGACTATAAAATGCATCCATATTTTTTGTTAAATATTCAGTGTAAAAAAGTGCATCTTATGGTCTGATAAAAACGGTACTTGTTCCTTAACTGAAAATGTTCACTTTTGGGTACATGAGTACGGATTATGTGCTTATCTGGAGCATTTAAGGAATTTAAATTGATTAGGATTCTTACTGCATTAACATCAAAAAATAATTAATAGTTATTTATTATATCAGATATAACCTGGATTGTAAATCTTTGAATCAACAACAATACAATAATAGCATAATATTGTTGATTTATATGCTCACATATTCGGCCGTATTCTGAAATAAGCAATATTGTACCTTGACAATTATTGTATAACATTGAATGCCACCAGTTTTGACATTTTAAGTTTCGCAGGTTTAAACTTAATGAGAGCTCTAAAACGTAAACAAATTTCTAATTATTCTTATTGCATATTTCAGAATACGGCCAATTATATATACATATATATATATATATATTAGGTCCTTACATATGAAATTCACGTTTTGCCATACTGGCAAATTTGATCTCAAATATCTTCTCTTTGGTTAGGAATTCCAAATCCAAATTTATACAGCTATTTACTCATGTATTTGTGTTTTGAAAATTATAATTCATTTGTTTTTTCCTCAATTGTTTTTTTCTTTGCGTCACTCAGTTTACAAAATGAAAAACTTGAAATATCGCGTTATTTACGAGTATGAGTTCCACCGTAGCACCAGGCTGCAGAAACGGCTCGAAGGATTAATGATGTGTATGGCGACGGTGCCGCAAAAGAAAACACAGTGCGTTTTTGGTTCCAACGTTTTCGTTCTGGAAATTTCGACCTGCAGAACAAGCCCCGTGGACGGCCGGAGACCAAAGTTGATAATGAAGAATTGAAGGCTATTGTGGAAGCGGATCCATCGCAAACCACATCCGAGTTAGCTGCAGGCTGCGGTGTTAGTGATAAAACTGTTTTAATCCACTTGAAGCAAATTGGTAAGGTGAAAAAGCTTGAAAGGTGGGTACCTCACGAATTGAGTGAAGCAAATCAACAAACGCGCGTTGACTGCTGCGTTGCATTACTCAACCGGCACAATAATGAAGGGATTTTAAATCGAATCATTACCTGTGATGAAAAGTGGATCCTGTACGATAATCGGAAGCGCTCATCGCAATGGCTGAACCCTGCCGAACCAGCCAAACCATGCCCCAAGCGAAAATTGACTCCAAAAAAGTTACTTGTGAGCGTTTGGTGGACTAGTGCTGGTGTCGTTCACTACAGCTTTCTTAAATCTGGCCAGACGATTACGGCAGATGTCTATTGTCAGCAACTGCAAACCATGATGGAAAAGCTAGCTGCTAAACAATCGAGGCTGGGTAATCGCTCTAGGCCACTGCTGCTTCATGATAACGCTAGACCACACACTGCACAACAGACGGCTACCAAATTAGAGGAGCTTCAATTGGAATGTCTAAGACATCCACCGTACTCTCCGGACCTTGCCCCAACAGATTACAATTTTTTTCGAAATTTGGATAACTTCTTGCAAAGGAAAAAATTCAACTCCGATGGGGCAGTCCAAACCGCCTTCAAAGATTTTATTGATTCCCGTCCGAATGGTTTTTTTAGTAAAGGGATCGATGAACTACCTATGAGATGGCAAAAGTGCATAGATAGCAATGGTACATACTTTGATTAAATAAATATATTATAATAAAAAAAAATCGGCTTTATGTTCCTCCCATACTAAACGCCAATTTCATATGTAAGGACCTAATATATATATATATATATAAAATATATATATATATACTATACATAATATATATATATATGTTTTGCTTGAGGTTTCCGCGAGCGTTATTGTATGTAACAAAAGGAACTTCTGGAATCGCTCGCGTTTTCTGTAAATGGTCTCCGTGAGAAGACCAAGGCCGACGTTTCGACACGGTATCACGTGCCATTGTCAAGGCTAAAAAGGCCTCAAAAGTTATGGACTAGCCGTACTTGTTTGCGGGTGACATGAAAGTCCCCCACCAATAAGGCTGATTATTGCCATTTGATGATTGCCTTATTGGTGGGGGACTTTCATGTCACCCGCGAACAAGTACGGCTAGTCCATAACTTTTGAGGCCTTTTTAGCCTTGACAATGGCACGTGATACCGTGTCGAAACGTCGGCCTTGGTCTTCTCACGGAGACCATTTACAGAAAACGCGAGGGATTCCAGAAGTTACTTTTGTTACATATATATTTTTTACATATATATTTTACATATATATTTTTTACATATATATTTTACATATATATATACATATATATTTCATCTCTAATATATATATATATATATATATTAGAGATGAAACGGATAGTGATTTAGCCGGATACCGGATATCCGGTGAGCCTCTACACCAGATAACTGGTAATCCGGCTGCTGTTTGCTGCGCTCACTTGTTATATTGTTATAATTTTAACTTGTATATTAGAAGATAATATAAAAAATGTCGACAATGAAACAGATCGCCTATTTGGCAATATTTTGATATCAGTAGTGATAATAACAAATATGCCGTTTATTTTTTGTGCAAATTTCTGGTGGTGGCTAGGGGAAAAAAGCAGGTTCATCATCCGTTATCCATATTTTCTGTTGCATATGTATATGGTGTATAAGCAAAGGCAGCAATATCCAAAATATTTTTTTTAAATGCACTGTCGCCATGGAATTTGGAATTTACTGAATTCGAGATTTTATAGGAAATATTGATCTATGCCTTTCAAAATCATATTTCCAAATCACTATTCAAAACAAAGATAGCTATATCCACTTCAACTAATCAATCCCTGAAGATTTATCACGTGATAAAAAAGACCCTTCATACTAAAGTGAGATTTGATGTCGTTTTTAGAATGAAATATCATAGCAAAGATTATATATGTGCTAGCAACTCAGCAATAGCCACATTTAAAATATTTATTTATACACGAATATCAGAGAAAAATTGAAGTGGCAAATGCATATTTCATAGAATCCTTTAGTAGGCCATAACTGTCAAGTTGTTTTGTATTTATCTCAGAAACGCCTCAATGGGATATTGTAGCCTTTGCTTTTATACCCCTCATATACGCTAGGCCCGTTTATCTTTTCTTTTGAATTTATTTAATTATTTGGTGAAAAAATAAGACTTAAACTAGGCTACCGGGTTTTGATGAAAAATGCATTTATATCATCTACCTACATATAAAGAGTATATTATACTGGACAGAAGGTACTAATGCTGGAAATTTACTGCAAATGCATTTTTCGGCGTTTTTTCGCAATTTTTGTTCTTATATAAAAGTAATTAACCGAACATTATTTACAATAGCTTGTTGGTCTTGTGGTTAGGACTCTCGCCTCATGATCCAAAGGTCGCGGGTTAGTAACTCACTCCAGACCAGCAAGTTAGTTCTATTTTCATAGCGCAAGCATTTAGTTTAGTTTGAAAATAGTAAGAATATTGATGTGACACGCATTCCGTGTTCGCATCTCGATTCGAATGTTGACCTCAAATGTTCAACAGGCTGCAGCCGAAAAATTCATTTTTATCATCTTAGAAATTACCAATTGTGTAAGCAGAAAATGTTTTCTTACGAATGGAAAGCTAACATTTTGATGATACATATATAAATCTGTACTAAAATAATTAAGAAATGTTCAATATTAATAAAGTGCTTAGTTTGAATAATGCTTAGTTTGAATAATGATCTACTACACTATCTAGTGGCAAAAATACTTCAAGCAGAAAGCATGATATGACTTAGTGCTTTCTGTCAGAAGAAAAATAATATGACTTCATGATTTTATTAACTTGAAAACCAGATAGAGCCTGACAGAAAATCTTGTTGGAATTTATAAAAATGTTTTGCGATGAATCTTCCAACAGTGGAAGTTTACCGCCATCTCCTACGCCTGCTAAGAGAAACAGAAGTGATGAGACTGTCACTGATCAAATGATCTACTGCCACTCGTAAAGCTCACGATAGATTTCGGAATTGTGTCAACGAAGTGGAAAATGAAAATAATAGTCAGTCTCAGGATCAAGAAAATAACATAATTGCAAGCGAGATTGACTATTATCTGAAGAGAGTTCGAATCGATCGTAATCGTGACCATTATATTTGGTGGTCAGCAAATTCAAAACAGTATCCAAATTTGAAAAAGTTTGCCAGAATTTAGTTTTGAGCTCCTTGTATCAGTGCTTAGATCGAAAAACTATTTTTTGAAGCCGATCATGTTTACAAAAACAAGAACAATCACTTATCCCCTCAAAATGCAGAGAAACTAGTATTCATCTATCTTAATTTGCCATTGGTTAATTTTGAATACTAACAAATTTGTTGGTTAAATAAATAATAAACAATTTTTTTATGATTGTGTAGTTTTTATATGCCTTTATCAATTTTCTTCCTTTATCAATTTACTGGCGATAATTTTGTGAAATTTTCGCAATTGAGGTACTATCCGGTATCCGGCCAGATAATAAGGTATTATCCGGTATCCGGCCGGATAGTAAATATAGGCCGGATACTGGATAATTAACAGATATCCGTTTCATCTCTAATATATATATTACAATTTTTCTATATACAACGTATGTTAAGAGGTTTTGTAAGAATCATGCCAAAAATATAAGAATCCGTCTCATTTGCACTGCTATTGGTTTCATATAAAAGACGAAGACAGATGATTTTTACATAGATAAACAGATCTGGCAATCTAACAGTTTTCAAATAATCAATGCAATAAAAATATTTATGTTAAAATATTCCTCTTCTATACGCCTTATCATATTTTAATTTAGCAATGATGTCGAAATGAATTCAATGAATTATTCCATACATATATAAAACACATTTTCAGAATTCCACTAGTTCTGGACCACCACCGATTCCCGAGCCAGACTACAGCATGAGTGAATCAGAAGATGAACGTGATGGACAACGCCTAGTGAAAGACATGGAAATAATTGAAGAAGTTTGCACAACCATCAATGCAATTCACATTGTGACTGAAACGAGTGCTAACAGTAATGCTAGGTGAGTCATTTTCTTTGTAATGTGTGTTGATGAAATGAGATATATCATCCATCTTATTGTTAAACAAACAAGCATTCCAGTGACTCTTGGTGTCTTTCTGGTCTTATAGGTTGAAGGTTTTTTAGGTTTGAATCTTGCATGCTTAGTGGTTTTGATTTCTTACTCCCGCGACAACCTCGGGGATGTGGTTTCTTTGTTCCATGTGACTTTTAGTGTACCTACATAAGAAATTTGTATCATATTTTAAAAAGTATGTGCAGATTGTCATTTTTGCACGTCATCTGCGGTCATTTGATATCGCATGCAGTATACATCTGTATTTTTTGTTTTACTGCACTGCTATGAATGGCTTTTCCCTGGTTGGACCCTTGCTACTCTAGTTTAAACTCATGTAACTCTAACTATGATCAGTACTTACGACACATGTGTGGCGCCATTTCCAGGAATTCCTCTAATCTTAACCACTGAAGTATACAGCATCCACTAATCACACGAGTTAACACTAACTGAATTTATTTTGGCTTTTGTAATTTTGTTTTTTTTTCCCATAAATATACTCAAATTACATAATGTATCCAAATCACAGTGTATATGAAACTGAAACCAAACAGTATTTTTTTTATATTTAAAATAGTCAAAAGTTTGTTGTTAGACTTAGTCTGGGAAACTGGAGCGCAAAGAAATGCACCCGGTTGTCAAGAAATGCCAGGGAAGATGTTAGTTTCTTAGGATAATAAACAATGATTATGTTGAAAATTATGTCCCATTCAAAACATATATTTCCACAGCAAACCTACTAAATTTCATAGCATCTTTCCAAAAAAATCATTTTGATATTATCCATGCTTATTTTTTCTATAATATTATTTCTATAATTTCAGTGGAAGCAGTTCAGGATCCGGATCTATGCACCACTCTTTCTCTGTAGATGAAATTCAAAAAATACGAACGCAACTAAAGAGCTCTAAGTCCTATCCTAATGACTTTTTGCTTAAGAAAAACAGTAGAGAAGAACAACACGCAGAACATCCAGAAGCTGAAGCTAGCAATGATGACGGTGATAACTCTTCTTCCGGTGTCAGTTCTGATCAAGAACTCACCATGGGACCCCAAGAAGAGCAAGAAAAGGTGAAAATAGTTAAAATGCCGGCGGAAAATAAAAAATATTCAAACGAACACAATATAAAAGCCAATACCGATAAAATGGTATTTAGAGAAAAAAATATAAAAGAATCTAAGCTGTGTGATGTAGCTACTAAGAATACAAAAGAAAAAGTTTCATTTAGTAATAATGTTATGATAAAATCTTCAAATAATGTAATCACCACAGAACCCGTACACTTAAATAGTTCTTCAGAAAATATAACCACATCCCCTCCTAACTATTCATCCAAAGGAAGTAACGTATCGCACAGTGGTTATAACACCACGACTTATTCGATGGTCAGCACGCCCAGTGGGACCATCAAAGTCCTCAACCCCAATCCCCTCCCTCCGACCAGCACCCTGCAGAGACATAATTCCCTAACCAGAAAGCAGGCGGCCAGCTACATGTTGAAAAGGGATACGAAAGTTGGTCAGTCAGCAGCTGAAAGACTCGGAGTTAATATTTCTAAAGCTCCTATGGGCAAGAAGGACCACATACCCGGGTCTGAAAGTAACAGTAAAGGAGCTCTCACCCGCAATGCTGTCTCACTGGCTCAACTGCCTCCACCATTGGAAGAAGGCGGTGAACTGTTTGTTCCACCACCCCTCGACTACGATGCCTCTGTTTTAAATGCAGCAGAGGAGGTTCCCCCTTTGGCGCCTCCCCCGCAGTTCAGTGATCGTGTTCGTATCGTAGGAGCTCTACCCAAGCAAGGCAGTCGATTGCATAGTCAATAAAGTTACTCAAATCAATTTTTCAATGATAACATTTCATATTGAAACTATTTGCATATTTTTAGTATTTAATATTATAATATAACATTTTTAGGTAGTTTTGTATGTTTTTTCTTTCACCAGTGAGAAGGTGGTAATTTACCAAAGATACTGCTTTTATTATAGATAATTTAAAACCAATTTGAAAATATGATATTAACATTTTATATTCAATGCATATTATATTAATGTGAAGATTTTTACATTGAGCTAGACATAAAATATAAGATTTTTATCTCATTTGTAAATAATTTATATTCATGATTTAGTTTCTCTTTCAACTGAGTGTTGGTTTAGCTGAAATGTTAAGTTGTTATTGCATACGAACAGATCAATCTTTCCAGTATAGTTATATAAACTGATTTGACTATGTTATACTAACATTGAGCGTATTATTTGTACCTTTCTGTATTTTGTATTTTTTATATAATATTTTATAAAAAAAATTATATAATAAAATATTTTTTCATGTGCTTTATTTATGTGTAACTTGATAAAATTTCAGTTTGAACAGATTTCTAATACCATATGCATTGTGAATGATTTCTGTATGCCATTTATATTATTGTATATGTATCTCTTTTAAAAGAAATCATTTACATATTCTATAATAATTTACCTACTGATCATTCCTAGCCGAGTTTCAGTAAACTGCTGTGACATTGCTTACATACATTTTCTAACAACAATTTATACATTGGTTGTCTTCACAGCCAATTCAAACATTTAATAAGTAGCAACCACATTAAATCATTCATACCTTTATGCAATTTGTGCATACACATTTCATATGGCCGAAAAATAAATGACATTAGGATTTTTAATATTTTGTATTTTGTGTAGAAGTACATAACAACTTTTGTATATATTAGGATATCTTGATTAAAATGTATGGCACTTAATGATAATGGTTATTTATTATTGATGTGTTTAAAAATGTTTAGTTTTTATACAAGTACCTACTTTATATCGGTCTCCCTATATTTTTATTTACTAATGTCGAATATAGCTAACCGATACATACCATTACGGTTGCAGAATTTTGTATATTCTCAATTAGTATGAATGCTTGTCTCTACAGCACAATCTTCAATTCTACTTTATACATTACTAATTTGGTTAAATAATAATAGTTTATTACATAAGTTTTTTGAGTCACTAAAATATAAGACTTTGTGAATAATAATAAACATTTTATAAAATGTAGATTTGATAATTGTCAAAGATTATTTGTGCCCTTTGATATTGTTTCAGCCATATTTTTTAATTTGAGATATTTATGTTTATTCTTAGTTAGAAAATAATTTGTAAAATTATCAAATGCCATACAGACTTTAAATACTTTTCCTTAGATAACTAACAAAAAATATTCCTGCCAAATAGATATGATTGATTTATTATTTAATTATGTATACTGCAAGGCTATTTATATTATGTAAAAATAAATACACTATTTAAAAATCTTCAGGCATTCATATTTATTTATAGGTCGTTTGACTAAAGCTGGCATGTACACATATTTCCCGCCCTGTCACCCGCGCAAGCGCACGGGGTGACGTCGCACTGCATACGAATCTCGAAAAATCTCTCTGTCTCTCTCGCACGCGGTCAAGCTTATGAGCGTGGCAGAGACTGTTATTGTTTTGTTTTTACTACTATTATGAAATAATACGAAATACAGGCTTATGTTTTGTTTTATTCCCTGTTTGGTTTGAACCCGTCGGTTTTTTATCGAATTAATTGTAGAATTCATTATCATACGTGCCGCGGTAATCGGCACATATTCTCTAATATCTCAGTAAATTCTATCTTACGATTCTTGTAACTTGTCATACTATTGGCAAGGTGTAGTTTTTTATAAATGACATAATTAAATCCCCGGGGGGGGCGTAATAATTGTAATTATTTTAAAAATAAATTACATAAAACTCAAGACGGCATTTGCCGGGCGGCCACGAGTCTATTACTCTTGACATGTTCAGTGACGTTTGGAGAAAGACGGGACAACATTAAGAAAAATTGGAACTCGAACCATAACTAGATAATTCACTGAAGGACTTGTAATGAGTAGGACATTCCGATAGTGAATCATCAGATTCTTCTAGTGATGAAGATTTAAGCGGCGTAGAAGAATTGATTTTCGATTCTGATTTGAAACAATGACGTATCAAAATAAATATCATATTTCTTACAATATCCCATCGTTTTTTTATTTTATACACGACCCACCCAATTGACTCAAAGATTTTAAAAAGGTGGTTTAATATAACAACCCTTTGATAAAAGTAGATTACGTGGCAATTAAAACAAATATTCATCCATCATTTATCTGCATTCATCCGTATTCTGAATTCTGAACTAAGCAATGATGCTATTTGCTGTAGGTATCTTGACAGATTTTGTATAATATTGTGGCGTCGTGCCGTTTTTTTGACGTTTTATGTTTGACTAGTTTGACTAGTTTGAAATTAATGAATTCAATTAATTAGAAAGCTCATTACTCGTAATTATGAATACATTAACATTTGTTTACGTTTAAGGGCTTTCTGATTGATTGAATTCATTAATTTCAAACATGCAATTAAAACATCGAAATTGGCGGCAATACAATATTATACGTACCTGTCAAGATTGGGATAAAGATTTGACATCTCGATATTGCTATTTTCAGAATAGCACAGATTGTTATACTAAGTGCCTTTAAAAACATTGCATTTTTAATTGGTTAAAATATTATAAAATGATTTTTTTATAAATGCTGTATAATAAAATTGCATTGGCGGGAAATCTGTGTACGTGCCAGCTTTAGATAACGTAGCTGTAATTTACGAATAAGGCCTCTGAACATAAGTTGTGGAATGGATAAGTTATTGTGAAAAGACCACGATATACGTCAAAATGGGGGTTTGTGAGTAAGGCCTTATCCCTAGAAGGGGACAGTGCCCTGGAATAACCATCCTGGCTCGACTTGTGGTCCGAAGTCTGATGGTGTTGGCCTATGAAACTAGTTCCGTGTGATTTTGGATGGTTCAGTTATACTGGAATGAACTAGAGCTAACGTAGGGAATACCCTCGGCATCAGGAGTGTACATGGAGGCTGAAGGAAGGTAGGAACCAGTACATATTCAATTCCATTAGGCATAATTCAAATCATTTGAATGCATGAGAGGGAGTGAATGAGGAGGGCTGATTGTTTTGGGTTTGCCTCGCTTCTTGCCAAAGAGACATTCAATCCTGAGGACAAAATCCATAATTACATACCAGTCCTCTATATATAAAAAATTAATTTCTAACTAGAGGTTCTCAACAAATACGAATGGATCATTCCTTAATGGGTCGAAAATACGCCTGTATCTGATTGAAGGAAGTAACTCTTAACAAGTTCGCTGTGATTACAAAACGGTTCAGCCTGCCTTATATGAATGGGTGGGAGAAGAATAAATTTTGTTTATTAATTATGTGAAGTCCCATAGTTCGAGCCGACTAGAATACATTCCTGAGTTCGAGACTCGGCGATGTTTGAAATAAAATCTTCACGTTTTCTACACGAATTATAATAACTTCGACGTTTCTATAGCAATTGAGTGAGAGTATTGTGATTTATATTTTAATAAATTAGGTTAAAAGCGACATCACGAGCCATTTAATGAATAATTAAATATAGAGACATATTCTGGTAAACTAGGATAAAAGCCATTATGTAGTATTAGCATTTAGAGTGAAACTTGCGAATACTTATTAGAATTTTGATATTAATTAAACATCTTTAACTGTAATTTCGGATATTTTATACGCACCGTGTGTATTACCGAGAAGCGAATCTCGACGTTTTGTTGGATACTTATCCAACGTCATCAGGAGGATGACCTTTACCCGCGGAGGTGGAGATCGGACTGATTAGGTGCTGCTTTCTAGGGCGTAAATTGTATGCACTTTGTTCTCACTCCACAACAAAGTGCATACAATTTACGCCCTAGAACGCCCTATGCTTGCTGCTCGGTCATTCTCTCCACATGACCCAGCCACCAAAGTCTTCCCAGTTTTATAAATTTGGTGATGTTTAGCTCCTTAAACAGACTATAGTGCTCATTGTTGTAACGTCTATGCCAAATTCCATTATTTTCTAGAACCAATCCAAAGATACGCCTCAAAATTTTGCCTCTAAGTTCGTCTCGAATTCCATGACAAAACTCAGCTCGTAACCTAATTACGGGAATGGATGTATGGAATTCCATGATGTATCTGAAAAACACACAGCATGGGTGAAACTATTTAAAAAAATAGTATTTATATACATATGTGAATATGTTTAGGTGGATTAATGAGCCTGGGACCGCGTCACATATATGCGACAGGCACAAAATAAATTATTTATCGACGGCCACGTATCGAATTTGAAAAATGTAATTTTTCCCAATAGAGAAATCCTGTTGTGACCTGTCGTTCCATTTTCAACTCAAAAACATCACGGATTATATTTTAAATCAACAATCAAAACAGAAGTTTTTCTGCCGTCAAAATCATATAGAATTGTTATAGATGGCGCCCCGATCGCGTGTTGTGCAATCGAAATTCAAATATTCCATCGTCAAGGTCACGCGCAATGTGCGCGGGAAATACGATTTATTTTTTTCGATTTTCGATTTATTTGTACACGTATATACAAATATATACGATATGTTTTGCGATATTTGTCAGTTTTTGTTGGTTTATGATTCAATTGAATACTAATAGTGATTTATTAACAAAAATACACGCAATTTTGTTGCGTTTATTTGAAATATGTGTGTGTGTGAAAGTGTATCATATTTATGTGTTATGAGTGCGATGTCCCGTCGTGTGCCGTGCCGTGCAACAAAATATACCACACAGAAGAAGATTATTATTATTAATAGTAGTGTTGTCTCTAATAAACAAATAAAAAATTATTATTATTTTTCGGAAAATGTTGCGCTGGCAACATTATGGAAATTCAAAAAAAGATTTTTTTTTACTTAAATGATAAAAAAATCATTTCATTTCGACACTTACGATAAAATAATATGAATGTGTGTGTGTTTTTTTTAATATATGCATGTTTTCATGGTTTTTTCGTAAAAAGAAAAATCACAAAAAATTCAGAAAATTTCCGGCCCTCAACAAGTTAAGAAGAAATGTTTTTTTTTTCTTTAATTATATTAATTAATCTTTTTTCATTTTAGAACTCAAATACATACATAATAAAGTTTCCGCAGAATTGTGTTTCCTGCATTTTTCGTTAATATTTGACAAGGTAGGTAGCTTCTTTTTTTTTTTTTAGATTTAGATTTAGAAAATAGAATTTTCCCTGGAATTATTAGTAGGTACTGAGAGAAAGTATTATTTCATTTACTTATTATTTAAATTATTTATTTTAAACTCAATCATTGAAAACCCCTTTGAATCAAACATTACAGCAACCAATTTTCCTTCTTCTCCTACTACGAGATACTCCTGGAATTGAAAACATAAGTATAAACTCGAGCAGATTATCCCGGGAAGCAGAAACATGATAAACCTTTCATAAAAACTGACTACTTTAGACTTGATTATACAAATTGAAAAAAAAGTATTCTGTAATTATGTCACAATGATCTGTAGTGTTTACTAATTATATTAATATAAAATATTAAAATAATAACCCCAATTGAAAATTAAAGTCCAAAACAATTCCTCACTATTTTCGGTAATTCCAATTCCCACCTAGATTAGATATTGCCGATACATATTATTATACGAAAAATCTGACAATGTACAAAATCATTTTCAGCGGGTGCGCTAACCAGCCACCTCATGTATAAAAAATATTTATTCAAAACTTAAGAAATATTTAAACTTATTAGGATATGTTGATAACATCTCGTGAACCTCAGTTTTAAAGCTTTCTTGATTGTGGTCAAAATGCATCGTATCGTTACATATTACACAGGAAAGAAATCAGATGAAATACACTAATATTATTCTAAATATTTTTCTACATTATTCTAAATACATATCTAGATTCTACATTAATTATCACTTTGCATTAATTTTGAATTCTGACTACGGAGGCTACGCAGATTTACGTTTTAGAATCTATACTAATTATTCCCTAGTGCCATTTATCCGTGTGGTCGATTATAATTGAATAGGTGCCAACACCTACCATTTTCGTTACATTATTAACCGTAATTAGCGCTCGTCTTGACGTTAGGTTTATTCTATTTATTTGTTTATTTAAATTTGTGAACAAAAGTTTCTAATAACTACCACACTAGGTAAAAACCTGTTCTGTGGCAGTTATTCTCATATGATATTTATTTAATATTAACAAATGACAATTAAAGAAAATCAATATATGTATATATATAAAGAAACCCGTGTTTCCCTATCCGACAAGTTTTCTTCACAACCAGATACTACCACCCCCTGGTGGTTATGGTGGTGGATAGCCCTTGGTGTCCCATTGAAAATGTGCGAGTTTGGTGGGGGTGGCTGAGCGTGGGTGGGAGTGGGTGACGAAAATGTGCATTCTAGCACAATATTTTGTTATGGGAAGGCCGCAAATGCTTCAGATTGTTTCAAAATAGGCGCGCTGACTGTGTCGGTGAGTCAAAAAGGTTCCGGAAAAACCTGCTCTAGAAAGTTCTGGAGGGAGAAGATTCTATAAAATTCTCGAAAGTTCTATAAGGTTCTAAACTGAGTGGCGGAATGTGTCGGTGTGTTTAGAAGGTTCCTGTACATTCGAATTTCTTGAAAGTTCTGGAAGGAGAATGTCCTAGAAGCTTCGCAAAAGTTCTATGACGATCCTAACAGTGTTCTAAAAATCTACGCGTGCGAAGCCGCGCGGGCACAGTTAGTATAAGCATAAGAATGAAGGTAGATCAATAATAATAAAGTAAATCATAGGAATTCCTAAATCCATAGTTACAAAAATAAATATTATATTAAAGTATACTTTAAATTATATAAATCAGTTTTTGCCAATTCAGAGGTTAAGGGCGGATCACTTCTTCAGCATACCTTCTCCCTGATATTTCTATAAACTTAGTAATATGATGTTTAAAAGGTTTGTATAGAGTTATTTCTTTAGTTTCATTAGGTAACTTGTTAAAAACAAGCGGGGCAGTGAAACAAATTGTCTTTGCCCAAAAGTCGTTTTCCTTTTAGGTACCTCGAAATTAATTATATTTGCCAGCCTTGTAACCCGTGTTTGTTGTGTACGATTAAAATTTACCTTGTCCTTGTGGAATTTTATAAGTATGGTTTTGAGGTATAATTGTCTCGGGTCAAGGATGTTAAATATTCCAAACAAGTCATCTGAAGGAAACATTCTCGATTTCTTGGTGATTATACACATGATGCATTTTTGTGATTTTGTCAGCAAATCCATGACTGATCTGACACACCCTCCCCATCCAATTATGCAACAGGGTAATAGGGATTGAATGATGGAACAATATATAGTTCTGAGGGATACAATATCTACCACATTTCTCGATTTCATTTCACATACCAGACTTCTATATCGACGGCTCCTACATATAATATCGTAACCCACAAAATTCAATTTTACAGGAGAAGGTTTTGAACATATTTTCGTCCGGTATAAATCTAAATATTGCCCAATTTTTTTGAAATTTCCTTTCAATATTTTACTTTATACTGTAGTTTCATAAATAATCACAAAAAAGTCGAAATTATTAAAGGTTGTTGTAGAAATGCACATACGATATTATACTTCGGAAAAGACGCGACGTAAAATATCGTATAAATGACTTAGAACATTTAACTTCGGAAAAGACGCGATGTAAAATATCGTATATATGACATACAACATTTAACTTTGGAAAAGACGCGACGTAAAATAACGTTAGTGTTACATACGATAATTTTCTCATGTTATTTTCTCACGCATATTATCGTAAGTGTTACATACGATACATATCTTATGTTATTTTCCAACGTATGTTATCGTAAGTGTTACATGCGATAAAATTATATTATGTTATTTTCCAACGTAAATTATCGTAAGTGTTACATACGATAGTATACTTCGTAAAAAATATGTGATTGTTTGGGATACGATAAAATACGTCCGAAAAAAACGTTATTTATTGCAAAATATTTTTTTTTCTTTCTTGGAAATAAAGATATAATTAAATACATATGAAATACACAAAAAACTAAAAATCGTCAATTTGTGGGTTACGATATTATACGTAGGAGCCGTCGATATATGTATCCCATTTTCCTAACCCTAAGTATTAGAGAGATCTTGTATGTGTCCCTGCCAACTGAATTTGTTGTCAATTATAATTCCTAGGTATTTTATATCACATGCTTTTTCAAGACATATACAATTGCATCCATTTGGTAAACTACAACTGTGTGATTGTACTTGATAATTTATGATGACTTTAGGTTGACCAGCTTCTATTGGACTAAATGTTACTACTTAGTTTTTTCAATGTTCAGTGAAAGTAAATTTCGGTCAAGCCACTTTTTTACGGTCACTACACCATTTTCTGCTATTTTGTGAGCAGTTTCCCATGTTCTGCCTTTAAAAAGTAATACAGGATCATCTGCAAATGAAATAACTTGACCCTCAGTTGGCAAATCACACAAATCGTTAACATACAGGAGAAAGAGGATTAGTCCAAGGACACTTCCCTGGGGTACACCGTGTGTTATATGTTTTGGTGTACTATAATTTCCTTCCAGTGAAACAACTTGAGATCTCTCTGTAAGATAGCTTTTAAACCAATCATGGGTCACACCGTCACATCCCATGCGCGATAATTTAATAAGCAATCTGTCATGTGGAACTGTATCGAATGGCTTAGCAAGATCAAGAAATATTGCGATGCACTTATCTCCATTATCGGTGTGTTTTGTGACATATTCATCCATTGCTGTTATGGCATCTCCAGTACACATATGCTCTCTGAAACCGTATTCTTTTTTTGATAAAATTTGTTGTTCATCTAAATAAGTTAATAATCTTTTCTTAACAATTCTTTCCAATATTTTAGAAAAAATAGTAAGTAGCGAGATTGGTCTGTAGTTTGATATCTCGAACTTGTCTCCTTTTTTAAAAATTGGTTTGATGAGAGCACATTTCAATCCTTTTGGGAAAATACCTTGCGTCATGCTGTGATTGAATATGCGAACAAGTGGGGTAACAGTGAGAAATTTCGTAGTCTTAATCTTTTCGGTGCAGATATCGTCAACACCATCAGATGATTTGTTAGGCAAGTCATTAATGATCAGAATTAATTCCGTTTCATTGGTTGTAGCCAGACTTAGACCGGGAGCGGAAACAGAAGAGGGATAGTCATGGTCGACATTATCATTATTATTATTTATTATTTGAGCTGCCAATTATGGTTCCACATTTGCAAAATGTCTATCTCTATTATTATTATTATTATATCTTAATTGTAGGGATGGGCGTTGAATGGACGGACTAGTTGAAATCAACCGTTGACGTTGCGTCAACGCGTCGATGGTTTACGTTTATCGCATGGACTAGTTGAATTCGTAGACGGTGGACGGCGGACGCCGTGAACGGTGCACGATTCGAAATTCAACATAGTGCAAAGCAACGAGCGAGAGCAAGACAAAACGTCTCCGTTTATTTCTCTCTCATCTCTCGCTGTCGACTTGTAGATGTCATAGACGGCTCGACGGGTAATTTCATTTCGACTCTAAAGTACACGACCATAGAGTGCAGATCTGTGTACACGAACTATAACAGAGACTTGAAATTTGAATGCATGCGTACGGTGAGATAGGCTTAATAAGCTATTATCTATTATTTTTTACTTGATTTGTGCGATGTGCACGTGCGATTTTTCGGTGAATTCCCAATTTTGCGCTGTATAAAATAAAACAATTCTGTTTAATTATTTTATTTTTTATTGAACTAATATTTTACTGCTTACACCTGATATTGTTGTGTATACCTACTTCTTTCTTTATTATTATATATATAGAAAGAAGTATATAAAACAATATGTAAAAGCCTATAATGTGCGTAAACAAATAAATAATAAAATATTTATTTTTACATATAAGCACAAGTAGCGGTTTTACTTTCCCCGAAACTATATTCCTTCGAACTTCTTTAAATTTTAAAAATTAACGTAATAAAAATAACCAACGGTTGAGCCGTCGAGCAGCGTCGCGTCGAATCGTAGACAGTTGACTATCGTCCTGATGTTTAGATAAACGTCCGCGACGTCCGCGTAACGAAGTTGACGCGTCAACTAGTTGACGAATTCAACTAGTTGATCGTCTCGTCGATGGACTGACGTGGACGGTCTCGTTTCGTCGACGGTAAATACGTCGACGACCCATCCCTAACCCATCCCCAAGACGAAGATCTGGCTGCTGTTTGGTTACAGCAAGCAAGATCTTTCTAAAAATTTTATATAATCTATATATTAATTAGGGATGGGCGTTGAATGGACGGACTAGTTGAAATCAACCGTTGACGTTGCATCGACGCGTCGACCGTTTACGTTTATCGCATGGACTAGTTGAATTCGTAGACGGTGGACAGCGGACGCCGCCTTGGTCGGTGGACGATTCGAGATTAACGCAATGCAAAGCAACGAGCGAGAGCAAGACAAAACGTCTCCGTTTATTTCTCTCTCATCTCTCGCTGTTGACTTGTAGATGCCATAGACGTCATAGACGGCTTGACGGGTAATTTCATTTCAACTCTGCAGATCAAGATCAAGAGTGCAGATCTGTGTACACGAACTATGACTAGAGATTTGAAATTTGAATACATGTCTAAGGCGAGATAGGCTTAATAAGCTATATTTTCCTTGATTTTTTGTGATGTCACGTGCAACGATTCGGTGAATTCCCAATTTTACGCTGTATAAAATAAAACAATTCTGTTTAATTATTTTATTTTTTATTGAACTATTATTAATTAACAGGCCGGCTAGATATTTTTCTAAAATCAATATTTTATTCGATCGATATCGACTTCTTATATCTACCTGAAAAGGGATGCAAAAATTTAATTATTATGTTATTTCCTTATTTTTCAACTTTAGCATATAAATGATAAACAAACTTGTAGGGAATAAAATTTTCTATACCTAACTATGGTCCTTATTCAGGAGTCCAACATTAATTATTATATATGTAATATAATCTTGAATTTAGGTTTAATTAATTTTTATTAAAAAAAACCTATTTTCAACTTTATAGATAAAAAAATAAATCTATTAAAATTTTGTTTACACCACTTTTTATTGGTTTTTTACATGTTTCGGGAACAATGTTCCTTTTCTCAGATTGAGCCTTAAACTAAAGTTGACAAATAATACAGATATATTTATTTATTAATAATGTCACCACAAAGTGAAAGCCTGACTTTGAAAGATGTATTCTTCAATAAATTTCTATGTAACATCTCAAATGTAAAGTATTTTTAAATTATGTATTTATTTATAAATTTATAGATAATAAATAAATGTAAAGTATTTTTTACCGCACCTCATAACTGGTGCCTTTATTACGCAAAATCATTGATTCCTTCCATTTTCTTTACTCACATTTTAATGCTTGTACCCAATACTTTCACTGCTTATATATGTAGTTTATATTTATATTTTACTGCTAACACCTTATATTGCTGTGTATACCTACTTCTTTCTTTGTTATATATAGAAAGAAGTATATAAAACAATATGTAAAAGCCTATAATGTGCGTAAACAAATAAATAATAAAATATTTATTTTTACATATAAGCACAAGTAGCGGTTTTACTTTCCCCGAAACTATATTCCTTCGAACTTCTTTAAATTTTAAAAATTAACGTCATAAAAATAGCCAACGGTTGAGCCGTCGAGAAGCGTCGCGTTGAACCGTAGACAGTTGACCATCGTCCCGATGTTTAGATAGAACGTCCGCGACGTCCGCGTAACGAAGTTGACGCGTCAACTAGTTGACGAATTCAACTAGTTGATCGTCTCGTCGATGGATGGACGTGGACGGTCTCGTTTCGTCGACGGTAAATACTAGGGATGGGCGTTGAATGGACGGACTAGTTGAAATCAACCGTTGACGTTGCATCGACGCGTCGACCGTTTACGTTTATCGCATGGACTAGTTGAATTCGTAGACGGTGGACAGCGGACGCCGTGGTCGGTGGACGATTCGAGATTAACGCAATGCAAAGCAACGAGCGAGAGCAAGACAAAACGTCTCCGTTTATTTCTCTTTTATCTCTCGCTGTCGACTTGTACATGCCATAGACGTCATAGACGGCTCGACGGGTAATTTCATTTCAACTCTAAAGTACACTACCATAGAGTGCAGATTTGTGTACACGAACTATGACTAGAGATTTGAAATTTGAATACATGCGTAGGGCGAGATAGGCTTAATAAGCTATTATCTATTATTTTTTTACTTGATTTTTTGTGATGTCACGTGCGACGATTCGGTGAATTCCCAATTTTACGCTGTATAAAATAAAACAATCTGTTTAATTATTTTATTTTTTATTGAACTATTATTAATTAATAGGCCGGCTAGATATTTTTCTAAAATCAATATTTTATTCGATCGATCTCGACTTCTTATATGTCTACCTGAAAAGGGATGCTAAAATTTAATTATTGTGTTATTTCCTTACTTTTCAACTTGAGCATATAAATGATATAACTTGTAGGGAATAAAATTTTCTATACCTAACTATGGTCCTTATTCAGGAGTCCAACATTAATTATTATATATGTAATATAATCTTGAATTTAGGTTTAATTAATTTTTATTAAAAATTCCCTATTTTCAACTTTAAAGATAAAAAAGTAAATCTATTATAATTTTGTTTACACCACTTTTTATTGTTTTTTTACGTGTTTCGGGAACAATGTTCCTTTTCTCAGATTGAGCCTTAAACTAAAGTTGACAAATAATACAGATATATTTATTTATTAATAATGTCACCACAAAGTGAAAGCCTGACTTTGAAAGATGTATTCTTCAATAAATTTCTATATAACATCTCAAATGTAAAGTATTTTTAAATTATGTATTTATTTATAAATTTATATATAATAAATAAATGTAAAGTATTTTTTACCGCACCTCATAACTGGCGCCTTTATTACGCAAAATCATTGTTTCCTTCAATTTTATTTACTCACATTTTAATGCTTATACCCAATACTTTCACTGCTTATATATGTAGTTTATGTTTATATTTTACTGCTAACACCTGATATTGCTGTGTATACCTACTTCTTTCTTTGTTATAAATAGAAAGAAGTACATAAAACAATATGTAAAAGCCTATAATGTGCGTAAACAAATAAATAATAAAATATTTATTTTTACAAATAAGCACAAGTAGCGGTTCTACTTTCCCCGAAACTATATTCCTTCGAACTTCTTTAAATTTTAAAAATTAACGTCATAAAAATAGCCAACGGCTGAGCCGTCGAGAAGCGTCGCGTTGAACCGTAGACAGTTGACCATCGTCCCGACGTTTAGATAGAACGTCCGGGACGTCCGCGTAACGAAGTTGACGCATCAACTAGTTGACGAATTCAACTAGTTGATCGTCTCGTCGATGGATGGACGTGGACGGTCTCGTTTCGTCGACGGTAAATACGTCGACGACCCATCCCTAGTAAATACGTCGACGACCCATCCCTAATATTAATTACTCCATACGCTATTATTAAGCGTTGAGATGTAACCGAATACGAGACACGTATCAGCGTATCGGATAATATCGCTACCCGGTTAGTTATGTGCATGGCACCCAGCACCGTGTACGTGTTTCGAACGAAAGTAACGCCACCTATAACTTACCAGATCAACCAATAGTACGGTTCACTCGTTCACTGTAAGCAAAGAAAATTCTATCTGCAACTCTCTCAATAAGAAAATACTCGGTTACTTCAGTTATATAACGCTTCATAGAATCTTATCATGGATGCTTGCGGACTTAATTAGTTGAACTGAATTGTAACTAAATCTGATGACTGGCATGAAATCCATCACAGATGTTGAATAAATAATAGATTTGTCTGTCCTGGGTACGGGATAAATGATAAATTAATCAGCCGATTGCATCCCTTTATGATAGAACGGTTGTTTGATCGCGAGTTACGGTTAACCTTGAAGCAAGTTAAATTTCCTTATTTTTAACCACTTAAGGCCCGGTTGTTTCAAGTTGGATTAAAGTAAGCGCAGAGTTTTTTTTTAGTACTGTTTCCAAAAACGGGTTGTTTCAACTCGGATTAAGCGAAATCTGAGCGGAAATTTGAGATTAAACTCTCGGCCAGAGACGCGCATGTGCACTGCGCGATATACCTTGACGATGGAAAAGTTTTTCCGAAACATGTGGGTGTAATTAATCAAATAATATTAGTAGATACGTACAAATAATACAATCAATATTTTAAAAATGTCAATCTACAATGTTGCTGAATCAACTGAAAAAATAAGTATAGTAGCCGGCAAACGTCTTGAACAATTTTCGGCATAGTGGGGGAAAGTTTGCGCATGTACATGTACTTGTACTTGCGCATGTGCATCATGCGACGGACTATTTCATACTCACCAATTAAAAGCTAAAACGGTGGTTTTCCGAGTTATGATTTAACCAACAGCAATTCTTAAGCCATGTATTCACTAGGAGACAAATCGCGAAACATTCCGCGCGGCATGTCGCATCAACATCTATGCTCATGTTTCGGGGACAATGACGCGGTCATTTGACGTGTACACACCGGGACTCACATATCACTTGTCGCGGAAATGTCACCCGATGAGGTTATGACGACAGCTGTGCATCTATTTACACTTGTCGCCCGATGAGGTTATGATGACAGCTGCGTATCTATTTATTTTAACGAGTTTGTCGAAACTTAAGAGGAGAAAAAGGTGGTGGGTGCGAAATTATTTAAATATTAAATTGCAAAAAGAAAGAAGGATGGATATTCAATGCGATCTTCGAATATCTGACGGATCTTTTGTCAATTTCACTCGAATGACAACAACAGGTTTTGACAATTTATTACAAATAATCGGGCCTTCCATAGCCAAGCAAGACAATGTTAAGGAACGCTGTTGGCCCTCACATCATTTTATTTTTATATTCACGGTTTGAAGTGTCCCACAAAATTGTACGGCGATGAGTTGGAGAACAATAATTTCGTTTCCCCACATAAATGTCAGTTGACAGATACAGCGCATGCGCATTCACTTGTAAACATACCACGTGATACTGACGCGCAGCCCGATGTCCCCGTGAGCTCGCTCGAGTACCGTGCGCATGGCAATGTTTGAAGAAATGCCCCGCTATGTTGTGCGCGACGTCGCGGAACAGAGTGCGACGTTGCAACGTCACGTAGACTCTATGCTGCGCGTGATGTTGAGAGATAATTTGTCCCCTAGTGAATACATGGCTTTATAAGTGACGACATCACATTGTTTGAAAATGCTGTTATGAAAATTATAGTTTTCATCAATGATATAATCAACTGTAGATACGTTACAAGCGTGAAATTTAGGCAACTCAAAATGAAGGTAATTGCTTTCTTTGCATTCGTTATCGAACAGACGCTACGCCGAAAAAAAAGTTCCGGGGAAAAAGGAACACAGTATCTTACACTATTGTAAGAATGAGTATGTTAATTTAGTCACCGTGACTTCAAATTACCTGATTTTTCTGTCTACACGCAGAGCGTTTGTGAAATAAGTGTACCGTGATTTGTTGTCTCTTTCAATGCAATATTTGCTCCATATGAAAGCCGGCTAGTATGGGAATAACGTGTCTATATTATAATACGTCAATGGTTTTCATAATACAATTATGATCAAATTCATGTGTTATTATGGGGGTTAAATTAGGTGCTTACCATTTCATTTTATATTTTTGACAAGAGAATGCAATTTGGTATGTGGGTACCTACTGTATTTAATGTGCATTTTAGATTTTTAATCCATTGATAATGGAGAACTGTTATTGATGGGAATCCTAGTTTGATGAGTTATAAAATTAATGCGTATTCTGTCCAGATATGTTCCAACTCACGGTATACAACATAGCATGTGGTTTTTATGTAGGCCAAAGAAATATAAGCGCATACTTATGTACGTGCCTTAAGCTACTGATACACATACTTATTAGTGGCACGTGAGCATGCGCAGTATTGACCTTCTTTAGGCCTTGCTTATTAGTGGCATGTGTGTACGCACATTGCTAGTAATGAGCATGCCTACTTAATACTTTATAAGCATGCTACTGTCATTCGCCATGAGAAGGGGTATCTTTGGAGCATTTATGTCATTTGCGGGCTTCGCGGCTAGTATTATCAATGCAATCTTCTCAGTCCGCGACAGATAAAACAAATATGACGCGTTGGGGAGATGATAAAACATTACTTTTCGTGACTTATTATAGGAATCACGAATGTCTGTGGAATACTCGGTCACCGCTGTGTAAAAATAACATAGCGAGAAATAATGTTTATGAAACTTTATTAAAAGGCATGAATGATTCAAATCTTAAAATAAAAATTATAAAAACTAAAATCAAAAATGTGCGGATGGAATCTCGGGAACTGTTTTGATTTATTGGTTCACTTGAATTTTCTATTTCAGTTTGTAAAGTTTCCATTTTGAACAAGAGCGTCTCTATTCTATGACAAGAGCATATCACTAATAAGCATGTTAGCATTGTTAGCTTTGGGCATGCTTATTTATGAGCATGCCACTAATAATCATGCTAGTAATGAGCAAGTGTGTACAGTTGTTAGGGCATGCTCATTAGCATGCCACTAAATAAGCATGTGTATCTGTACCTTTAGATTTTATTATTTTCGCTTTCTCTGTTGCTCACGGTTTTATTTCCCTTTTCTCAGTGATCCGAGGGCCCTAAAAATAAACTTATATTGAACTCATTAGAACTTCGTGTTTTTATTCAAGATTTGAATTCAAAATTTGAAATTCAAGTGTCCTAAAAGAAACATTTCGAACTGTGCGGAACCCCATTAATTCAAAATTTATGGTAAAAAAAATCACAATGAGAAATTCGCCAAAAATCGTAAAACTCCAATAATTTTGTAAAAAATGTCTGCATTTTTGCATATTTCAAGAAATCATTTCGAACACGCAATATTTCATACAAAGATCGCCACATTTCTAATACCAAAGTACTTGATATTGACATATTTGTTTAAAAAAAACGAAATTGGATGGGAGATATTGTGATGGGTAATTGGGAACAAGGCAAGCACTCACCTTTCTTCCTTCGATTTTGCGTTTCTCCTCTTGCCTCTTCTATATCTCCAAACTTCTAGCGGCGAGGTGTTTCACGTTAATTTCAATGTAAAACACTCGCGTCAAGAATTAAATCTTTGATTCAATTTGCGGTAGTTCACAGCGGAAAATTATGCGGTCACTTTTCTATTCCGATATTTTTTCTATTGCGATTGCAGCTGTTTTTCCGTCTTGTGGCGGCTTCGATTTTCAAAAGTGGAGCGGCTCTAGTACTTGCTTGGTTTCGGGAATGGGTAGGGACTGGGAGAGAAGGAATACCTTTTTCCTAGTTCACAAATTAATTTATGGCGCTAACATGCCGCCCGGGATGAAGGCTTGCCTTCATTAACAAGTGATAGAAAGAAGAAAAAAAATAAAAAAAATAAATAAGAATAATAATGAACTTAACATAGCGTAATAGCGTAGCGTTTTAGCGTAGCGTTTTAGCGTAGCGTTTTAGCGTAGCGTTTTAGTGTAGCGTTTTAGCGTAGCGTTTTATCGTAGCGTTTCAGCGTAGCGTTTTAGCGTTTTAACGTAGTGTTTCAGCGTAGCGTTTTAGCGTAGTGTTTTAGCGTAGCGTAAGAAAGAAAATAAATAAAAATATAGCGTTAGGCGAACTAAAAATAAGTTTAAAAAATAACAAGATAAAATTAATTGTATACAGAACACACAAGAAGGAGAAGTCACTGAAGCGGCAATGGACAAATATTACAATTTTTAACGCGTTTTCGAATCATGTTGCGTGCGGAAAGGATCCAGAAGTTTTGTCTCAGCAAGGCTAATAGACTTGCTCCAGCGTGTAGATTTTTAGTATGATAATAATCAACAATTAAGTGAACAATATGGTCTTTAGCAGGCAAAACGATTGGATGCTTTTGTGTAGAACTAAGTTGTGATTGGTTAAGTCGACCACCAACGCGAATGAATTTAACATCATCTAAGTATGCGTTCAACTTGCGTAAAGCTATAGAGTCTATATTCAGGAAATGATGGCGTTGTATGCATTTAATTATGAAATTCTCTGTTAGTTCTAAATCGTTTGCAGAAATAAAACCGCGTGTTTTCAAGATGTTTGAAAAGCGTAGGACATATACCGAAGCGCGTAAGAATTTTAGATAACTTGACATTCGTTGTGCCAATTTGTATATAGCGTTATCTTGCACGTCACTATTAGACGGCACAAGAAGTGACACGGTCTTTGACTCGGGGAGCTCCTCGTTTGAGCTTGTAGCAGCAACAGAGAATTGTATAGGCCACTCTTGCATCGGCCGGGTAAGCCATGAGGGACCGTGGTAATAAAAATTGTTATCAATTAGTTGACTTGGCATAACAGGTCGGGATATTATATCCGCAGGATTTTGAACACCTGGCACGTGGAACCAATGTTCAGCCGATAGGTTCTCATTTATGGCAGCGATTCGATTTGCAACGAATGTTTTAAACTTATAAGGAGCGGCGCGTATCCACGAGAGAGTAACTGTGGAGTCTGTAAATGCCAAGATTTTATTTAACTGAACGCGTTCGCAAATGATATCTCGTACGCATGCTATTAGGTTTGAAAGAAGAAGCGCCGCACAGAGTTCTAACCTTGCAAGAGATACACATTTTGGTGAAGCAACTCTAGTCTTTGCGCATAACAATGTGACTTGTGCTTCATCTTCTTTGTTGTTTACTCGAATGTATAGCACTGCGCCATAACACTTCTCACTCGCGTCGGCAAAACCGACGAGTGCTACGTTTGAGTACGACTGCGAAATACCTACGTGACGGGGTATTTTTAACTTTTCGTGTAAATGAAGTTCTGAGTTAAACTGTTGCCACTGACTTTCAATGTAAGCTGGAGCATTTTCGTCCCATTCGAGATTTTGCTTCCAACACTCTTGAACTAATAATTTTAATAACGTGGTAACTGGACCTAACAAAGAAAGAGGGTAGAAGAGTCTAGCAGTTGCGGAGAGAATTATGCGCTTGGTGCATCTATCCGATTGACACACATCGGCGTTAATCTTGAATAGGAATGCGTCATCGGTAGGATTCCATCGGAGACCTACGATTTGTGTATAAGCCTCTTCATCAAATTGAACGAGCTTCGGCAATTTGAGATCAGCGGGAATTTTTTCCATTAATTCGGTACTATTTGAGACCCATTTACCTAGGTGGAAACCACCAGATTTGAATAACTGGACTAGATCGCTATGAAGTTGGTAAGCGTTGTCAACCGTATCGACAGAAGAAATGTAGTCATCCATGTAAAAGTGTTTTTTGGCTGCCCATGCAGCTGCGGGCCAGCGAGAGCGTTCATCTGCTGCTAGTTGCCTTATGACGCGCATTGCCAGATATGGCGAACTCGAAATCCCAAAGCAAACGCGATTAAACTCGTAAGTTTGGATCGGGTCGCTAGGATGGAATCTGAATAATATACGCTGAAATCGGTGATGTTCTGGTTTCAATTTAACTTGGAAATACATCTTCTCGATGTCTGCTGAGAGCGCAATCGGGAAGAGCCTAAGATTCGTTAGTAACTCAAAAATGCTAACTTGCAGATTTGACCCAATATATAGCAGATCATTAAGTGATTTAGTCGAACTTGACTCACAGCTAGCGTTTACGACTATTCGCGTGCGGGAAGTTAATTTTTCCGGGCGATAAACAGCATGATGTGGCATATAATAGCATGGACCGGGTGCGAGGTTATCAATCGCATTGATATAACCCTTGTCAATATAATCTTTAATGGTTTCATTGTAATCCTTGCGTAGTTCAGGAATAGAATCTAACCGTTTTTCCAATTGAAGAAAGCGTATTTTAGCAATTGTGTCTGTACGACCAATTTCCGTTGGTTCGCATTTAAATGGTAATGCTACAGTATAACGTCCCGTCGCATCGCGTGTGAAAGTTTCGGTGAATATTCGTTCGCAAGCTGCGTCATCAGGACTTAAATGTTTTCTAATCGGTACATTTTCCAATTCCCAAAAGCGTTGCGTTAAATTTTCTAAAGAAGGTTCGTCAACTATTGCGTGTAGGGCGCGTTCAATCGGTTGCACGACACAGTCTGCTTTTCCCATGATGACATAGCCAAACGAGGTTTGTATCCCGACTGCATTTGAGTCGGATGACATCACCTTTTGGTTTCCCAGCAAGAAAGGAAATAGTTCATTGCCTATTAAAAGATCAATATCCGCGGGCGTATGGAATTTTTCGTCAGCTAAGGGTAGGCCGTGCAAATGTTGTAGTTTGTGAATGTTCACATAAGCGTTTGGAACTTTATCCGATATAGTGCTGATTACACGTGCGTTTATTTTGAATCTGCAGCGTGCATCAAAGCGCGAATAGATTGTCAAATCAGCGAGGCCAAATACTGGCTTTTCAGAGTTCCCTATGCCTCTGACTGTTGCTGGAGAATTTAAAATATTCAGGTTAAGGCGATCACAACAATTTTTTGTAATAAAATGACTTGTAGAACCACTGTCTAACAATGCTCTGATTTTTAATCTTTTGCCGGAATCGTTTAAAGCGTATATTACCGCAGTAGGTAACAGAGTAATCGAATTAGAAGAGCTTGGACGCGTCTGGTTATACGTTACATTGCTATGCATAGAGAGTGGAAAATTGGAAGCGACGGCTGCGTTTGCCGTTTGTGATTTTGGGGCGGGTGATGATGTTTGCGCGCGGTTAAGCGACGTATTATCATTAGACGATAAGCGTGTATTTGCCATCGAAGACTCTATGTGAAGTTTAGTGTGATGCATTCGCTGGCAGATGGCGCATCTATTTTGCGATTTACATTTTTTCACACTATGAAAGCCCAAACAATTAAAACATAAATTATTATTTTTCACGAAATCATTTCTATGATGAGAATTTAAAAGAAGAAACTTATCGCATTTATAAAGTGGATGAGGATTATCGTTTTTACAAAAAGGACACTTAGGAAAGCTGTTATTGACAACGAATGATTGCGCAGAATAATTTTGCCTTTTATTATAATTTTTATTAACTTGCGAAGTAGAAGATTTATTATAATTTGAAGTGTTAGTTTGTAAAGACCCTGCGTTACGAAGCGTGTATATTCGGTTTTGTTCCTTCACAAAGGTAATCAATGACTCAAATGTCGGTATATTTTCATGGCGTTTTGCTTGTTCAAAAAGTGTTACAGTTTCTTTATCCAATTTGGATAACGCGATATGTGTAAACGTAAAGTCAGCTAGATCATCTAATTGAAGTTGTTTCAATGCGGAAAATGCGGAATAGAATTTTTCTAAGAACGTGTCTAATGCGTTTTGCGAGGGAGTTTGACTACCCCTGAAATTTAAAATTTGTTCTAGGTATAACGTGGCGAGAGTACGTTTATCTTGATACTTATTTTTTAGCGATTTCCAGAGAATCTCATAATTAGCTGCAATAGGCGGACACCTGCACATACCAATGAAGCCTTACCAGTAAGTTTTCCGACAAGGTATTGTACCTTTTCCGCGTTTGACAGATGCGGATTCTTATGAATTAGCGAATTAAAATTTTCGTAAAATAAAACCCATTGGTTTGGATTACCATCGAAACTTTTCAATTCTAATGCCGGAAGCTTGCTATTTATTTTTTCGTAATTATTTATTAGCGGTTTTTGATTTTCTAATTTTGTAAGCCCTACTTGTATCGCTTTTATCTGACAATATAACTCGTCGAACGCGCAGAGATCTTTGAAATCGGGTTCATATGTAGAATCACAGCTTAGTATCGTTATATTTAACTGGTCCGTTACTTCAGTGTATTCTCTTCTAGTATTTTCCAATGACTGTATGCGTATGAGAAATAGATCTCGTTTTATTTCTTCATCTACTTGTTTACTTAAGTCATGTAAGGATTGCAACATTGAAAATAAACTTTGTTTTTTAGCTTGTAAAATCCGTATCTTGTTTTTTATTTCACTGTCTTTGTTTCGCGTAGCCATTTTGAAAATTCACTGAAGAAATGTGTTGATTGTAATTATTTTTAAAAACTGTAGAATTAATCGAAATTTAAATAAATTAAAATATTATTTTTATAATATGAAAAGTTGCAATTAGTTATGACAACCCTGCTTTAGTTTTGAAAAATCTTAAATCTTGATAATTTTTATTAATAATACGCGTTTCTAATAGAAATAAATAACAATTACTTCGACGTTTGATTTTAAACGTGCTTCGGGTTCGGGTTTTTCCGTCAACCGAGCGGAAATTACCGAGCGTTCTCCGTGTTTCCGAGCGTGTAATTTGTGTACATACGTACAATTTTAATAATTTTCAAACGAGTTTGTAGGTAGTATATTTATTTATTATTCACGCAGTTAAATATATAACGAATGGGAATATATTTTTTCAATATAATAGTAACTACGCCAAGTGATTTTATAAGCGTTATGAGATAAATAAGCGTTTTTAACGAAATGTTTTGAATTGAACAAAGTCGTCGTATGCGGTTGTTTTTTGAGGCGATCACGATAGATATAAGCGGAATGTCAGCGTTATGTATGCGTTTGGTAAGCGATCATAATTATGTTAGATACAAGGGAAGCTAGGAAGCGGGTATATCCGGTGGAAGGACCATATGGATGGGAGATATTGTGATGGGTAATTGGGAACAAGGCAAGCACTCACCTTTCTTCCTTCGATTTTGCGTTTCTCCTCTTGCCTCTTCTATATCTCCAAACTTCTAGCGGCGAGGTGTTTCACGTTAATTTCAATGTAAAACACTCGCGTCAAGAATTAAATCTTTGATTCAATTTGCGGTAGTTCACAGCGGAAAATTATGCGGTCACTTTTCTATTCCGATATTTTTTCTATTGCGATTGCAGCTGTTTTTTCGTCTTGTGGCGGCTTCGATTTTCAAAAGTGGAGCGGCTCTAGTACTTGCTTGGTTTCGGGAATGGGTAGGGACTGGGAGAGAGGAAATACCGTTTTCCTAGTTCACAAATTAATTTATGGCGCTAACAGAAATATTTTTTCAATTTTGTCAAAAATTAAAAAAAGAATCAATTTACACGAACTAAAATGTAAGGGGCTAAAAATTATTTCGAATTGCGTATTATTGGGGTTAATCTTCTATAAAATTAATATTTTGGGATCTATGGGTTTTTTTTTTACGAATACGAAAATTTACGAATTATGGCAAATTTTGAATTCTCAGGGTTTTATTGTATTATAGATTCATTCACATACGAGTGAAAAAAATGTTTGGAGAAAAATTCAACTTCCCTTATCTCCATAACTGTAGATAATTTTCACAAGTTTTAGAATTGTGGTTTAGCTCTAGTGTTGATCCTTTATACATTTGTAAACCGGTACAATGTTTAAATAGTCAAATAAAAAATAATCCCCATTCGGAGGACTTTATGAGAAAATAATAATGAAAGTGCTCCACCAAACATCTTTGGGTTGAGTGACAGTCGGATATCAGAATTGTGCGACCTGATGGCGTCGCAGGGCCGAACCTGTCACTGGAAGAAGGAGCCAGCTGTGATTGTACAAGATAAATTTAATCTTATTTCATTCTTTTTTATCTGACACACCCGTCTTGCGAGTCAACGTAACTTATCAGTCGGTGCTAATGATTAAATTGACACGGTCATTTTATTGGATTATAGCGGCAAGTATTTTTATATGCTCAATTTTTAAACTTATTTTTGCTTAACTTTGATGATGTATCCAAATAATAATTTTATTTACTTATTATATTTATTTGTACAGTAGATACATAACGTTTTTTATAATAAATTGATTCTATGTTATAACATTTTTACAGACATTATACTCCTCATAATTGTAGCCATTTCTTTCCCCCCACAGCGGCTATAATATCGGCCCATTTCTTTTGAGGTCTTCCGATGCCTCTTTTATTCTCCCATTTCAGAACTCTGGGAGGCCATCTTGTAGCATCCTGCCTTGCAACATGTCCTGCCCATTGCCATTTTAGTTTCGCTACATGATCCATGATATTCACTACTCTAGTTCTGCGCCTAATTTCATAATTTCTAATTATATCTCTTAGGCTTACTCCAAGCATGAATCTCTCCTTGGATCGTCGCGTGCATTTGAGCTTTTCTACACTTTTATTTGTAAGGGCCATAGTCTCCACTCCATACGTCATCACTGGCAGTATTCATGATTCAAAGGCTTTTCTTTTTAGGCTAATTGGGATATCTCTGTTCTCGAAGATATGTTTGAGTTTGCCAAAAGCAGCCCAGCTCATTCCTATTCGTCTTGGCAATTCTGCTGTTTGGTTATCTTTGTTCATTTTTATCTTGTGTCCTAGGTATATATATTCATCTACTATTTCAATATTATTATCATTGATAGTGATGACTTTGTTCTCTGGGCTCAAAATTTTTGTTTTCTTTATATGTATTCATCTTAAGACCAACTTTGCTCGAAGCTTCGTGTAGTTCTTTTAACATTATTAACAGAATTCTAGATACCTATGACACTGCCTTTGCAGATCTCGATATTTTAAATTTAAGTTATGAGCAGTTTACAAAATCCCTTACGTATAAACTCGCGCGATGACATTTTTCTTCCCACACATGTGAACACAAACACGAACACATAAAAACACACAAATACACAAACTCACAAAAACTCACTATTTGGAACGTTTCTTCTTATTTTTTATCGATCCTGGTGTAATATTATTGTATATATGTGTTTTCTTGTAATTGGCCCAAGACTCTGTACATTAATTATTGTTTTTTTTCAAGATTGATTAATTATATGACTGTAAGAAAACCAATAAATGAAAATAAAAAAAAAACAAAAAACATTATACTTAGTTCTTTGATATTATTACTTACAACGACTATGTCGTAAGCAAATCTTAGGTGACTTAATATGTGTCATCTATCTTCACACCTTTGTTATCCCAATTCAGGGTCTCAAATACATCTTCTAAGGCTAACGTGAAGAGTTTAGGCGAGATTGTGTCACCTTGTCGGACACCTTTTTCTATTTTTATTTTTTCGGTTCTAGTGTCGTCGTCAATTTTAACACTCATATATGTATAAAATTTAGTAATCTTCTGCAGTATTCAAAATTATTTGGACAGAAAAAATATACATTCTGCAGATGAGGTCAGAACGGTACTGGAGGAGTATTTTTCATCATGGACAAGTGAATTTTTGAAAAAAAGCCTGGCATGTCTGCCATAAGAAAGATGGAAGATAGATGGATACATAAATGGTAAAATAGATAGATACATAGATGGTAAAAAAGAATTTTGTTTGTCTTAATTTTGAAAAAAAAAAAAAAGCAATGGTCAAACTTATTTTAATAATGTTTTCAGGTTTTCAGGGCCGTTCGGAATCTTCTGTTTGTAGTTTTTTGGGATATTCTGCCGTGTATATGTGACACATCAGCCTTAATGATAGACCCTGCAATGGGATCCGAAACGTCGGCCAGAGAGATTGCATATATGTACCTACATGGCAGAATATCCCTGAAAACTAAACACAGAAGATTATTTTAACCGGTTACACGTGGTACTGTTATTTGAGATTTGTATCTGATGTATCGATGATTAGTAGACCTCTTTCCATCTTGGTAGTCATAAACATGGCTTACACATATGAAATTTACTATAACTGAGATTTAACTGTTTAAAATTTAACCGACGGTTGCCTGTCGAATTGCGAAAAATCTGATCATCAATATAATCACATACAAATCTCAAATATTGTGTAAGCAATTAAAATACCATCACTAATAAGAAAAGAAACAAAAAAGAATTCTGAGGCTTTTATAAATATAACCTAGCCTCAAAAGCCGCAGAATTCTGTCTGTAGAACCAAAACAAGTGTTTTCTAAGTGTATTTTAAAAAAAAATGTTTTTTGGGATATTATGTCGTGTATATCTGACCTGTCTGGCCGACGCTTCGGTTCCCATTGTAAGGTCCATCATAAGGGCTGACGTGTTGTAATGTGTGTTGATGATTTTGTGGTTAAGTACTATGCTTTTGTGGTTAAGTACTTGCAATACCGTTTTTTTCAAAAATAAATGCTTTGTACATGTGACTATAGAGTTCTACAAACAGTGACATGTAAGTAATAAACACAGACTTACTTTATAATGTATTCATGAATTGTTTGATTCGGTAAATGCTTACCACTTCTCAACAATTATCGCTTTTCTTTAAGTTTTGACAAGTAGTATATGTTATTACAGATTTTACTTATGCGGCTGGAAAAGCCATGGCGCGGAACGAAGATGCGGCCGCCTTTGAACAAGAGCGGATTAAAATGCAGGATGATCGTCTGCATATCCATAAGAAGACTTACACAAAATTTATAAACTCATTTCTGAAAAACGTACGTAGATCAAAAATAATCTTTTTTTATACAAGTTGTGTGATTGTGAAGTTGTGTCAAAGGAAGCAAGACTAGCGGTACATAATGGCGATCTAGTGCCAACCCTTATGTATGGAAGTGAAGCCTGGAATTGGCAAAAGAGGAACGAAAGTAGACTGAATGCGGTAGAAATGCGGTCACTAAGATGCTTGTGTGGAAAATCTTTGGTCGATAGAGTAAGGAATGAACAAATTAGGCGTGAATGCAATGCTGGCTGTAGTATGGTAGATAGAATAAAGAAAGGAGTGCTGAGATGGTTTGGTCATGTGGAACATATGAACGAGAAAAGGATGGTTAAGAAAATATATGAGGCGAGTGTTGAAGGCAACAGAAATAGTGGGCGTCCGCGAAAGACCTGGCCTGACCAGATACTACAAGTGTTTGAGGATGGCCCCGTTAAAAGCCGCAACAACCATAGAACTTGTATGAATGTGGTCGAAGCAAAAGTGGTGTGCCAGGATAGAAGAGTGTGACGTTCAATCCTCTCTGCCTACCTCTGCAGAGAAACGGTGTGATGGTTAGTTAGTTAGTTTTATGTGATTACACAACTTGCTGTGTTATAACAATAACTATAACAAAAATAAAACAATATCCTCCATAATAAAAGAATTTTACCTTCCATTAAAATTCCTATTTTGTTTCCCTCGACGCCTGGAATCCATTATGAGAGAACAGCCTGCTGTTTCGGCACTTAGACACGCGTTCCTACCCCCTCTGATTCCCTGTTTGCGACACAATTTATTCCCGCTGGTATCCCTGTTTCCGGTTACGTCGGCGCAACGGTTTTTCTTTCATATGACTCATAATGCACCAGGTAGGGATTACCTGGATTCCAGGCGTCGAGGGAAACAAAATAGGAATTTTAATGGAAGGTAAAATTCTTTTATTTTGTGTTCCGTCTCGACGCCTGGAATCCATTATGAGAGATCTGTTTGTTATCACCTGGTGACCTAGTGGTTCGACGTTATATGTGACTGCCTATATTGGCGTAAAGAGAGGCGCTAATGAGCTCTGGGGGCATTGTTGCTTGGGGTTATCTACTATCTCTCTTTGGTAGAATTTTCGGAAGGTGATTTCACTCTGCCAGTTTCCCCTTGACAAGATCTCCTCTATCGGGTAGTTTTCCAGCCAATTCAACGAAGCCACAGCAGAACGAACACTTCCTGGCGTTGCTTCCACTCCAGCCTCTCTTAGGATTGACTTGATCCAACCACCTATTATTGTCCGTGAAGCTGGCTTTACTTCACCTGCTGTCGTCACAAATAGTTCTTTCATGTCCGGCTTTCGTCTCGGCTGTGAGAGTGAGACCAGCTTTCGGATCCAAAACAAGGGGTTGATGTTCCTTTCATCCGATGCGCTCAACCTCCATCCCGATTGTTTGTGTCTTGCCGTGTCAGTCTTCGCTCCAAAGGCTGGCCATAGCGTGATGGAGTCTCCTTTGTCGATCAATCGGTCCGGGGTGACTCTGAGAAGTGTCAGATCTTGGACTCTTCGCCCAGATGCCATGATGAGTAGTATGGCCGTCCTCCTTGACACGTCATACAGGCTGTTCCTTGGCGGGTTTTCACGTAGCCACTCCACCACTACTCGGGGGTTCCAGATCGGGGGTCTCTCAGTGCATCCACCAGAAACCGAGATGGCTTTAAGGACGTGCCTGACGAGGAAGTTCGAGCTAATCTTATCTGCATCAAGAGCTGGGCCACAGAAGGATACGATTGCCGATTTGTGGACCAATATTGTTCGAGGGGCTAGCCCTTCGTGGATGAACAGGTTGGCCAGATATCTTGCCACTGTTGCAGGGGGAGGGTTATGAGGTTGGACAGAATGCGTGGTACACCATCGCTGCCACCTATCCCAGGCCGGCTTGTAGGTGTTCAGCGTTGAGCCTCTCCAGCCAGATCTGAACAGCTGCTGTTCCTCCTGGCTCCAATCCGCTATAGCCTGTTCCCACCCACTGCTATTCTCCAAACTTCCAGTTGGAGGTCCGACACCCTCGGTGGGGGAAACCCTGTCGACGTATCGATCAGGACGCTCTTCAGATCTCTTACGCTTATTGGCCCTCCCTTTGCTCGTTGTTTGAGATCGGCCCTCCAGAATGTCTTCTCCCATCTTGGCACAACTAGGAGAAAGGTGCCTCTTGCCAGGTTCAAGTGCGCCAGTACTCTTGGGACGAGATTCGGCGGCGGAAATACCCAGGCCAGCTCGTAATCCCAATGCTGACTGAATGCGTTGAGATAGGAGGCCGAGCAATCGGTTGAGTCTAGCGACACGTAGTTTGGCACCACATGGGCGGTGGCCGATGCGAAGAGGTCGATCTGAGGACGTCCCCATATTCGGAATATTTCCTCTGTCGCTGGTTCCAGGAGGTGCCATTCCGGGAGTGGTGTCCCCCGTGAGAGTCGGTCCGCAATCCCGTTGTATCTCCCTGGAATGTACTGCGCTGTCAGAGATATTTCCTGCTGGTCGATAAACTCTAGGAGGTCTCGAGTTATCTTCAGAAGGCCCAATGATCTTGTCCCCCCCTCCTTGTTGATGTAAGTCACTACTGTCTTGTTGTCTGTCTGCAGTAGGGTCTTCGTTCCTCTTAGCAGGTAAGCGTGATCCCTGATCACTGCGTAAACAGCGAAGGCTTCTTTCTGGTTGGAATGCCACCGCATCTGCTCTGGGGACCACTGGCCTGATATCGTCTTGTCGTCCACCTGGCCGCCCCAACCTGCGTCCGCTGCGTCTGTAGTCAGGAAGTGGGAGAAGGGGGCTTCGTGTATTGGGCAGGACTCCCCTACGGCCTCCAACCACCACTCTAGGTCTTGCCGAACCGCGGCAGGAAGCTCCACTTGTCTGGATGGCTCGTGCCTCTGCAGCTGGCGGCTGAATCTCTGCAGTCTTCGGCAATGCAAACGACCCCGAGGGGTGGCGAAGTTTGCGAAGTTGAGTCTCCCCAAGAGGCCTAGAACCTGCTTGGGGGAGCAACTGCCGGCCTCGATCGGGCGGCGCAGTACTTGGCGAAGGCCAGAGCACTTGCGGTCCGAGAGGGATTTCTGGTTGGCTTCCCAAGAGGCCTAGAACCTGCTTGGGGGAGCAACTGCCGGCCTCGATCGGGCGGCGCAGTACTTGGCGAAGGCCAGAGCACTTGCGGTCCGAGAGGGATTTCTGGTTGGCTTCGGTGTCCCAAGTTATGCCCAGAAACTCCAGCTTTTGGGTAGGTATAAGGACACACTTGTCGCGGTTGATGCACCAACCCAGATGCTGGAACAGATTGACCGTCTCTACTGCCTGGGTCGCTAGCAGGTCCCTTGACTGATTGGCCAGAAGGAAGTCGTCCAGGTAGACTACGGTCCTTATTCCTCTCTTCCGCAAGAGTCCCGCTAGCCAGTTTGACAGCGTTGCGAACATTCTCGGGGCTGATGACAGGCCAAAGGGCAGGCAGGTCATCTGGAGAAGTTCCCCTTGGTAGTACAGTCTCAGGAACTTTCGGTGCGATTCCGCTATTGGTAGGTGAAAGTATGCCTGGGTTAGGTCGATTTTCACCAACCAATCTTTGGGCTGGAGGAAGTCTGGGACCCGAAAGTGGTTGAACAGCTTGAAGGGTTTCGCCTCCACAAAGGCATTCAACGCCTTCAGGTTGAATATCGGCCTTAGGGAGTTGTCCGACTTCGGAGTTAGAAACAGATTTGAGATGAAGCTCGGAGAATGATCTGCTCTTTCCAGCACGCCTGACATCTTCAGGGCCTGAATGTGACTCGACATGTCTCGAGACTCCTTCGTGCTGAAGCTGCTCAACAGCTGCCTGGTGGGGAAGACTAACGGAGGTTTGGCCACAAAGGGGATTCTCGCGCCCTTGAGGATTCTCAGCACTATAGGTGGTGCCCCGAACTCCTTCCACTTGCTTTGGAACCTCCTCAAGCGTCCTCCCCAGAACTGGTTGTTCAGCCTCGCGTCATCTTCTACCTCTACGGCTACGGTCACCAGCGGGTTTTCGGCCGTGGTCTGCCTTCCGGATAGGTCTCCTGTTCGGGTTCCCTGGGCCTCGCTCCCTGTTCCTCGGCTCCGGCAGAAAGGGCTTACGGGACTGGAGGTATTCCTGGTTCGGAGCTCGACGAGAAGTTTAACGCTGGGGCTGAGATGTTGACGGTTGGGCCAGGTTTCGGGTTGCGGGCGAGACCATCACCTTCTCCTGGCCCCCGTTCTTTAGGATATACGCCGATAGCTCTTCCCTATTGAACAAGTATCCCGAGCTTGGAGGGATTTTGGCCGCACCTTCTCGCACGAAAGGGTCTTTGAAGCCCTCCAATATGGCCTTTCGCCGGTTCAGTATACACTCTGCCCGTCTGCCGCACACAATCTGCAGGATGTCGTCCGAAATCTTATTGTACGGAGCATCGCTGGTGAACATCGACTGAATCCGCTCGAAGAGAGCCGAAGCGGACAGATCCGTGCCGGGTTCGGATGCCCAATTCACCAGCGATTGCATCTCGTCTCTCAGGGTCTCCCTCTGGGCGAGCAAGGCGTTTGAAAGCGCGGCGAGCGATCTTTCCAGCAAGCCAGTATGGGTCGGCGCGTTATCGATCCTTCTCAAGTCGTCGTTCACCGACAATTCCACAAATGTTGGAGTCGCCGCGTAGGTTCTCTGCGTTTCCGCATAGCGAACGCCTGACCACTCGTCGGAATCGAAGTGTTGCAACTTCGAGATCTGTTCGATTCGCTTCGGGTCCGCTCTCGGTACTGGCGGCTCCTTCACGACCGTGCTGAGCTTGCCGAACTCCAGCGTATTCTTCGCCCTTCTGAGGCTCGGCGGCGGCTGAATAAAGGGCGCATTCGCGTTGTTGATGCAGGAGCCGCGCCGCCCGCTAACAAGGCCTCCGTCAGAGCAGTCACCTGTTTTAGCAGGTGGTCTACACGCGGGTCGTATGCTACGCGGCGTCTCTTTCGACTCGGTTCTTCGAAAGAAGATCCATCATTCGAGGATACCGGCGAAGGGGCTTGCTCGTCTGCCATCTTGTTAACAAATCGTTTGACGAAATTCACGGGATTTACACTAAAATATCAACGTCCTGTCGCA